>JAJHZJ010000375.1:600000-1033513 GCA_023548195.1 Bettongia penicillata ogilbyi | reverse complement strand
TCTATCCCATCCTCAATGAGACTTCCAACCTGGAGGGAGTTAATGTACTCCACACTGGGTAGTATCCTTAGCCTAAGTATTGAGGGTGAGTATTTCAAACACGTCTCAATGAAAGTCATACAGTTATCATTCTGCATGACAAGGGTTAGGGGCGTGGCACCCTGTGATCTGAAAAATCCACATAAATGTTTTGACTCTCTCTTCACACCAGAGAAGTCATCTGAATTATCATGTTATTAAAAGATAAAGCATATTGTTATTATATAATACTCTACATATATTTTTATGCATTTCTGAGTTTCTAAACTTTTTTGGATCATCTGCTAGCCTTCATGTGTCATCTGATGGTTCCACAAAACTCCCTCCAAATTTCCATTTAATTTCTTTTGCTGGTCTGCAATATATCGAAACCATGATGAGGAAAGTGGCAACGTGGAAGGGATAACTATATTAAGTCAGGCCTCAGAACTCCTAATCTGTACTGCCTACAAGGATACCCCACCCCACTCTCTTTCAGGGTCTGGTCATAAAATAAAAAGCATCACAGCTCCTAGAATGAGCTTGGAAACATACTGTTCACTGTGATTCCAAGTTCTGGAATTACCTGGGCTGAGGATCCCTTCCCTGTTCAGGTTCAATCCCATTCCTGTCAAGCCCACCACTGCTACCTCAGTCTTTCCTGCACTCTCACTAGGCCCTCTGTAGCCCCTGATGTACTTTGAACAAACTATGTTTCATATCACACAGATGATTGCTCCTACTATCCCCACTCCAGGCTTGACTACAGTTAATTCTTCCACATTGTGACTTCCCTCATCACAGTTTCAATATATCGCAGGTTGCCATAAGAAATTAAATGGGAATTTGGGGAGAGTTTTGAAGAAGCTATAGATGACACACTAAGGCCAGCAGACAACCCAGAAATGCATAAAATATAATGATAGTAGTCTTGTATAAAATCAAGAAAAAAGAGAAGGAAATCCATAAAACCAGAAGACTTCTCTGGTACAAAGAAAGGTCCAAAAATTTCACGTAGATTTTCCAGATCAGGGAGTTGCCATGTGCCTACAATGTGGAAGGGATAACTGTATGATTTTTTTGTATTTAATTTTCTGCATATGCATTATTTTTCTCCAATAGCCTGTAAGCCCCTAGAGGCTAGGTGGGCTTTGAATTTTGCCTTTATGTCCTGAAACTTAGCCTGGCACCTGAAACACAACTCAGGTCTGCTACATGCATGTTTAAGGGAATTCTATCTCTAGTCTTTTTTTACCTTTCCTCGGGATAGAGACACTGGGGAGTCTGGAGTGGTAGGCTTCATTGTAGATGTGGGTGATGTCCTAGGCTCCAGCTGTGGGGATGAACCAGCTGTTACTATAGGACCGGTGAGAGTACATAACATGGGTTTGGGGAGCTTGTCCCAAATGGAAAGGGGAAAGGACTTGACAGATTTCTTCTAGCTACTTTGGACCATTAGCAACAGAACCCATAAATACAGCTCCCTCACAAACCTCTAGTCATTCCCTGACATCACTCATTTTATATCCAAGGCAACTCAACTTCTTACCTTAGCTTGAATGGCCTCTCATAGCAGTATCTCAGTAGCCATTTTCCAGCTTGGTAAGCCCTCCTTTTTCCCCCATCATCCTCCCTTACCTCTCTTTTGCTTCTAGTTTACTGTTGATACAGTAAAACAGATAACTGGACCCGGAAACATGACTGTATGAAAGGAAAAGAGAAATGCAACAATAAATAACAATGACCTACTGAGCGATAAAGGGTACATTTCACCATGAGTCACCAAGGAATAAACACATTGTCAGCTGCTAGGTGTACCATCACCACTCACCCCACCCAAAAGAGATTCCCTTTCCCCATCCTCCCCACCTTAAAACAATCCCTATGAATGAAAATCCTGATTTACAAAAACGATTCTTCTTAGACACTTTTCTCTTTTTTCCCCTGAAGGATGCCAACACTTCATATGTATGTGAGGCATCCAGCAAATGGACAAAGGGGAAAAAATATGGTACTGGTCAATGTTGGAAGGTTTCAAGTTGATAGACAGATTGACTCACTCTTGGTGGGAGTCTTTAATTTGTCCAACCATTCTGGAAATCAGTTTGAAATTAAGTAAAAAATGTGACTAACATGTCCATGACTCTTGACCCCCAGATTCTACCACAAGGCATAAATCCTAAGCCATTAAAGACACACAGAATGGTCCCAGGAGAACAAAATATTCATAGTTGCCATTTTTGGAAGCTAGCAGGGAACTGTAATCAAAGCAGCCCATCGAGTGCTGAATGGCTAAAATGTTATGGCATGAGACTGTAATGGAACATGAATGCATTGTCGAAAATGATCAATGGGGAAAGCTCAGAAAGTATGGAAATGTTTAGACTAACTGATGTAGAATCAAGTCAGCAGGATCAGAAAAACAATGTAGTCGATGACTACAACAATGGAAAAAGAACAACAAAAAGAATTTGAAAGGTATATAATGCTAATGATCTCATCTGACCCCAGTGAATAATTGACAAAATTTACCTCTTTCACTTCACTTGAGAAGTGGGAGGCTCATGGTGTAGAATGTAGTATACACTTTTTGATTCAATTTATGTCTGGGTTCCTTTGATTGAACTGCTTTTTCTTTCAACTCTTCATTCCCCCCTACACCCATGAACATGGCTGGCTGGTTAGGAAGGCAACATGAGGGAATACCATTGGAGATGAAGGTGATGCCAAAAGAAAAGGTATCAATAAAACAGATTTTCCTTGAAAAGACAAATCAGCAGGTCAAGGGGTGCTGTTACCTTTGTCCGTTACCTTTCTGGCCTCTGAGTGCCGCGTACCAGAAGAGCAAGAGGAAGGCACACAGGCAGCCGAGCAGCTGCGTCAGGAAGGTACCATGGCAGAGCTTCATTTCCCCAGGCTTGGGGTCCTCGGAAGTGGCGGTGGCGGGGGGAGGCGAAGCTGCATGTCCGGGGTCTGGCTCGGAGGAGGACTACGACGAGGAGGATGAATATTCTCGGTGGTGAAAAGTCTGCAGAAGCCGAACTTGAGAACAGTGCAGGGCTAGGCAGCTATGTGCCAAGACCAAGCCAACACTTTCCATCAAGAGGAGAAACTGAAATCCATAAAAAGAAAATGACTTGCCCACAGTCTCTCAGGTCAGAAGCATGGGAGTCAAAATTCCAACTTAAGTCCACTGACTCCAGATCCAGCATTCTTCCATCAACAATGCTGCCTCTGAGGGGGCATTGCAGGGACAGGGGACAGACAGCCTGGGAGAAGGCTCAAAGAGTAAAAGTAATAGGAAGCTGCTAAAGATTTCTCAGTGGAGGAAAAATTGGAACCAGAATAACATTCGTAACAAGAGCTGACATTTTAGAGCACACAAAGTCACATCAAGCAAGAAGGATCAGAGCAAGCACTATTGCTACCTTCATTTTATAGATGGGGAAATTGAGGCTCAATGAGATGAATAGACTTGCTCTTTGTCACAATAACTAGTAAATATCTGAGGCAGGTTTTCAACCCACCTTTCCCTTGCTCAGTCAAGTTCCAAGACCCGTCCAGGAAACCTTTGATGTTATTTAGTCTTTATTAGGAAGACTACATGAACAACTGGAAATGACAAAGGATAGAATAGACAGGGAGATCTGTTAGGATTTGTCCAGGTGAGAGGTGATGGGAGCCAGAATGAGCAGTGTGAATCTCAAGGAGTGGGGGAGTAGGTGAAATCAACTGTGGAGGCATAAAAACCACAGAATTTGCAACTGGTTAAATGAATGGGCAAATCAAATTTTAGGCTTGGGTGACTGGTACGATGGTTGTACCATCAATACAAATAGGAAATTTTGGAGGAAGAGCAGGTTTGGGGTGGGGAAGAGAAGGTGATGAGTTCTACATTGGACACATTAAGTTTGAGATGCCAACAGGACACCCATGTAGCTAGTAACATTTGAAGATGGAGAGAAAAGTTTAGTGAGTGCTTTAAGCCTTGTTCCAGCTGCCCATCCTCTCTTTCCCCCCATTCCAGTTCTGGAACTATGTCCAAATAAATACCTCCATTGCTCAGGAAAAGAGTGTGTCAACTTCCTTCCCACTCACCACCCCTGCAGCCTTCCAAACCAAAATACTTCTCCCTGGTCTCCGCTGCTCTGTATATGTTGTCTCCCCCTTGAGGACAGTAAGTGTCTTCATTTTTCTATTTGTACCCCTGGGCTTAGCACAGTGCTTGGCACATACTAAGCATATGCATCATCCAAAAAAAAAAAAAAAAGACAAATCAAAATGCAATTTATAAACATATACTGGGTTCCAGGTACTTTGCACATTAACATTAGGGGAAGGAAGGAGTCCCAAAATATGTTTTATTAATGATCTTGTGGATGTGAGGTATATAGCAAATTGGCAAAGGTGACAAAATATAGCAATAGTCAACGTTGAAGGACTATGAATAATCAGGTGGACTGAATGACTCTTGGTAAAACTGTAGTCTAACCATTCTGGAAATTAATTTGGAATTATTTGAAAGAAATGATCATAACTCTTAACCTCCAAGTTACATAGCTAGGCATAAACTCTAAGCCAGTCAAAGGCACAAAGTTCTCAGGAGTACGAAATATTCATAGCAACCCTTTTTGGTGCTAGTAAGGAAATGGGAACAAGCTGTTGCTCACTGCTATTATTGCTATTTAGTTGATCAGTCATGTCTGACTCTTTGTGACACCATTTGAGGTTTTCTTGGCAGAGATACTGGAATGGTCTGGCATTTCCTTCTCCAGCTCATTTTATAAATGAGGAAACTGAGATAAACTGGGCTAAGTGACTTGCCCTAGGTGGCATAGCTACTAAGGGTCTGAGGTCAGATTTGAACTCAGGTCCTCCTGACTCTAGGGCTGGCACACTATATATTGCAGCACTTCCTCTATACACTAGTTGCCTTTGTCCATTGATGGAGATGGTGAAAAAGATTATGACACAGGATTATAAAACAACATGAGCATGTTGCTAGAAATGACAAATGTAAAGGGTTCAGAAAAGCATGGAAATGTTTTGACTAGCTAATGCAAAATTAAGTTAGCAGAACCAGAAAAACAACAATGAAAAAATAAATAATGACAAAAGGAAACTGAAAGATATGTAAAGACAACGAGCCCATTTGGTTCCAGTGAAGAGCCGACAAAGTCTACCTCCTTACCTGAACGGAAGTAGCGGGAGACTATTCATTTGGAATGTGATGCACATCATCAGTCTTAGCTGATACCTTGGTTTCTTTAGTTGAATTGCCTTTTCTTTTCACTTTTCTCTTTTTCTCTCCTCCATGGCAGTGGATGGCTTGCTTGATGTGAAGGTAATGTAAAGAAAGAAGATATGAGTAAAAGCGATTTTCTTTGAAAAGCCAAGCCAAAATACAATTAACAAACATATGCTATGTTCAAGGAACTATTTATAGAGAAGTTAGGTGGGGGACAGAAGGGATACACACTATTCTCACTCATCTTATCACATAATCAATCCATTACTCTAGCCAGAGCAGCCCAAGAAAACCTATTGGCCCTGTCTGAGCATGTATTCCACATCTTAAAAGCACCACTAGTCTCCAGAAAGGTGTAGGGATGGTGAGGCATTGCTATACCATCAGTGTCTTAAACTCATTATTGGACATTCCATTTATCAGACTTCCACATTCTTGCAACTCTTTACCTCAAACATAGTCCAGATCTCTTTTATGAGTGACTCCGACCCTCCTCTAGCCTTTCCCTGGTAACACTCATCTCTCACCCAAACCAACTCTCCTTTTTACCCTAGCTTGGATGCGGAAGTTCAGATTCACCCTCTCAGAGCTAGAGCACAGGAGGATGGTAACCCACTAGTGATCACTCCTTTTGGCCGCCTTCATCCTTCCTTACCTCTTCTTTGCCTCTGAGTCAATTACGATATATTTTGGTTATATCTGGACCAGGAAGCATGCCTGTATGACTGAAAAAAAAGGAGAGGAATAATAACAATGATTTTCTGCTCCCTGGCATTACATTGTTCCCCCTGCAATTCCTGGTAAATCCTAAACAAACTACTTTTCATTTTACACATTTGGTGACCCTCACACTGAACCCAAAATTATTTTGAATATATTTTGCATTTATATATGGATCATTTCCCAGAAATTGTCTGTAGGCTCTTAGATACATGAAAAACTGTTTTTCTCTTTGGGTCCTGAAACCTAACCTAGCCCCTGGCACATAGTCTGGGTCTGACAAATGTTTGTTCCAGGGAATTCTGACTCTCAGTCTCCAAGGACGATGGGACCCATTGAGGGGCATGGTATGGCAACCTGTATTGGGGAAGTGAGCAATACGTTAGTGAAGCAATAAAGCTGTAGTATGTGGCCCTGCTGGGGGAAGAAACTTGCTGTTTTCATGGAAGGACAAAGGAATGCCCACAACAAACTGCTTGTTATAGTGTAGCCATTGAAAGAGAAATGAGCTTGACAAGTTTTCTCTTATCATCTTGGATCATAATCAAGGGAAGCTATAACCACAGTGACCCCACCCTCCTCTAGCTTTCCCTGGGATCTCTCTTCTCCCATCCAGGCCAACTCTCCTTCTTACATTAGTTTTAGTGGTCCAGTTTGGATTCATTCTCTCAGAAGTGGAGCTCAAAAAGCCTTTGCAGCTTGGTAACCAATCCTTTTCACCCCCTTGATTTTTCCTTACCTTTTCATTTCCTCCAAGTCACTTCCTATACATTTTGATTATATCTGGAGCAGGTAACATGACTGAGTGAGTGGATAAGAAAAGAGAAGTTACTACTAAGTGTAGTTCAACCAAATGACAATACATATTGGCCATGTTTGGAATTAGGGTCTTGCCCCCCAAGCCTGTTGTAAAAGGATACCACTTTTCCATCCCCTCGTGTCATCAGAAGTGTCACTTCACCAGAATGAATACTCTCACGGTAACATAGTCCTTTTCACATCTCCATCACCACTCTTCTGTAACCCCACAATCCTCAGTCTCACATGGCTGTGACCATCACTATCATCTCCAAGACCATCATTGTTATATCACCACTTTTAGATCATAACCATGACTTGCTTTTTTGGGTACTTTTTATTCTGAACTCAAACACAAAAAAATTACATTTCCAAACAAAATCAGACCATAAAGTAGGAATTTTTTAGTGTGGCCAGGAATCTCCATTTCATACTCTATATTTTAATTTTAAAAATATAAAATAAATTCTGCACACTGTGCTCAAAATCATCCTGCTGTTTGCATGCTCTAATGAATTTGATCCTGTTTCCTTCTATTTTTTTTTAAAAAGGTATCAATGAACGTCTATTTTGATATTACTATTATTACGGACACAATCTTACAATAAATGCTTCACCTGTTTGTTTTACTTCACTCTGCATCAGTTCATATTACCCATGACTTTCTAAGATTATTTTTCATAATTTCTTGTGGCCTAATAATATTCCATTATCTTCAAATAACATAAATTTTGGTTTTTCGTATACTGCATACCATGATCTCTTGTGGTTTTTAGTAAAGGCTTCCGGTGTGTCAACCTGATTGTATACCTCTTTCTGACTTGTTTTCCAAGGCAATTGTTGCTATTCCATATATTACTTATGTTATACTTCAATAAGTTTGTTGGCACTTAAGCTCTTCCTTTTTGAATACTTGCAATATTTTTTTCCTTGACTTGAGAGCTTTGAATTGGATATGAGGTTCTGGTGACTTATCTTTGGATTCTTTAAAGGAAGTAATTGGTGAATCTTTTCTATCTATAATTTGGCCTCTGATTCTAATAGATTTGAGGCCATTTTCTTTGATAATCTCTGATACTATAGAGTCCAAGTTTTTAAAATTATGTTTCCCAGGAAATCTAATGATTCTTAAATATTTCTTTTTCATTTGTTTTCCAAGGGAATTGTTATCACATTGCATTTTTTCAACTTAACCCTAAATCCCTATCTTGTACCATATTGGTGCCTTCCACTGTGTGCTGAGTGTCTCTTGCCTAAATTCCACACGACTTCTGTCTGCTCTCCAGCATATGTCCAGAATGGAAAGAGGAGAAGAGGGAGTTCTCTATTATGCCTTGCATATCTCTGCCTTGATCTCCAGCTTGTAATGGAAAGAGGAGGAAAGAGGAGAAGCAAGTATCTTCCATAATACACAATGGGTTTCCTGCCTCATTGACATAAGACTCCTACCCAGTGTTGAGCCTCTGAATTAACTAGAAGAGATGTGCACTTTGAATTTGCCTTACCTGTCTCCTGCCATACCTCTAGCCTCCAGAAGTAAGAGGAGAGGAAGGGACAGCAGAGGAGAAGGGAATGTTTCATTGTATATCATAGGTATTCTGCCTGATCTGTATGAATCTCATTCTGGTCTCAAGCCTCTGTATCCAAGAGGAGAGGCAGGCCTTCCATTGCACTCCCAGGAGGCTCCTCCTAGATACCCCATCATTGGATAGAAGAGGAAGGAGAAAAGGAGAGGAAGGCACCTTACTTCATGGCCCCTGTGCCTCCTGCCTGCTCTCTATAAGTTCTGCCTCATCTCTAGCCTTTAGTGGAAGTGAAAAGAGGGTGCCATTCACCATGCCTTGTATATCTACTACCTGATCTCAATGACTGTCCTATTTGGCCTCCAATTTCTGGATCAGAGGAGAAGTGGGAACTTTCCAGTGCATCCACTATATCTCTTGCCTGACCTGCAGCCTGTGGATAGAAGAGAGATATGTGCCATTCACAGTTCCCTTTCTGTCTTCTTCCTTACCTTCATCATCCAAATGGAAGAGGATGTGCTTTGCATGTTCCCAGCCTCATCTCCAGCCTCCTGAGGGAAGAAGAAAGAAAGAAGGAGAGACAGATGCTTTCTGTTATGCTCTGCATATCTCCTGCCTCATCTCCAGCCTCCAGAGGGAAGAGAAGAGAAGGAAGGAGGAGAGGCAGATACTTTCTTTCTGTCTCCTGCCTGATCTTCATGAGTTTTCTGCCTGGTTTCCCACCTCTGGTCAGTGAGAAGAGACATGGGTATCTCCCAAAGTGCCATGTGCATTTCCATCCTGATATCCACGAGTCTCCTGCCTAGTCTCTGGCCTCTGCATCAACGAGGAGTGGTGGATGTGTTCCATTGTATCCTGCCGGTCTTCTACCTGATCTCCAGCCTCCAAAAGGAAGAGGAGAGAGGGAAGGAGGAGAGGCACTTGCTTTCTTTTGTGCTCTCCATATCTCCTACCTCATCTCCAGCTTCAAGACGGAAGAGGAGAGAAGGAAGGAGAAGAGACAGATGCTTTCTGTTGTGCTCTGCATATCTCCTGCCTCATCTCCAGCCTCCAGAGGGAAGAGAAGAGAAGGAAGGAGGAGAGGCAGATGCTTTCTTTCCGTCTCCAGCCTGATCTTCATGAGTTTTCTGCCTGGTTTCCCACCTCTGGTCAGAGTGAGAAGAGACATGGGTATCTCCCAAAGTGCCCTGTGCCTTTCCTTCCTTATCTCCACGAGTCTTCTGCCTAGTTTCCAGCTCTGCATCAATGAGGAGTGGTGGACGCATTCCATTGTGCCCTGCCTGCCTTCTACTTGATCTGCAGCTTCCAAAGGGAAGAGGAGAGAAGGAAAAGAGAAAGGCAGTAACATAATGCTCTGTGGGTCTCCCCGCTGATCGCCAGGACTTTCCTGGCTGTTCTTCAGACTCCCCTGAGAGTGGGAAGAGGAGAGGTGACCACGATCCATTATGCCACTTCCTCTTCTTGATCTCCATCAATTCCCTACCTGGTTTTCAGATTCTACAAGGAAGAGGATAGGACAGGAAGAGTAAGGAGAAGTGAATGGTCCCACATATATCCTGCCTTATCTCTATGAATTTCCCATCTGGTCTCAGGACTCTGGATCTAAGAGAAGAGACAGCAATCTCCATTGTATGTCCAGGAAGCTCCTGCCAGATCTCCCATCACTGGAAAGAAGAGGAAGGAGAGAAGAGAAAAGGAAGAGACCTTACCTAATGCCCCTGTTTGCTCTCCATGTCTTCTGTCTCATCTCCAGCCTTCAGTGGAAGTGAGAAGAGAGGAGGATGTCTTTCACCATGCCCTGTCCATCTCCTGCCTAGTATCAAGGAGAGTCCTACATGACTTTTAACTCCGGCATAGCCTCTAGCCTGTGGATAGAAGAGTGAATCACTGTGTGATTCAGTGTCCTTTCTGTCTCTTGCCTCAGCTCCAACCTCTGGGTGAAAGAGAAGAGAAGAAAGGAGCAGAAGCAGATGCCGTCTGTTTTGCACTGAATGTCTCCTGCCTCATCTACCTGTTCTCCACAAGTCTTCTGCCTGGTCTTCTGACAGGTATCCATTCTCCAATGGGAGTGTAAAGAAAAAAGGTAAGTGCATTCCATCATGCCACTGGGAATGGGAAGAGGAAAGATGAGCATCATCCCCTTTTTGCCTGCACATCTCCTGCCTGATCTCTATGAGTCTACTCCCGGATCTCCAGTCTCGGGTGGAAATGGTCAAGGGAGAGTGAAGTGCCTTCCATCATGCCCCATTTTCCTCCTTCCAGATTTCCACAAGTCTCTTTTCTAGTCTCCAGCCTCCATATGGATGAGGAGTGGTGGGCATTTTCCACTGTGAGCTATCTTACTCCTGCCTAATCATCAATCTCCAAAGGGAAGAGGAGAGAAGATAAGAGAGCCAAGCACCTCTCACTATGCTCCAAACGTTGCCCTCCTGATTTCCACGAGTCTCCTGCCTGGTCTCCAGTGTCCCGTGGGACTGGGAAGAAGGAAGATGGGTATCTCCACCATGCCTCATGCCTCTCCTTCTTTATATCCACAGCATCTGGATCAAAAGGCAGAGGTGAGTGTGTTCTATTGGGTCATGTCTGAATAGCCCCCAAAGGGAAGAAGAGAGAAGGAAAGAGCAGAGGCAAGTGACTTCCATCATGCTCCATGGGTCTCCTTCCTGGTCTCTACGAGTTTTCCACCTGCTCTCTAGCCCCTGGGTGAGGGAATGGGAAGAAGAGAGGTTCGTACCTTTCATCATGCCCCCTGCATTTACTTCATGATCTCCACTCTTGTGACTAGTCTCCAGTCTCTAGATGAAAGAGGAGAGGTGAGCACTTTCCATCATGCTTTGCCTGTCTCCTGTCTGAATTCTAGCCTCCGAAGAGAAAAGGAAAGAAGCAAAAGAAAAAGGCAGACACCTTCCATCATGCTCCATGGGCCTTCGTTCTGTTTCCTATGCATCTTCTTCCTGGTTGTCCAGCTCTGATCAGAAGGGGAAAAGAAGTGGGTGCCTTATATAGTGCCCTTTGCAATTCCTTCCCAATTTCCATGAACTTCATACTTGATATGCAGGCCCTAGATTGAAGAGGAGAGGTGGGTACCTTCCCTTTTTCCATACCTGTCTTCAGCCTCATCTTCAACCATCAAAGGAAAGAGGAGAAAGGAGATGAGGAGAGGCAAGTACCTTCCATCATGTCGCAAGGGTTTCTTGCTTTATTTCCATGAGTCTCCTACTTCATCACCATGAATATTCTGCCTGGTCTCCAGCACACAGTAGAAATGGGAAGAGGGGAGATGGGCATTTTTCATAATGCCCAATCCTCTGCTTTCTGATCTCCATGAGTGCCATACATAGTGCTCAACCTCAGGAAGAAAGAATGGAAGAGAGAGTAGAAGCAGAAGCCTCATCACGTTGCACATTTTCCCTGTCTGACCTCAATGAATCTCCCGTCAGGTCTCCAGTCTCTGCATCCAAGAGAAGAGGTGGGCAGCTCTCATGGTTTCTTGTATGTATCCTTTCTGATCACGATTACTCTACTGTCTGATCTCCTGCATGCCCTGCGAATGTGAAGAAAAAAGGTGGGCACTTTACACTGTTTCCTGTGAATCTTCTGCCTGATGTCCATAAGTTTTCTGCTTGGATTCTAGCCTGCAGTGGAAGTGGGAAGAGCAGAGTCACGTGCCCCATCTACCTCCTCCTTGATTTCCTTCCTCAGCAGAGAAGAGGAGAAAAGAGAAGAGGTAGGCATGTTTCGTCATCCTTGTGTATCTTCGGCCTGGTCTCTACAAGTTCCCTTCCTTAATGGGAGTGGAAAGAGAAGAGGTAGGTGCTTTCTATCATGTCCTGTGCTATGCTATGTTCTTCTCCATAATCCCCTGCTAAGTCTCCAGGATCTGGATGGAAGAGGAGGAGTGGCTAATTTCTATTTGCTTTTCCTGCCTTCTACCTGATAGCCAACCTGCAAAGGGAAGATGAGAGGAGGCGAGAGGAGAGACAGGTAACTTCCATCACACTCCATGGGTCTCCTCCAGGATTTCCATGAGTCTTCTGCCTGATTTCCCACTACTGGTAAGAGTGAGAAGTGTATGACTTTCATAGTACTCCATTCAACTCTTTCCTGATTTCCACAACCCTCCTACCTGTTCTCCAGCCTCTAGATCAAAAAGGAGAGGTGGCCTCTCCTTCCATTGTGCCATGTCTGTCTTCTGCCTGATCTCCAGTCTACAAAGGAAATATGAGAGAAGGAAAGAGGTGAAATGCTCCATAGGTCTCCCCACTGATTTCTATGAGTCTTCTGCCTCGTTTCCAGCCTCCAGTGGCAGTAGAAAGAAGGGAGTTGGACATTTTCTATCATTTCCTTCTCCTCCTTCCTGATCTCTATGAGAATTTTATCTGGTTTGCAGCCTCTGCAGGGAAGAGGAGAGGAGAGAGGGAAGAAAAGCAGCGGCCTCCTAATGCTCCATATTTATCCTGTCTGACCTCTCTTTGTCTCCATTCTGGTCTCCAGCCTCTGGCTCCAAGAGGAGAGGTGGGTATCTTGTATTTCTCCTTGCATGTATCCTTCCTGATAGCTTTTAGCCTCTTGTCTGGTCTCCAGCATCCACTGGGAATGGGAAGAGGAAAGATGAGCATCATCCCATTTTTGCCTGCACATCTCCTGCCTGATCTTTATGAGTCTACTGCTGGGTCTCCAGTCTCTGGTGGAAATGGTCAAGGGAGAGTGAAGTGCCTTCCATCATGCCCCATTTTCCTCCTTCCAGATTTCCACAAGTCTCTTGCCTACTCTCCAGCCTCCATATGGATGAGGAGTGGTGGGCATTTTCCGCTGTGAGCTATCTTATTCCTGCCTAATCATCAATCTCCAAAGGGAAGAGGAGAGAAGATAAGAGAGCCAAGCACCTCTCACTATACTCCAAACGTTGCCCTCCTGATTTCCGCGAGTCTCCTGCCTGGTCTCCAGTGTCCCGTGGGACTGGGAAGAAGGAAGATGGGTATCTCCACCATGCCTCATGCCTCTCCTTCTTTATATCCACAGCATCTGGATCAAAAGGCAGAGGTGAGTGTGTTCTATTGGGTCATGTCTGAATAGCCTCCAAAGGGAAGAAGAGAGAAGGAAAGAGCAGAGGCAAGTGACTTCCATCATGCTCCATGGGTCTCCTTCCTGGTCTCTACGAGTTTTCCACCAGCTCTCTAGCCCCTGGGTGAGGGAATGGGAAGAAGAGAGGTTCGTACCTTTCATCATGCCCCCTGCATTTACTTCATGATCTCCACTCTTGTGACTGGTCTCCAGTCTCTAGATGAAAGAGGAGAGGTGAGCAGCACTTTCCATCATGCTTTGCCTGTCTCCTGTCTGAATTCTAGCCTCCGAAGAGAAAAGGAAAGAAGCAAAAGAAAAAGGCAGACACCTTCCATCATGCTCCATGGGCCTTCGTTCTGTTTCCTATGCATCTTCTTCCTGGTTGTCCAGCTCTGATCAGAAGGGGAAAAGAAGTGGGTGCCTTATATAGTGCCCTTTGCAATTCCTTCCCAATTTCCATGAACTTTATACTTGATATGCAGGCCCTAGATTGAAGAGGAGAGGTGGGTACCTTCCCTTTTTCCATACCTGTCTTCAGCCTCATCTCCAACCATCAAAGGAAAGAGGAGAAAGGAGATGAGGAGAGGCAAGTACCTTCCATCATGTCGCAAGGGTTTCTTGCTTTATTTCCATGAGTCTCCTACTTCATCACCATGAATTTTCTGCCTGGTCTCCAGCACACAGTAGAAATGGGAAGAGGGGAGATGGGCATTTTTCATAATGCCCAATCCTCTGCTTTCTGATCTCCATGAGTGCCATACATAGTGCTCAACCTCAGGAAGAAAGAATGGAAGAGAGAGTAGAAGCAGAAGCCTCATCACGTTGCACATTTTCCCTGTCTGACCTCAATGAATCTCCCGTCAGGTCTCCAGTCTCTGCATCCAAGAGAAGAGGTGGGCAGCTTTCATGGTTTCCTGTATGTATCCTTTCTTATCACGATTACTCTACTGTCTGATCTCCTGCATGCCCTGCGAATGTGAAGAAGAAAGGTGGGCACTTTACACTGTTTCCTGTGAATCTTCTGCCTGATGTCCATAAGTTTTCTGCTTGGATTCTAGCCTGCAGTGGAAGTGGGAAGAGCAGAGTCACGTGCCCCATCTACCTCCTCCTTGATTTCCTTCCTCAGCAGAGAAGAGGAGAAAAGAGAAGAGGTAGGCATGTTTCGTCATCCTTGTGTATCTTCGGCCTGGTCTCTACAAGTTCCCTTCCTTAATGGGAGTGGAAAGAGAAGAGGTAGGTGCTTTCTATCATGTCCTGTGCTATGCTATGTTCTTCTCCATAATCCCCTGCTAAGTCTCCAGAATCTGGATGGAAGAGGAGGAGTGGCTAATTCCTATTTGCTTTTCCTGCATTCTACCTGATATCCAACCTCCAAAGGGAAGATGAGAGGAGGCGAGAGGAGAGGCAGGTAACTTCCATCACACTCCATGGGTCTCCTCCAGGATTTCCATGAGTCTTCTGCCTGATTTCCCACTACTGGTAAGATTGAGAAGTGTATGACTTTCATAGTGCTCCCTTCAACTCTTTCCTGATTTCCACAACCCTCCTACCTGTTCTCCAGCCTCTAGATCAAAAAGGAGAGGTGGCCTCTCCTTCCATTGTGCCATGTCTGTCTTCTGCCTGATCTCCAGTCTACAAAGGAAATATGAGAGAAGGAAAGAGGAGAGGCAGGTATCTTCTCTCATGCTCCATAGGTCTCCCCACTGATTTCCATGAGTCTTCTGCCTCGATTCCAGCCTCCAGTGGCAGTAGAAAGAAGGGAGTTGGACATTTTCTATCATTTCCTTCTCCTCCTTCCTGATCTCTATGAGACTTTTATCTGGTTTGCAGCCTCTGCAGGGAAGAGGAGAGGAGAGAGGGAAGAAAAGCAGAGGCCTCCTAATGCTCCATATTTTTCCTGTCTGACCTCACTCTGTCTCCATTCTGGTCTCCAGCCTCTGGCTCCAAGAGGAGAGG
Organism: Bettongia penicillata ogilbyi; assembly: GCA_023548195.1. NCBI lineage: Eukaryota > Metazoa > Chordata > Mammalia > Diprotodontia > Potoroidae > Bettongia > Bettongia penicillata. The sequence continues at coordinate 1,018,186 of JAJHZJ010000375.1, read as the reverse complement.
TGGGTATCTTGTATTTCTCCTTGCATGTATCACTTCCTGATAGCTATTAGCCTCTTGTCTGGTCTCCAGCATCCACTGGGAATGGGAAGAGGAAAGATGAGCATCATCCCATTTTTCCTGCACATCTCCTGCCTGATCTCTATGAGTCTACTGCCGGATCTCCAGTCTCGGGTGGAAATGGTCAAGGGAGAGTGAAGAGCCTTCCATCATGCCCCATTTTCCTCCTTCCAGATTTCCACAAGTCTCTTGCCTACTCTCCAGCCTCCATATGGATGAGGAGTGGTGGGCATTTTCCGCTGTGAGCTATCTTACTCCTGCCTAATCATCAATCTCCAAAGGGAAGAGGAGAGAAGATAAGAGAGCCAAGCACCTCTCACTATGCTCCAAACGTTGCCCTCCTGATTTCCGCGAGTCTCCTGCCTGGTCTCCAGTGTCCCGTGGGACTGGGAAGAAAGAAGATGGGTATCTCCACCATGCCTCATGCCTCTCCTTCTTTATATCCACAGCATCTGGATCAAAAGGCAGAGGTGAGTGTGTTCTATTGGATCATGTCTGAATAGCCCCCAAAGGGAAGAAGAGAGAAGGAAAGAGCAGAGGCAAGTGACTTCCATCATGCTCCATGGGTCTCCTTCCTGGTCTCTACGAGTTTTCCACCGGCTCTCTAGCCCCTGGGTGAGGGAATGGGAAGAAGAGAGGTTCGTACCTTTCATCATGCCCCCTGCATTTACTTCATGATCTCCACTCTTGTGACTGGTCTCCAGTCTCTAGATGAAAGAGGAGAGGTGAGCACTTTCCATCATGCTTTGCCTGTCTCCTGTCTGAATTCTAGCCTCCGAAGAGGAAAGGAAAGAAGAAAAAGAAAAAGGCAGACACCTTCCATCATGCTCCATGGGCCTTCGTTCTGTTTCCTATGCATCTTCTTCCTGGTAGTCCAGCTCTGATCAGAAGCGGAAAAGAAGTGGGTGCCTTATATAGTGCCCTTTGCAATTCCTTCCCAATTTCCATGAACTTCATACTTGATATGCAGGCCCTAGATTGAAGAGGAGAGGTGGGTACCTTCCCTTTTTCCATACCTGTCTTCAGCCTCATCTCCAACCATCAAAGGAAAGAGGAGAAAGGAGATGAGCAGAGGCAAGTACCTTCCATCATGTCGCAAGGGTTTCTTGCTTTATTTCCATGAGTCTCCTACTTCATCACCATGAATTTTCTGCCTGGTCTCCAGCACACAGTAGAAATGGGAAGAGGGGAGATGGGCATTTTTCATAAAGCCCAATCCTCTGCTTTCTGATCTCCATGAGTGCCATACATAGTGTTCAACCTCAGGAAGAAAGAATGGAAGAGAGAGTAGAAGCAGAAGCCTCATCACGTTGCACATTTTCCCTGTCTGACCTCAATGAATCTCCCGTCAGGTCTCCAGTCACTGCATCCAAGAGAAGAGGTGGGCAGCTTTCATGGTTTCCTGTATGTATCCTTTCTTATCACGATTACTCTACTGTCTGATCTCCTGCATGCCCTGCGAATGTGAAGAAGAAAGGTGGGCACTTTACACTGTTTCCTGTGAATCTTCTGCCTGATGTCCATAAGTTTTCTGCTTGGATTCTAGCCTGCAGTGGAAGTGGGAAGAGCAGAGTCACGTGCCCCATCTACCTCCTCCTTGATTTCCATCCTCAGCAGAGAAGAGGAGAAAAGAGAAGAGGTAGGCATGTTTCGTCATCCTTGTGTATCTTCTGCCTGGTCTCTACACGTTCCCTTCCTTGTCTCCTCCTGGGTCTCCACTTGTCAATGGGAGTGGAAAGAGGAGAGGTAGGTGCATTCTATCATGTCCTGTGCTATGCCATGTTCTTCTCCATAATCCCCTGCTAAGTCTCCAGGATCTGGATGGAAGAGGAGGAGTGGCTAATTTCTATTTGCTTTTCCTGCCTTCTACCTGAAATCCAACCTCCAAAGGGAAGATGAGAGGAGGCGAGAGGAGAGGCAGGTAACTTCCATCACACTCCATGGGTCTCCTCCAGGATTTCCATGAGTCTTCTGCCTGATTTCCCACTACTGGTAAGATTGAGAAGTGTATGACTTTCATAGTGCTCCCTTCAACTCTTTCCTGATTTCCACAACCCTCCTACCTGTTCTCCAGCCTCTAGATCAAAAAGGAGAGGTGGCCTCTCCTTCCATTGTGCCATGTCTGTCTTCTGCCTGATCTCCAGTCTACAAAGGAAATATGAGAGAAAGAAAGAGGAGAGGCAGGTATCTTCTTTCATGCTCCATAGGTCTCCCCACTGATTTCCATGAGTCTTCTGCCTCGATTCCAGCCTCCAGTGGCAGTAGAAAGAAGGGAGTTGGACATTTTCTATCATTTCCTTCTCCTCCTTCCTGATCTCTATGAGACTTTTATCTGGTTTGCAGCCTCTGCAGGGAAGAGGAGAGGAGAGAGGGAAGAAAAGCAGAGGCCTCCTAATGCTCCATATTTTTCCTGTCTGACCTCACTCTGTCTCCATTCTGGTCTCCAGCCTCTGGCTCCAAGAGGAGAGGTGGGTATCTTGTATTTCTCCTTGCATGTATCACTTCCTGATAGCTATTAGCCTCTTGTCTGGTCTCCAGCATCCACTGGGAATGGGAAGAGGAAAGATGAGCATCATCCCATTTTTGCCTGCACATCTGCTGCCTGATCTCTATGAGTCAACTGCCGGATCTCCAGTCTCGGGTGGAAATGGTCAAGGGAGAGTGAAGTGCCTTCCATCATGCCCCATTTTCCTCCTTCCAGATTTCCACAAGTCTCTTGCCTACTCTCCAGCCTCCATATGGATGAGGAGTGGTGGGCATTTTCCGCTGTGAGCTATCTTACTCCTGCCTAATCATCAATCTCCAAAGGGAAGAGGAGAGAAGATAAGAGAGCCAAGCACCTCTCACTATGCTCCAAACGTTGCCCTCCTGATTTCCGCGAGTCTCCTGCCTGGTCTCCAGTGTCCCGTGGGACTGGGAAGAAGGAAGATGGGTATCTCCACCATGCCTCATGCCTCTCCTTCTTTATATCCACAGCATCTGGATCAAAAGGCAGAGGTGAGTGTGTTCTATTGGGTCATGTCTGAATAGCCTCCAAAGGGAAGAAGAGAGAAGGAAAGAGCAGAGGCAAGTGACTTCCATCATGCTCCATGGGTCTCCTTCCTGGTCTCTAAGAGTTTTCCACCTGCTCTCTAGCCCCTGGGTGAGGGAATGGGAAGAAGAGAGGTTCGTACCTTTCATCATGCCCCCTGCATTTACTTCATGATCTCCACTCTTGTGACTAGTCTCCAGTCTCTAGATGAAAGAGGAGAGGTGAGCATTTTCCATCATGCTTTGCCTGTCTCCTGTCTGAATTCTAGCCTCTGAAGAGAAAAGGAAAGAAGCAAAAGAAAAAGGCAGACACCTTCCATCATGCTCCATGGGCCTTCGTTCTGTTTCCTATGCATCTTCTTCCTGGTTGTCCAGCTCTGATCAGAAGCGGAAAAGAAGTGGGTGCCTTATATAGCGCCCTTTGCAATTCCTTCCCAATTTCCATGAACTTCATACTTGATATGCAGGCCCTAGATTGAAGAGGAGAGGTGGGTACCTTCCCTTTCTCCATACCTGTCTTCAGCCTCATCTCCAACCATCAAAGGAAAGAGGAGAAAGGAGATGAGGAGAGGCAAGTACCTTCCATCATGTCGCAAGGGTTTCTTGCTTTATTTCCATGAGTCTCCTACTTCATCACCATGAATTTTCTGCCTGGTCTCCAGCACACAGTAGAAATGGGAAGAGGGGAGATGGGCATTTTTCATAAAGCCCAATCCTCTGCTTTCTGATCTCCATGAGTGCCATACATAGTGCTCAACCTCAGGAAGAAAGAATGGAAGAGAGAGTAGAAGCAGAAGCCTCATCACGTTGCACATTTTCCCTGTCTGACCTCAATGAATCTCCCATCAGGTCTCCAGTCTCTGCATCCAAGAGAAGAGGTGGGCAGCTTTCATGGTTTCTTGTATGTATCCTTTCTGATCACGATTACTCTACTGTCTGATCTCCTGCATGCCCTGCGAATGTGAAGAAGAAAGGTGGGCACTTTACACTGTTTCCTGTGAATCTTCTGCCTGATGTCCATAAGTTTTCTGCTTGGATTCTAGCCTGCAGTGGAAGTGGGAAGAGCAGAGTCACGTGCCCCATCTACCTCCTCCTTGATTTCCTTCCTCAGCAGAGAAGAGGAGAAAAGAGAAGAGGTAGGCATGTTTCGTCATCCTTGTGTATCTTCGGCCTGGTCTCTACAAGTTCCCTTCCTTAATGGGAGTGGAAAGAGAAGAGGTAGGTGCTTTCTATCATGTCCTGTGCTATCCTATGTTCTTCTCCATAATCCCCTGCTAAGTCTCCAGGATCTGGATGGAAGAGGAGGAGTGGCTAATTCCTATTTGCTTTTCCTGCATTCTACCTGATAACCAACCTCCAAAGGGAAGATGAGAGGAGGCGAGAGGAGAGGCAGGTAACTTCCATCACACTCCATGGGTCTCCTCCAGGATTTCCATGAGTCTTCTGCCTGATTTCCCACTACTGGTAAGATTGAGAAGTGTATGACTTTCATAGTGCTCCCTTCAACTCTTTCCTGATTTCCACAACCCTCCTACCTGTTCTCCAGCCTCTAGATCAAAAAGGAGAGGTGGCCTCTCCTTCCATTGTGCCATGTCTGTCTTCTGCCTGATCTCCAGTCTACAAAGGAAATATGAGAGAAGGAAAGAGGAGAGGCAGGTATCTTCTTTCATGCTCCATAGGTCCCCCCACTGATTTCCATGAGTCTTCTGCCTCGTTTCCAGCCTCCAGTGGCAGTAGAAAGAAGAGAGCTGGACATTTTCTATCATTTCCTTCTCCTCCTTCCTGATCTCTATGAGACTTTTATCTGGATTTCAGCCTCTGCAGGGAAGAGGAAAGGAGAGAGGGAAGAAAAGCAGAGGCCTCCTAATGCTCCATATTTTTCCTGTCTGACCTCACTCTGTCTCCATTCTGGTCTCCAGCCTCTGGCTCCAAGAGGAGAGGTGGGTATCTTGTATTTCTCCTTGCATGTATCCTTCTTGATAACTATTAGTCTCTTGTCTGGTCTCCAGCATCCACTGGGAATGGGAAGAGGAAAGATGAGCATCATCCCCTTTTTGCCTGCTCATCTCCTGCCTGATCTCTATGAGTCTCCTGCCTGTTCTCCAGTCTCTAGTGGAAATGATCAAGGGAGAATGAAGTGCCTTCCATCATTCTCCATTTTCCTCCTTCCAGATTTCCACAAGTCTCTTGCCTCGTCTCCAGCCTCCATACTGATGAGGCATGTTGGATATTTTCCACTGTGAGCTGTCTTACTCCTGTCTGATCACCAGTCTCCAAAGCGAAGAGGAGAGAAGGAGAGAAGAGAGGCAGGCACCTTCACTATGCTCCAAAAATCTCCCTCCTGATTTCCACGGGTCTCCTGTTTGGTCTCCAGTGTCCAGTGGGAGTGGGAAGAAGGCAGTTGGGTATCTCCGTCATGCCTCATGCCTGTACTTCCTGATTTCCACAGCCTCTGGATCAAAAACAGAGATGGACATGTTGCATTGGGTCATGTCTGAATAGCCTCCAAAGGAAAGGGGATAAAAGGAGAGAAGAAAGGCAGGCACCTTGCATTATGCTCCATAAGCCTCCTGATTTCCATGAGTCTCCTGCTTGGTGTCCAGTGCCAGTGGAAGTGGGAAGAGTGGAGGTGTATCTCCATCATACCTCATGCCTCTCCTTCCAGATTTCCACAGCCTCTTGGTCAAAAGGCAGAGGTGAGTGTGTTTCACTGGAATATGTCAGAATAGCCTTCAAAGGGAAGAAGAGAGCAGGAAAGAGGAGAGTAGGTGCCTAGCATTATGCTCTATATGTGTCCTCTGTGATTTCCATGAGTCTCTTGCCTGGTCCTGTGTCCAGTGGAAGTGAGAATAGAGGAAGTGGGTATCTCCATCACACCTCATGGATGTCCTTCCTGATTTCCACAGCCTCTTGATCAAAAGTCAGAGGTGAGTGTGTTCCACTGTGTCATGGCATAATAGCCTCCAAAGGGATGAGGGGAAAAGGGAAGAGGAGAAGCAGGTGCCTTCCATTATAACCAGTGCATTTACTTCTTCATCTCCATAAATCTCTTGCCTGGTCTCCACCGTGTAGATTGAAGATTAGACATGAATACTTTCCATTGTGCCCTGAATATTCTCTGCCTTATCTGGAGCAGCAAGCACCTTCTCAATCTTCCTCCCTGATCTCCATGAGTCTTTTTCATCTCTATGAATGTTATGCCTGTGTCCAGTCTTGGCTGAAATTGGGTAGAGGGTAGGTAGGCAACTTCCACTGTGTGCATTCCTCTCTTTCCTGATGTCTATGACTTTCCTTACTACTTTTCAGCCTCTGCAGGAGGAGGAAAAGAGAAGAGGGAAAAGGAGAAGCAGAGTTCCCATTGTCCTCCACATTTATCCCATCTGGCTTCTATGGAAATATCATCTGGTCTCCAGTTTCTGGCTACAAGAGGAGATATGGATCCTTTCTGATCACTATTAATCTTATTTCTAGTTTCCAGTATCCACTGGGAGTGAAAGGAGGAAATATGGGCACCTTTCATTATGCCCTACATATCTACTGTCTGATATCTAGCTTTCAGTAAGAAAAGGAGAGAAGAAAAGAGGAGAGGCAGGTACCTTTCATCATGCTCCCTGGGTCTATTACTTGATTTTCATGAAACTTATGTCTGTTCTCCAGCCTCCAGGGGAATGGAAATAGGGGAAGTGGGCATCTTCCATAAAGCCCAGTGCCTCTCCTTCTTGATTTCCATGAGTCCCATACTTATTCTCCAATGTCTACATCAAAGAGGAAAGGTGGGTGCTTCCATTGTGCCATTACTGTCTCCTGCCTGATCTCCAACTTCCAAATAGAAGAAGAAAGAAGGAAAGAGGCAGGTACCTTTCACCACGTTCCATGGGTCTTCCCCATGATTTCCAAGAGACCCCTCCGGGTCTGACAAATGTTTGTTCAAGGGAATTCTGATTCTCAGTCTCCAAGGACTATGGGACCCATTGAGGGCATGGTATGGCAGCCTGCATTGGGGAAGTCAGCAATACATTAGTAAAGCAATCCAATTGTAGTGGGTGGCCCTGCTGTGGGGAGAAACTTGCTGTTTTTATGGAAGGACAAGGGAATGCCCACAACCAACTTCTTGTTATAGTGTAGCCATTGAAAGGGAAGTGAATTTGACAAGTTTCCTCTAGTCACCTTGGATTATAGTCAAGGGAAGTTAAAACTACAGTGACTCCACCCTCCTCTAGCTTTCCCTGGGATCTCTCTTCTCCCATCCAAGCCAACTCTCCTTCTTACATTAGTTTTAGTGATCCAGTTTGGATTCAATCTCTCAGAAGTGGAGCTCAAAAACCCTTTGCAGCTTTCTAACCAGTTCTTTTCACCCCCTTGATTTTTCCTTACCTTTTCATTTCTGCGAAATCACTTCTATACATTTTGACTATATCTGGGGCAGGAAACATGATTGGGTTAGTGGATAAGAAAAGAGAAGTAATAAGTAACTAAGTGTAGTTCAACCAAATGACAAATACACATTGGCCATGTTTAGAATTAGGGTCTTGCCCTCGGAGTCTGTTGTAAAAGGATATCAATTTTACATCCCCTAGCACCATCAGAATTGTCACCTAACCAGGATGAATAATCTCACAGTGACATAATCCTTTTCACATCTACATCACCATCACTTCTGTAGACCCACAGTCCTCAGGATCACATGGCTATTACCAGCACTATCATCTTCAAGGCCATCACTGTTATATCACCACATTTAGAACATAACCATTAAACCTCCAGGATAGGATCACTTTAACAAGTAGCAACAAGCTGCTCAAGCAACAAGCACCAAATCCTGGAGTTAGTAGGTTGGAGAGGCTGCCTGACCCCAGCCACAGGAACTTTTACCCCCAGGGACAGTGAATTGGGTGTCTGAGTCCATCAGATTGAGGGAAACTCTGCTGACAAGGAATGCCAGACCCAGTTATGCTGAGGAGAGCAGCAGGGGGAAAGAAGGAACCAGCACTCCCCAATTAGTACAGAAGTGGTAGGGTGGGATGCCAATGGCTGTGGACATTTACAGGAGACTGGAATTCTGGATTTGAGTTCAAGGTCAGAAAGGAGAACTGAGCAGGACCAGAGGCCAGAGGCAACATTCCCATTACACCAGAACTAAATGTGATTATAAAAACTAAATTTTTACCAACAAAAAAATGCACAAAGGAGAAAGAATCCAACCATAGAGAGTTACTGTAGGAATAGAGATGCCAGGGTTTATCTTCAGAGGATGACACTGAAGCAAATAAACCCTCTTCTACTCCAAAGAGTAAAGTCAAATGGTCCCTTGATGAAAAAGAATTCATTGAAAAACTTTTAAAAAGACTTTACAAACCAAATGAGAGAGGAGGAAAAATTAAAAAGAAAAATAAGAATAATGTAAGAAAACCAAGATTATGACAAGAAAGTCAGTCAATTAGAAAAAGAATTTCAGAATTTTAAGGAAGAAAATAACTTCTTGAAAATCAGAATTGGACAAGGGGAAATCAGCAAAGTTATAAGAGATGTTTTAAAAGTTATGAAAGACATAGAGAATATATGTGTGTGTGTATGTATTATATATAAAGAATGAAAAAATAGAAGAGAATGTGAAACTTCTCGTAAGGAAAACAACGGATCTAGAGAACAGATCAAGAAGAGAAAGCATAAGAATAATTGGTCTACCTGAAAGTTCTGATCAAAAAAAGAATCTTGATACAATAATACAAGAAATAATTAAAGAAAATTGTCCCAAAGCATTGGAACAAAAGGGGAAAGCAGAAATAGAAAAAATCCACCAATCACCACCTGAAAGACTTCCTACAAGGAAAACTCACCGAAATATTATGGTTAAATTCCCAAACTCCCAGAAAGGACAAAATATTATGAGCCACAAGAAAAAAAAATAATTTATATATGATAGTACCACAATTAGAATCACACAAGACCAAGCACTGGTGACATTAAAAGATCACAGGTCTAGGAACAGTATATCGAGGCGCAAAAGTCCTGGGCCTCTGACCAAAACTATCATACCCACCTAAGTTAAGAATAATTCTGAATGGAAAAAAAGGACATTTTACAAACTGTCAGACGTTCAGGACTCTATTTAAAAAAAAACCCTGAAATCAATAGAAGATTTGAAATACAAGAGGCAAGAGAAATATAAGATAATATACAATGACGAATTGCAGGGTATTAAATAAGGATAGAATGTTAACCTGTTATGTATGGAAAATATAAAACCTATGTCTAAGATAGTTATTAGTAATTAGGTAGCTTATAAAAAGATTGGGGGTAGACCTGGGTATAATATGACTTCAAAAAAGAAAACCGTTCAAGAACAACAAAAATAGTAATTATATTATACATATGAGGTAAAAGAGGAAGATCCAATAGAGAAGAACTGGGGGTGAGGTGCTCTTAGTTCTGGAACCCGACTTTTGTTGGGAATCCATTAAAGAGGAGAAAATACATATACATCCAGAAAAGAATAAAAATCTAAATTTAGAAGGAAAGAAAACTCTAAGATGATAAGGAGGGGAAGAAGATAAAGGAGGGATCTTTGGAGAGGAGGGTGACAGAATAGATTACATGGGGGACATAGAAGGGTTTTTAGATTTAGGGAAATGTGACGATAATGGAGGGAGCTTTAGAGGGGAGGGGGGCAGAATAGGTCAAAGGGGTATATAAAAGGGTGTTTAAATTTAAGGGAATGGGAGGATAAGGGAAAGATTGCTGGAGTAGGGGTAGGTTAAGTTATAGGAGGGCAGTGTAGAAGCAAAGTAGAGGAGTTATGAAAGATGTGAAAAAAGAGATATGCACAAACATAGAAATAAGATTAGGTGTAGAATCTCTTAGGGAAAGTATAGGCCTAAGTGTGTATGTATACCTGTATATGTATATGAGTACCTATATATAAATATATTCATGCTGAATTGCAGCCTTGGGATGGCGGGTAGGTGGGAGGAATGGGGAAAATAGAATAAAGTAAAAAATGTACAGCAGATAACAAAAGAAATCCTACAAGGAAGCAAAGAGTGACAGCTTTCATCTTAATACACATTATTTAATATAAAGGCTTTCTTGAAATGGTATTATGGCTATATATTCTGAATCCTCTCTTATATTATGTTGTACACATGACACTTTTTTATTTTATTTAAGTTTAACATTTATGTCTATGTTTCTTTTTTCTTTTCGTATTATGTATTTAAGTTTTAATATTTGTCTAAAATTGAAAAAAAAACAATAAAAAAAGAAATTGCTTAACACTTGATCCAGAGTCTCCCACGATGACTTGATTGAATCAAGGAAGGAAATAGGATCTGTTCACATTAGTGAGTCAATAAAAAAGCATTAATGTACCAGAGTCCAAATGAGAGTGCTTTCAACTCTGTCCTGAAACAAGAAAAACAAATACACACAATGGCCACATCTGAAAATATATGTCTTTGTACATTGTGTCTATTTCCTCTTTGTTGAAGGTGGAATATGAGGGAGGGGGTAAGAAGCTTCATTATAGATACTTTAGAGACATGGCTGTGCATTGCATTGATCAGAGTTCTCAAATATTACAAAGCCAAAGGGTGACCAAAATAGCTCACAAATATTTATTTTTGTTTTTAAAAAAAACTGTCAAAAAACAGAAAATGGACTTACTTTATATGAGGATGCAGGGGCACTCAGGATTTTCAGTGAACTACTATATACGTATTAGCTATGTGGAACCACAGAACTTTTTTCTTAATAATTTTTAATAGTATCCTTAATTTCTGTTATATAGTTATTGTCTTTTCATAAATAACCATTTTAATAATTATAATATTAACTCTATATTATATAAACATGCTATAATGATTATTAATTTTGTTATTATTTATATTTATGGTATGTTAACTGTTTTCTTAATTTCTAATGATTGATTTTTAAATCAGCATGAATATATACCACAGAAGGAAAAGAGAAAAAAAAGGATGTTGAGTGAATTCTTTTTAAAAAGCCTGGCAAAATTTTTATTAACTATTATTACAACAACATGAGAGAAATCACTTGGGACTCTGATATTATTATGAGTTCTGAATTCACATTAAATTGTTTGAATTATCATTGTCAATAATCCACCATTCAAAGAAAATGCCAGAAGCTGCTCAATGGAGTGTGATCCAAGAACTGCTACAGTTGGATGCTCATGCCTAGGAAAGTTTACCTTCCATAGGTAAAGACCTTTTTCAGCAGGAATATTTAGCACTGACTTGGGAGATTTTTATTTTGGATACGAGACTCCTTGAACTTTATACATTTTGGGCTAATTTCAGGAGATCATAAGGGGATTCCTTCTATCTTTACTTAGCCTTATGTTTCTAACAAATTTGAAAGTTCATGATCCCTTGAAGTACAGAATCATAGCTTCTTTTTATCATAGTTTTCAGAGAGTCTAAGTAGTTCTTAAATTATCTCCCTTTGACCTGTTTTCCAGGTAAGTTGTTATTGATGTCTGATATATTTTTATATGTTTTACATCTTTTGATTTTGTTCTTGTCTTATATGCTCTCTAATGGAATCATTGACTTCTGTTTGAGTGAGTCCACCTTTTAGGTAAGGTTTAACACTTTGTCTTCTATACAATTTGCTTCCAATAACTTCTTTAAGAGATTTTACTTCATTTTTTCTGATTATTTGCATAGTCTTTTTAAAAACTCATTCTTTCCCTTTTAGTCTCCTCTTAGAGATGTTTCAAATCTACTCCTTGTTGTGGAGAATCTCTAGATCAACAAGTTTTGAGGGGCAGAGTTTTCCTTGGGGCTGTGCCAGAAAAAGGCTCTGCCCCCTCTGCACTTTTGGATGAGGTGATTGGCAGTGTTTGGTCTCCCTCAGGGTCACCTTAGATCATCTGATGGTCTATATCTCCTAAGGGCCCAATTCTTGGATCATGTAATTGTAAAAACCTATTCCAGTAAGTATTTTGTTTTAATTCCCAGGATCTTACTTTATCTGGGCCTCCCTTTCAAGGTAGCCACTCCAAACCTTGATAGAATTCCATTACATTCCCATGATAATAACCTCAGTAATCTATGCAAAATAGACATTAATTTGCTAACAACAGATTAAGCATAGCTAACAAACTACAGAAGACATATATGATACCAATAATAGATAAATGAAAATTAAAGTAAGAAATATAATAAAATGAGATCATGCAGCAATTAGTAAATACATGAACTAAGACATGTAAGTTCATCAAGGCACACAGTGCATACTTAGTGCTAGCAATGTATTCATTTTTACCTCTTGTTGCTTAGTCATGTCTGACTCTTCATATCTCCATGGACCATTCTGTCTATGGGATTTCTTGAAAAAGACATTGGAGTGCATTGCCATTTCCTTCTCCAGTGGATGATTGCAAAGAGAGGGTAATTGAAGTCACTCCAACGTTACACAGCTAGTAAGTTTCTGAGGCTGGATTTGAACTCAGGTCTTTCTGACTCTAGGTCCAGTAGTCTATCTTCTGAGTCATCCAGCTGCCCAATTTCACTTTTTCCTGTTGTTTCAGTTGTATCCAACATTTTGGGACCCCATTTGGAATTTTCTTGGCAGAAATACTGGAGTGGTTTCCATTTCCTTCTCCAGCCCATTTTACAGATGGGGAAAGTCAGGCATGCAGGGTTAAGTGAGTTGCCATGTGTCACACAGCTAGTAAGTGTCTGAGGCCAGGTTTGAACTGAGAAAGATGAGTCTTCCTGACTCCAGCCCTGATACTCTATCCACTGCAGCGCCACCTAGCTCCCTTCAATTTCACCTACATATTATAAATTTGTCTAGTCACCACCTGCATAACAATTGCTTTAAGGTTCCCTATGTGAGTCACCTTTCAGTGCTACTTGATGGTATTGGCTGATCATAGCCCTTAGTGGACTGTGCTCAACCTGGGCGTAAGGAAGCAGGGTGCTTATCAGTGCTATTAGTTCTTGATAGTATGCAAAGGCCTTAAATTCCCTGTACCTGCTAGAGAAGGAGGGGAGAATCCCAGGCTTCTTGAGTAGCCATTTCCTCTTGTATAAGGTAACACTTGTCCCAAACTCCAGTAAGAACCTTCCTCCATAGGCACCCTTCCCAAGTATCTAGCTACATATACCTGCTTAATGTCCTGAAACAACTACACCCTGAGACCAAATGCCTGTGTGCAATGATAGCCCACCAGAACTCATCAGGTGGGTAGAGTGGGAAGAGAAATGGATGCCTTCCACTGTGCCCTGAGTCTCTCTTGTCTAAACTCCATAAGACTTCTGCTTGATCTCCAAAGTCTAGTCAGAATGGGAAGAGGAGGGGAGGGAGTCTTCTATCATGCCATGCATATCTCTGCCCTGATCATGAGCTTCTAATGGAAAGAGGAGGAAAGAGGAGAGGCAGCCATCTTCCATCATACCCAATGGGTATCCTGCCTGATTGCCATGAGTCTCCTACCTGGTGTCCAGCCTCTGAATCAAAGAGAAGAGATGGGTCCTTTAAATTGTGCCTTGCCTGTCTCCTGCCTGATCTGCAGGCTCCAGAAGGAAGAGGAGTGGAGGGGACAGCAGAGGACAAGGGAATGTTTTATTATGTGCCACACGTATTCTGCCTCATCTTTATGATTCTCCCTTCTAGTCTCAAGCCGTGGATCTAAGAAGAGATGTGGGCCTTCCATTGTGCCTGCATGAGGTTTCTGCCAGTTCTCCCATCACTGGATAGAAGAGGAAGGAGAGAAGAGAAGAGGAAGGCACCTTGCTTTATGCCCCCTACATCTCCTGCCTACTCTCCATAAGTGTTCGGCCTAGTCTCTAGCCTTCAGAGGAAGTGAGAAGAGAGTGCATTTCACCATATCTCCTACCTGGTCTCAGTGACTGTCCTATATGACTTCCTATTTCTGGATCAAAGTGGAGAAGTGGGAATCTTCCAGTGAATGCAGAGCATCTCCTGACTGACCTCCAGTCTGTGGATACAAGAGGATACATGCCATTCACAGTGCCCTTTTCTGTTTCTTGCCTTACCTCCACCCTCCAGATGGAAGAGGAGAGAATGAAGGAGAGGCAGATGCCTTCTGATGTCCCCTGCATGTCTCTTTCTTCATCCCTGGCTTCCAGAGGGAAGAGGTGAGGAAGGTAGGGGAGAGATGTGACTTTCTTCCAGAATGCTCCAGGAGTCTCCTGCATGATTGTCATCTAGCTCCTGACTGATCTTCATGAGGTTCCTGCCTGGACTCCAGCCTCCAGTGCAAATGGGATGATGAGAGTCAAGTGTCTTCCATTGGACTCCATCTTCCTCTGCCCTGATCTCCATCCTTTGCAGGGAAGAGAAGAAGAGGGAAAAGAATAGGTAGGTGCATTTCATCATTGTCATGTATCATCTCCTGCCTGATCTCCTGACAGGTCTCCAGTGTTCGACTGGAATGAGAATAGAAAAGGTGGGTCCATTCCATCCTGCCCCATACTTCTGCATCTTGATTAACATGAGTTTCTGACGAAGTATCCAAGATCTGGATCAAAGAGAAGCAATGGCTGTCCATTGTGCCATGCCTGTCTCCTGCTTGATCTCCAGCCCTCAAAGGGAAGAGGAGAGAGGGAAAGAGGAAAGGCAGGTGCCTTCCTTGGATCTCATGCCTGATCTTCATGAGTTTTCTGCCTGATTTCTCTCCTATGTTCAGAGTGGGAAGAGACATGAGTGCCTCCCATAATGCCCTATGCATTTTCGTCCTGATCTCCACGAGCCTCTTGTCTAGTCTCTGTCTGTCTGTGTTTTCTTTCGATTTCAAAGAAGACCATGACATCAGAGAAATGAAGACATTTCTTGCAATTGACTTTGTTTTGAGTGAAGGAGGGGTATGCAAGGTCACCAGCTTCACTTTCCCCTACTGAGCCATTTGGATCCAGTGGCCTAGTCTCAATCCTCTGCATTAACAAGGAGTGGTGGACGCTTTCCATTTTTCCTGACCTGTGTTCTACCTGATCTCCAGCCTCCAAAGGGAAGAGGAAAGAAGGAAAGAAGAGAGGCAGTAAGATTATACTCCGTGGGTCTCCTCCCTGATTTCCATGAATTTCCTGCCTGTCCTTCAGACTCCACTGAGAGTGGGAAGAGGAGAGGTGACCAAGGTCCATTACACCCATTCTACCTGAGATTTCTATCTGGTTTTCAGGTTCCACAATGAAGAGGAGAGGAAAGGAGGAGTGAGGAAAAGTGAATGCTTCCACATGTATCCCTGATCTCTATGAATTTCCTTTCTGCTCTCAAGCCTCTGGATCTAAGAGGAGAGATGGGTACCCTCTATTGTACCTGAAGGAAGCTCCTGGCAGATCTGCCATCACTGGATAGAAAAGGAAGGAGAGAAGAGAAAAGGCCCAGCCCACAAAGGAAAGATGAGAGAAGGAAAGAGGAGAAGCAGGTACCTTCCTTCATGCTCCATGAGTCTCCCCACTGATTTCCATGAGTCTTCTGCCTCATTTCCAGCCTCCAGTGGCAGTAGAAAGAAGGAAGGGGGACATTTTCTATCATGTCCATTCCTCTCTTTCCTGATCTCGTTGAGTCTTTTACCTGGTTTTCAGCCTCTGCAGGGAAGAGGAGAGGAGAGAAATAGAGAAGAGCAGCAGAGGCCTCATAATGCTCCACACTTACTCTGTCTGACCTCTATGAGTCTCCCTTCTGGTCTCCAGCCTCTGGCTCCAAGAGGAGAAGTGGGTATCTTTTATTTCTCCTTGCATGTATCCTTCCTGATAGCTATTAGTCTCTTGTCTGGTCTCCAGCATCCACTGGGAATGGGAAGAGAAAATATGAGCATCATCCCACTGTTTCCTGTACATCTCCTGCCTGATCTCTTTGAGTCTACTGCCTGGTCTCCAGTCTCTGGTGGACATGGGCAAAGGAGAATGAAGTGTCTTCCATCACACCCCATTTTCCTCCTTCCAGATTTCCACAAGTCTCTTGTCTAGTCTCCAACCTTCATACAGTGGGCATTTTTCACTATGAGTTGTCTGACTCCTGCTTGATCATCAGTCTCCAATGGGAAGAGGAGAGAAGTACAAAAGAGAAGCAAGCATCTTTCTTTAAGTTCCACACATCACCCTCCTGATTTCCATGAGACTCCTGCTTGGTCTCCACTGTCCAGTGGGAGTGGAAGGGAGGGAAGGAATATCTCCATCCTGCCTCATGCCTCTCCTTCCTGATTTCCACAGCCACTGGATCAAAAGGCAGAGGCGGGTGTGTTCTATTGGGTCATGTCTGAATAGCCTCCAAAGGGAAGAGGAAAGGAGAGAAGAGAGGCAGGCACCTTTCACTATGATCCATACATCACCCTACTGATTTCCAGGAGACTCCTGCTTGTCTCTAGTGTCCAGTGGTATTAGGAAGTTGAGAGGTAGGTATCTTCATCATGCCTCTTGCCACTCCTTCCTGATTTCCACAGCCTCTGGATCAAAAGGCAGAAGTGGGCATGTTCCATTGGCTCACATCTGAATAGCCTCCAAAGGGAAGAGAAGAGAAGGATAGAGCAGAAGCAGGTACCTTCCATCATGCTCCATGGGTATCCTCTCTGATTTCCATGAGTCTCCTGCTTGATCTTTATGAGTCTTTTACCTGATCTCCCACCTCTCCTGAGTGAAAAGAGGAGAAGCAGGTGCCTTCCATCATGCCCAATACATCTACTTCATCTCCATGAATCTCCTGCCTGGTCTTCACCATCTGATCTGAAGAGGAGATATGGATACTTTCCATTGTGCCCTGCATATTCTCTGCCTTATCTGGGGCAGCAAGCACCTTCTGAGTCTTCCTCTCTGATTTCTATGAGTCTTCTTCACGTCTATGAATGTTCTGCCTGTGTCTAGCCTTTGGTGAAGTGGGAAGAGGGGAGGTGGGCAACTTCCATTGTGCACATTCCTCTCCTTTCCGATACCCATGACTCTCCTTCCTGCTTTTCAGCCTCTGCAGGGAAGAGGAGAAGAGGAGAAAGGAGAAGCAGAGGCCACATTGTCCTCTACATTTATCCCATATGACCTCTATGAAAATGTTGTCTGATCTCCAGTCTCTGACTCCAAGGGGAAAGGTGGGTCCTTTCTGATTGCTATTAGTCTTCTTTCTGGTCTCCAGCATCCACTGGGAGTGAGAAGAGGAAAGATGGGACCTTCCATTATGCCCTTCATATCTCCTGTCTGATATCTAGCTTTCAGTGGGAAAAGGAGAGAAGAAAAGAGGAGAGGCAGGTACCTTTCTTCATGCTCCCTGGGTCTCTTCTCTGATGTCCATGATTCTTATGTATGGTCTCCAGCCTCCAGTGGGGGCAGAAAGAGAGGAGATGGGTATCTTCCATAATGCCCCATGCCTCTCATTCTTGATCACCATGAGTCTCATATTTGGTCTCTAGACTCTAGATCTAAGAGGACAGGTGAATACCTTCCATGTGCCATGGCTGTCTCCTGCCTGATCTCCAGCTTCCAAATGGAAGAAGAGAGAAGGAAACAACAGAACCAAGTACTTTTCATCATGCTCCATGTGTCTTCCCCCTGATTTCCATGAGACTCCCACCTGGTCTCCATGTTCCATATCTAAGACAAGAGGTGGATACCTTCCATGTACCATGTGTTTCTCCTTATTGCCAGCCTCCAAATGGAAGAAGAGAGAAAGAAAGAGCAGAAGTAGGAATCTTTCATCATGCTCCATGGGTTTTCCCCCTGATTTCCATACGATTCCTAGTTGGTCTCCATCCTTCAGATATAAAAGGAGATGTGGATACCTTCCATGTGTCGTGGCTATCTTCTGTCTGATCTCCAGTCTCCCAATGGAAAAAAGAGAGAAGGAAAGAGCAGAGCCAAGCTCCTTCCATAATGCTTTCTGGGTCTCCTCCATGATCTCCATGAGTCTCCAGTCTTATCTCTCTGGTCTCCAGCTTCTAGATCTAAGAGGAGAGGTGGATACCTTCCATTTGTCATTGCTGTCTCCTGGTCTGTAGCCTCCAAATGGAAGAAGATAGAAGGAAAGAACAGAGACAGGCTCCTTTCATAATGCTCCATGATTTCCATGAGCCTCCTACCTGGTTGCCAGTCTCTAGTGGGAGTGGGATGACAGGAGGTGGGAATTTTCCATCATGCCCTGTGCCTCTCCTTCCTCATCTCTATGAGCCTTATACTTAGTCTCCAGACTCTGGAACCAAGAGGAAAGGTGGGTATCTTCCATCAAATTCTGGTGGGAGTGGAAAAAGGAGAATATGGTACCCTGTTCATCTTCTTCCTGATCTCAATGTTTCTCCTGTCTAGTCTCCAGCCTCTGCATTGAAGAGAAAGGGTAGGCCCTGTCCATTGTGCCTTGACTCTGTATCCTCCCAGATCTCCAGCCTCCAAAGGGAAGAGGAGAAAAGCAAAGAGTAGAGGCAGTAGCCTTCCATCATGTTCAAAGGGTCTACTGCATGATCTCCTGTCCAATATTCAACCTCTGAATGTAACAGAAGAGTCAAATACCTTCCACTGAGGCCTAATAATCTTCTCATCTTTCTTCAGTCTCTGGAGGGAAGAAAAAAGAGGAAAGAAGAGAGGTAGGCACCTTCCTTCATGCATGTCCTGCATGGTATCAAGGTTTCTATTGGAAGAAATGTGCCATTCCACCATGCTTGGCTCCTATCACTGAGTTGAGGGGAGAAGAAGTCATTACGTCAAATTCCAGAATAGTCTTTTACCTTTGGGTAAGGAGAGAATCACCACTCCTTCTGCTCAATGTTCCTAACCTCTCAACTGATCTGCCTAAAGCTCTGAAGTGACTCTACTGTGAGGTTATAATTCTATTGATTTTGAAAATATCTCTAAACTTTTCACTTAGTGATTAACAAACTCCTGCCTAGTCATATCCTTCCCATCTGTGGATCACCATCCAAACTCTGTCCCCCACCCCTCATTACTGGATTCCTTATTCCCATTCTCCTCAACTTTTCCCCAGTATTCCAAACAAAAGATCCCTTCCACTGTGCTCTCTTGAATGCCTGCTTCATTGACAATTTCATCCTAAATCCTTTCCTCTCCCACTTTTTCCATCTTTTGCCTCTTACTGAGACATGGTTCCCTTTTGATAACATGGCCTCTCTGGCCACCCCTTCCACTCATTCCACTTGGCTCACTGGTCTAGAAGAGAAAGTTGGAATATTCCTTTCTCTTCCCTGTTACTTCCAGGTTTACCCCCAACCACCATGACTCAGTAATCTCTCCTCTTCTGAGGTAAATGAAACTTACATCAACCATTCAATAAAAATCCTGGTAACTGGGCAGAGCCAAGATGGTGGAGTAGAAGGACAGATTTGCTGCAGCTCTCCCTCCACAGCCCATCAAATACCTGTAAAAAATGACTCTAAACAAATTCTAGAGCAGCAGAAG
Source organism: Bettongia penicillata ogilbyi (assembly GCA_023548195.1). Classification (NCBI taxonomy): domain Eukaryota; kingdom Metazoa; phylum Chordata; class Mammalia; order Diprotodontia; family Potoroidae; genus Bettongia; species Bettongia penicillata. Next base: position 998,720 of record JAJHZJ010000375.1, on the reverse strand, counting down.
GTACAAAATGACAGAATGAAAGAGATTTCCAGTGTAAGACAGCCTGGAAGGTCGATAGGAAAGGTCTATTACACCAGACTCTGAGCACAGCACAGCTCAACCTTGACTGCGCAGCATGGCATGGACAGGACTAGGGCAGGCTTCAGGGCATGGAATCAAGGGTTACAGCTGTGGTTCCCAGATTTCTCAACCCACAAATGCCAAAGACAGCTTCAAAGTTCAGTAAGAAACCTCTTTCACATGGGTGAGAGAGGAGTGTGGTCTGGCCCCAGCACCAGCCCCAGGGTGGCAGCAGCATCCACTTTTGGAGCCCTCAGCCTAAAGAACCTGGGGGAATTGAGCTGCTGATCTGGGTCTCAGTTCTGAGTGGCAGTCCTGGGATGAGGAGGAGTGCTGGCGTGGTGGAACTGGTAGTGGCTGTGGAGAGGGAATCCTACTCGCAGATCCTGGGCAGAAAAGAGTGCTTATGGTTTCCCACAGATCAGAGCACAGGCCAGGAGAGGAGTAAACTCCTCTCCCTTGATTGTGCCACCTTGGAGGAACTGAGAACTTACAGGCCCCTAGAGTATACTCTGCACTTGACAAAGGACTCAAAAGTCAAGTAACTGGCAGGGAAAATGTCCCCCAAAAGGGAATAAAATAAGACTACAGAATGTTACTTTCTTGGTGAAAAGGTATTTTCTTCCATCCTTTCAGATGAGGAAGAACAAAGCATGCCATCAGAGGAAGATACCAAAGTCAAGGCATCTGCATCCAAAACCTCCAAAAAATATATGCAATGATCTCAGGCCATGGAAGAGCTCAAAAAGAATTTTGAAAATCAAGTAAGATAGGTGGAAGAAAGATTGGGAAGAAAAATGAGAGACATGCAAGAAAATCATGAAAAATAAGTCAACAGCTTACTAAAGGAGACCCAAAAATATGCTGAAGAAATTAACACCTTTAAAAATAGACTAATCCAAATGATAAAAGAGGTCCAAAAAGTCAATGAGGAAAAGAATGCTTTAAACAGCAAAATTGGCCAAATGGAAAAGCAGGTTCAGAAGCTCATTGAAGAAAATAGTTCTTTAAACATTACAATGGAGGAGATGGAAGCTAATGACTTTATGAGAAACTAAGAAATTATAGAGCAAAACCAAAAGAAGGAAAAAATAGAACACAATGTGAAATATCTCACTGGAAAAACCGCTGACCTGGAAAATAGATCCAGGAGAGATAATTTAAAAATTATTGGTCTACTTGAAAATCATGATCAAAAAAGAGCCTAGGAATCATCTTCCAAGAAATTATCAAGGAAAATTGCCCTGATATTCTAGAACCAGAGGTTAAAATAGAAATAGAAAGAGGTCACCTATCACTTCCTAAACGAAATTCCAAAAGGAAAATTCCTAGGAATATTGTAGCCCAATTCTAGAGTTCCCAGGTCAAGAAGAAAATATTGCAAGCAGCCAGAAAGAAACAATTCGAGTATTGTGGAAATACAAACAGGATAACACAAGATCTAGCAGCTTCTACATTAACGGATCGAAGGGCCTAGAATATGATATTCCAGAAGTCAAAGGAAGTAGGATTAAAACTACCCAGCAAAACTGAGTATAATACTTAAGGGGGAAAATGGTCATTCAATGATATAGAGGACTTTCAAGCATTCTTGATGAAAAGACCTGAGCTGAAAAGAAAATTTGTCTTTCAAACACAAGAATCAAGAGAAGCATGAAAAGGTAAACAGGAAAGAGAAATCAGAAAGGACTTACTAAAGCTGAACTGTTTACATTCCTACATGGAAAAGTAATATTTGTAACTCTTCAAACTTTTCTCAGTATCTGTGTAGTTGAAGGAATTATACATAAACACACACAGAGGGAGAGAGAGACAGAGAGCACAGGGTGAGTTGAATAGGAAGGGATCATATCTGAAAAATAAAACTAAGGGGTGACAGAGGAATAGATAGGGAGGAGAAAGGGACAAATGGAATGGGGCAAATTATTTCTCATAGAAGAGGCAAGAAAAAGCTTTTCCAGTGGAGGGGGAAAGGGGTGACGTGAGAGGGAAAAAGTGAAGCTTATTGTCATCACATTTGGCTCAAGGAAGGAACGACATGCACACTCAGTTTGGTATGAAAACCTATCTTACACTACAGGAAAGTAGTATATTTCCCTCCATCCTTTCCTGCCCCACCTTTATTCTATTCTCTCTTTTGACCTTGTTCCTCCCCAAGAGTATCTACTTCTAATTGCTCCCTCCTCCCATTTGCCTTCCCTTCCATCATCCCCCCCACCCTGCTTAATCCCTTCTCCCCTACTTTCCACGCTTATGATTTAGTTCTACCTTCCCCCACCTGACTGGCACCACTACCGCATGAGATTGGTTGGTGAGAGTTTACAGGGGTCGCGTTTGCCACAGTCTGTTATCAGCTTTTGACAACGGCGCACTGTGTTTCTGTTTGAAGTGGAATTTGTGAATAGTTGCACAGCTTGACCATATTTTTTAATTCTGTCTGCTTAATAGCCCATCATATCAAAGAAGAATAAGAGAAGGAAGAAAACAGACTTTTTAATGAGGATTGGGAATATTATCTCGTTTCAGCTAAAGATAAGATGACTTGCTTGCTTTGTGATACTGCAATATCAGCATTAAGGAAATTCAATATTAATCAGCAATACAGCACTCATAAGGACCACAGATGTTTTAAATTAGAAAGAGGTACGAAAGGTTGCATTACAGAAATTAAAAGATGCAAAGCAAATGCAAAGACAATTCTTTCAAGTAGCAGTAAGGCTTAGAAATAATGCCACTGAAGCAACTTATAAAGTAGTTTATATACTCAGGGGAAAAAAGGGAAGTCATTCGGTGACCTAGAAATTGTAAAAGAATGCATTTTTGAAGTTGTAGGATGCTTAGACCCTGATAACATTTCAAAGCACAAACAACTGCCTCTTTCAAGGAGAACTATAACTGATCAGCAGCATGAATTAGCCTTCAACTAAACAGAACAAAAGGAAAATATGTATTATTCAATTATTATTCAAACGTTTTGATGAATCAACTAATACTACTGACTCAGCATAGGTTTTATACTTCAGTTTATAACAGAAAATTTCCTTTGCTATGAAGAGTTACTTGATTTGCACACTCTTGCAAACTGAACACAGGGAACAGATATCTTCAGCAACTTTCAAGATAAATGTCGTACAGTTGGACTGAATTCGGTAAATGTAGTGAGTATATGTACAGATGGTGCACCTTCCACGACAGGAAAATGTGAAGGGTTTATTGCATAGAAAAAAGAAGTATTAACAAATTCAGATGCTCTCATTTCTTTTCATTGTATCTTGCATCAGAAAAATCTCTGTACTAAAGCTACTATTTTAAGTGACACTTTGCAACAAGCAAGTTATAAGTATTGTTAACTATATTCATGCAAATACAACACCACATCATCAGTTTCGTAACATGCTTAAGCGAATGATGAGATATTCAGTATGGATTTGCCATGTCATTCTAAAGAGCTTTGGCTATTGCAGGGACAAGTGTTAGCCAAAATTTTATCTCTTCAAGAACAGATATTTAAATTGTATGAAGAACAGAATCAGCCATGTGAATTATTGAAAGAGGATTTCTACAAGAAACTGCATTTCTGTGTGATATTTTGTCAAACAAAAACAGCTTGAATATGTCTTTGCAAGGTAAAAAGTAAGTCTATATATGATATGTGGCAAAAAATAAATCTAACCATTTTAAAAAAATACTTCTTTGAAAAGAAATTTCAAATAAATATTTCTCCCAGTTAGCAAAGGTCATTGATGAGCAGTATGATATATATAAATTATTTGAAGAACATACAACTGTTATAGATTTATTAATTGGAGAATACAATGAAAGGTTCACTGACTTGAGAATCCTGACATCACACTCAAATTAGCATTTCAGTCTCACTTAGTTGATCTCACCCAGGTACCTAAAGAACTACAGTTGGAATTGATTGAGCTTTTAGTAGATGACATTTTAAAATCATTGTTTGATGCTAAGAAAGATTCAATTGAAAAGTAGAATACCCATGCCCTTGGCAACATACCCAAAAATACTTTCTTGCTTTTTAACCACTTATTGCTGCAAATCTACATTGCCCTATCTGGCCCAAATCAAGATGCCCTTAAAGTTACAAAGGACTGATACCCATCTAGAGGATCAACTGAAATTACGGATCTCCATGCTGCAGCCAAATATTCAAATACTTTCCAACAAAAAGCAGACAAAACAAAGTCACTAAAAGGTTAGTTAACTTTAAAATGAACAGTTTCCATCTTTTGAAATTAAGCACATGGTAGTTAATTTTTACAAAATAATAAACAGTTTTAAGTATATGTAATTGAAGTTTCTTGAATGCAGCCTTATTTAATTACAGCTAAATATTAACGTGGCCCACCCTTGTCTTATCCCATCATTCTCTCCCCATCCCATTGATTCTAAAACTAAATGCCAAAAATACCTTATGAATATTCAAGAACATTTTAAAAAATAAATATTAGCAAATAGGCTACAGCAACACATATAAAATGTTTTATAGCATGAACAGGGAGAATTTAAACCAGCAATGCAAGCTGGTTCAATATATGACCATTAAAAACATAATAGAAAAAAGTAAGAAAAACATTCGGAATCACACAATCATATCAATAGATGCAGAAAACTCTTTTGATGAAATGCAAAAGGCGTTTTTTTTGTTTAAAACAACAGCACTAAAAGGAATAAGAACAAACGGATCTTCTTTACTATGTAACCAGTATCTATTTGAAAAAAGACCCCATTATTATATGAAATGGAGATAAAGTCGAGGTCCTTAAATAATTCAAGGACAAAACAAAGATGTACATTTCAACTGTGATTATCTGATACAGTGCTAAAACTGAAAATAACCAAGAGAAAAATAAGTAAGCATCGGAAAAAATGAGACAAAATTATCATTTTCAGCAGATGGTAACACTGTTCTACATGGAGAACCCTGGAGAGTTAATGAAAACATTAACTGAAACCATAAATAGCTTCAACACTGCAGCAGCATCTAAATGCACACAAATCTTTAGCTTTTCCATATATTATCCAAAAGAATCAAGAAGATAAAAAAATAGAATATTCACTCAAAAAAAACCATGTATAAAATATTTAGAAGACTACCTACTAAGACACACACAAGAACTATAAAAATACAACTGCAAATTAATCCTTACAGAAATAAATGCATAAGTGGAGAGATATTAATTTCTCATGATTGGATCATGCTAATATAATAAAAATAGCAAAGCTACCTAAATCACTTAACTTATCTCATGCCATAATAATCAAACTGCCGAAAGATTACTTTAGAAAGCAAGAAAAATAAGAACAAATTTTATCTGGAGGAACAAAAACCGAGGGATGTAAATGGACTAATAAAAAATAGAAAGGAGTTTGATTTAGAAGTACCGGGTGTCAAACTGTACTACAAATTATTACTCATCAACACTATTTGGCACTAGATAATTCATACAAAAGTCAATCAGGGAAAGATCTTAGGTATACAAGGCTTGGAAGCAAATCAACACAGTAAAATCATATTATTTAATAAACTCCCAGACTGAAACTACTGGGGTAAAAACTTCTAGGAAACATGAAAATCCATCTGTTAGAAATCAGGTTTAGATCTCATACCATATACTACAATGAACTCCAGGTAAAGCTTCTAAAACTAAAAAAGAGTCACATCATAAATAAATTAGCGAAGGAAAGAAGAAAATGCTTTTTACAATTATGGATAGTATAGAGTTTGCTATTTCTCATACATGACACTCCCACCTCCATGCCTTTTACCTCTCATGCCTAGAATGCATTTCCTCCTTAATTCTACCTTCTCTTTCTGCAAGAGTGAGTTCAAGCACCCCTTTTTTATGAAGGTTTTCCTGAATATATGTTCTACTTCTCACAAAAGAAGTACTTCTCTGAAAAGCAGAGGCCTCCTAATGCTCCATATTTATCCTGTCTGACCTCTCTTTGTCTCCATTCTGGTCTCCAGCCTCTGGCTCCAAGAGGAGAGGTGGGTATCTTTTATTTCTCCTTGCATGTATCCTTCCTGATAGCTTTTAGCCTCTTGTCTGGTCTCCAGCATCCACTGGGAATGGGAAGAGGAGAGATGAGCATCATCCCCTTTTTGCCTGCACATCTCCTGCCTGATCTCTATGAGTCTACTGCCGGGTCTCCAGTCTCTGGTGGAAATGGTCAAGGGAGAGTGAAGTGCCTTCCATCATGCCCCATTTTCCTCCTTCCAGATTTCCACAAGTCTCTTTTCTAGTCTCCAGCCTCCATATGGATGAGGAGTGGTGGGCATTTTCCACTGTGAGCTATCTTACTCCTGCCTAATCATCAATCTCCAAAGGGAAGAGGAGAGAAGATAAGAGAGCCAAGCACCTCTCACTATGCTCCAAACGTTGCCCTCCTGATTTCCACGAGTCTCCTGCCTGGTCTCCAGTGTCCCGTGGGACTGGGAAGAAGGAAGATGGGTATCTCCACCATGCCTCATGCCTCTCCTTCTTTATATCCACAGCATCTGGATCAAAAGGCAGAGGTGAGTGTGTTCTATTGGGTCATGTCTGAATAGCCTCCAAAGGGAAGAAGAGAGAAGGAAAGAGCAGAGGCAAGTGACTTCCATCATGCTCCATGGGTCTCCTTCCTGGTCTCTACGAGTTTTCCACCTGCTCTCTAGCCCCTGGGTGAGGGAATGGGAAGAAGAGAGGTTCGTACCTTTCATCATGCCCCCTGCATTTACTTCATGATCTCCACTCTTGTGACTGGTCTCCAGTCTCTAGATGAAAGAGGAGAGGGGAGCACTTTCCATCATGCTTTGCCTGTCTCCTGTCTGAATTCTAGCCTCTGAAGAGAAAAGGAAAGAAGCAAAAGAAAAAGGCAGACACCTTCCATCATGCTCCATGGGCCTTCGTTCTGTTTCCTATGCATCTTCTTCCTGGTTGTCCAGCTCTGATCAGAAGGGGAAAAGAAGTGGGTGCCTTATATAGTGCCCTTTGAAATTCCTTCCCAATTTCCATGAACTTCATACTTGATGTGCAGGCCCTAGATTGAAGAGGAGAGGTGGGTACCTTCCCTTTTTCCATACCTGTCTTCAGCCTCATCTCCAACCATCAAAGGAAAGAGGACAAAGGAGATGAGGAGAGGCAAGTACCTTCCATCATGTGGCAAGGGTTTCTTGCTTTATTTCCATGGGTCTCCTACTTCATCACCATGAATTTTCTGCCTGGTCTCCAGCACACAGTAGAAATGGGAAGAGGGGAGATGGGCATTTTTCATAATGCCCAATCCTCTGGTTTCTGATCTCCATGAGTGCCATACATAGTGTTCAACCTCAGGAAGGAAGAATGGAAGAGAGAGTAGAAGCAGAAGCCTCATCACGTTGCACGTTTTCTCTGTCTGACCTCAATGAATCTCCCGTCAGGTCTCCAGTCTCTGCATCCAAGAGAAGAGGTGGGCAGCTTTCATGGTTTCTTGTATGTATCCTTTCTGATCACGATTACTCTACTGTCTGATCTCCTGCATGCCCTAGGAATGTGAAGAAGAAAGGTGGGCACTTTACACTGTTTCCTGTGAATCTTCTGCCTGATGTCCATAAGCTTTCTGCTTGGATTCTAGCCTGCAGTGGAAGTGGGAAGAGGAGAGTCACGTGCCCCATCTACCTCCTCTTTGATTTCCATCCTCAGCAGAGAAGAGGAGAAAAGAGAAGAGGTAGGCATGTTTCGTCATCCTTGTGTATCTTCTGCCTGGTGTTTTAGTAGATTGCTGCTGTATGCAGTCAATATTGGCCCACTCCTGTCTGAAGGTTCAGAGTGACTGTACAGCCTTCCCTTTGGTCTGGGACTCCTACTAGCTATTCTACTTCCTGCAGGCTAGGTATGAGTACCTGTTCTGCTTCTGACATTGGAACCACAGGGATGCTGTCTGCTTCAGTACTTGTTCCAAGCTTGGCACATAGCTAAGGCCTGCTAGGGACTGCTCCTCTGTGGCACCCCCATATGCAGTCTACCCCAGAACAGGGCAGTGAGTGACAGAGCTGCCAGGCAGCATCTGGTCCTGCATCCTGTGCTGGTTCAAGGATCTCCTAGGATCTCTTCCTGCTCTGTTACCTCCTCTCTTGGTGCCCAGTCTTGGCTCTCTTTAATTCCCTGGGCACTATAATGCCCATAGTTGATGTGCTCTTGACTAGACTCTTTCCAAAGTATCCACAGACCAATCTCTTTCTCTAAGTTATCCTATGTTGGAAAAATGACTAACTGTGACTTTTTATTGGATTTCAGTCTGAATTCAGATCAGAATTCAGTCTGGTGGGCCTTCTAGATTTTTGTAGGGGAGGTTGGGGAGGAAAGAGCTAGGTGTACTTCCTGCTACTATGGTTTACTCAGGAAGTTGTGAACTGGTCCAGTCATTCTGGAAAGTAATTTGGAATCAAGTGATGAAAGTAACTAAATGCCCCTATTTTTTCATTTGAGATCATACTGTAGACATATACTGTAAGGAGATCAAAGACAGAAAGAAAGGTCCTATATCCGTTAAAATATTTACAACAACACTCTTTGTGGCAGGCAAGAAATGGAAACAAATTTATCGGGGAATGGCTAAGCAAATTATGGTACATGAATGTAATAGTATATTACTGCTCTAAGAAACAGAACATGGTGAATACAAAGAAGCATGAGAGACTTAAATGAACTGATTCAGAGTCAAGGAAACAAGACAAAGTAAACAATAAGCACAATGACTACAACAATTTAAATGGAACAGCTTGCTGAAATTAATGTGATTATAACTCCAAGTTTAGAATCAAAAAAGAGATGAAAAACATGCATTTTGATTTTCCTGATTTGAAAAGTGAGAAACTGTATGGAATGATACTTATTCCAACCGAACTGATTTTTTTTAACTCTTCTATTTTTCCTCATTACAACAGATGGCTCACTGGTGGGGCCCAGGAAATGAAAATGATGTAACTTGGAAATGAAGGTGGTGTACCCAAAAATCCATTCAACATACCTGATAAATACTCAGTAAATGGAATTCCCTCTTTTCCTTTCCTTTTACTCAAGGTTTATGAAGACAAAAGTAGACATTGAGGCATAGAGTTCCAGGTTAAATTCTGAATGTCACTAAAACCTTGGTGATGCAAGGTAGTCACAAGAAATGCCATGTGCCTCAGCTTTGGGGAATCAACAGTCTGTTATTTGTGGAAGGACAGGAGAAAGCCACAACAGAGATCTGTGTAGCTTGTTGGAAATGGAAGGAGAAAAGCATTCAGTTTCCTCTAGTTGCCCTGGACTGTATATTTAAAACTATAACCACCTCTTCCCTCCTTTTACCTTTTACCTTTCCCTGGAACCACTCATCCATCTCCCATAGAAAGACCCTCTTCTTACCTGACCTTGGCAGGTCTCTTTAGATTCACCCTCTTGGGGTTATAGCACAACGGATAATTGTTAGTATAATGTCATTTTTCTTTTGTCTTCCACCATTCTTCCTTCACTGCTGGTTTGCTTCCTATATATTTCCATCATATCTGTATCAGGACGAATGACAAAGTTAGAAGAGAAGAGAAATATTAAAAATGATGAGCAGCATGATGACATTTTATCATGACTTCTTCTCTAAGATTATATAGTACTACCAAGGGAGTCCAATAATTCTTGAATTAAATTTTCTTGATTCATTTTTCCAGATCAATTGCTTTTATTTTGTTAAATTAAGTTTTTTTTAATTGGAAAAAAACTACCATTTTTCCCTTCTATGTCTCCCTCAATTTGAGAAAGAAAAAAACCCTGTTACAAACATATGAAATCAAGTAAAAAAAATTCCACATTGACCATATTAAAAATATGACACATTTCACACTCTATTTCACTTCTCTATCAGGAGGTAACATGCTTCATCATCTATCCTCTGGAATCATTGTTAGTCATTGTGCTGATCAGAGTTCCTAAGTCTTTAAACGTTGTTTGACTTCACAGTATGTGTATAAATTATTGTATAGTCTGTGTATAAATTACTCTCCTGGTTCCACACATTTCACTCTGAATCAGTTCATACATGTCTTCCTAGATTTCTCTGAAACTATGCCCTTAATCATTTCTTGAAGCACAATAGTATTTTATCACATTTATATACTATAACTTGTTCCTCCATTTTCCAACGGATGGATATATTCTCAATTACCAATTCTTTTCTACTTCAAAAAGAACTATAAATATTTTTGTACATTCTTATAGTTTGTTTTGCTTAGGATTAATCTGTATCTTAATCTACTATCCCTGCAATTCCTCTTTTTCCTATCTTTTCCCTCCTGTTTCCCTGTTGAGTGAAATTTATTTCTGTAGCCAACTGTTGTGTGTATGTGTCTTCTCTGTTTTGACCAATTCAGATGACAGTGCTATTCAAATGTTAATCACTGCCCTGATTCTTTCGTCCTTGTTTTTAAAGACTGCAAAATATAACCTCCAATTATATGAGATAATTTTTCTTAACCTTCTCCCTCTTCTACCCTACCATATTGCTCTTCTCCTCCCTTTTCTTTCTTATTTTAAGATCATCAATATATAACAGAAACATGTTCAAACCTTCTATCTAATTAGACCAAGACCTTTGATTTAGACTCTATGTATAACCCTAATGATAATAGGTTTTATAGGGGACACATATCATCTCCCTATATTAGAATGTAAGTGGTTTGTCCTTATTTAGTTCTTTTGGATTGTACATTCATGTTTATCTTTCTATGTTTCTCTTTTCTATTGTGTTTTCACTATAAAGTTTCTATGCAGATCTGGTCTTTTTTATCAGGAATACTAAGAAAAACATTATTTCATTAAAGGTCTATTTTCCCCATGAAGGATTATACTTGGTTTGCTAGGTAAGTTATTCTTGATTGTAAGCCTATATCCTTTGCCTTCTGAAATATCATCTTCCAAGCTCTCTGCTTCTTTATTATTGCAGCTGCTATATCTTGTGTAATTCTGACAGTGGCTCCTCAGTGGCTTGAAATCTTCCTTTCTAGCTGCCTGAAGCATTTTTTGTTTGACCTGAAACATCTGGAATTTGATTATAATATAACTGGGAGTTTTCGTTTTGGCATTTCTTTCACGAGGTGTAGTGGATAGAATGTGGGACTTGGAGTCAGGAAGGCCTGACTTTGAAGTCTGTCTCAGAAACTAGCTGCATGACCCTTGAAAAATAACTTAACCTTTTAGCCTCACTTATAAAACAGAAACAATAATAGTTCCCAGCTCAAAGGGCTATTGTGAGGATCAAATGAGTTAACACATTTAAAGTGCTTAGTAATCCTTAACAGTGTATACACACCTGCTAGCTATGGTTATCATTATAATTGATATGATGATGGAGATGATGATGATGACGATATCCTCTATGTAAAAAACCAATCAAGTATGACACAAATATGCATTTCCTACATGTAAAAGGATTCCTAAACACAGAATGCCCACAAGTGTGGATTTGACAAAAACAAGGAGGACTTAGTAAACTTAACTCAATGTAATTAATATTAAAATCTGCTGTGAATCTGAGACTTAAACTTCATCTGAAAACAAACCAGTTTATGTAATTACTGATTAGGCATTTTACATCTTACCTTACTGCTGCATTATCCAAAGAGCTCCCAGTACATGTCCTCTAGTAAAATGGCCAGGCATGGGGCATTCCTCTGGTTGTTGGCCATCCTCTCTGATGAGGAAAACTCCCCCTGCTGCCAGCCACTTCCACTCATTGGACCCAGAACCTTCAAACCTTTAGAATTCACGAGGTCACCTCTGAGCTTAAACATATCTATCTTAGGATAGCTAATAAGATCAGGAAACACACACACACACACAGAAATGGAATCCTGGGAGTAAACTAAAGTTCAACTAGTTGAATCCTCTAGCACTAGCTGCCATATGAGCAAGATCATCATAATGATGAGATGGAAAAGGGTCAGCACTTTCTCATACCTTAGTGAAAGTCTTTGAGTTACATGATGCTACTTAGAAGAATGAAGGAAGAAAGTTTCAGCTGGAAACTGTCTCTTCTTTTAACTGATGAAGCAACCACTTCTCTTTTGCTATCATATGGTATGGGTAGTAACAAGGGACTCTGGAACATTTGCTATAACATATTATATCACCAAGTCCTTTAAGTGTCAGGTTATTAAATGGCTTCTATCGCTATCACATCACCACTAGCAGCACTGTTTCTAACCACCACTGTCACTATCATGTCCCATCATCATCATCTACAAGTATATATTAAATTCTTACTATGTGCCAGGCATAGTGCTAAGTGTTCTGATCCTCATCACCATTACTATCACACATAATACACACAACCACACACATGTACACACATATTAACATTGTTAATTAACACTATTCCTAACAAAATCAGTGTTCCATTCCAACCACCATCACTTTCATATCAACACCAAAGTTACTGCCACATTCCCACTACAATCAGCTTCAAGTAACCACCACTGCCATATTGGCACCATGAGCACCATGCTATCACTTGACCCTGTATTTCAGGATGGCTCCAGCCATCCTTCACTTATTACCTACTCCCTAAGAATCTTCTTAACAGCTCCCTTTGCCACTCCTTCCCTTCTCCACCTTATCCAGTTCTGGAGTTATGAGCAAATCAATACTGCCATTACCACGCCTGAAAAGGATTTATAAACCTACTCCCTATAGCTACACTCACCATCCCTATCATTTTCCAAACCAAATACCCCTTTCCTATATACACTGTCTCCCTCTATTAGAATGGAAGTTTCTGGAATTATCCTTGCTTCTGTATTTGTCTTTCTCAGATAGTAAGTGCTAACTAAGTGATTTTTCATGTATTCATTCATTTTTTGGTATCATCACTCCCATCACCACTACAAGCATTTAGACAACTCTACCATGAGTGCTGTCACTGTCACACCATCTTCATCATCCCTTTCACATCAGCTTGCTCACTGCTTTGGGGAGGTTTCAAACATGATACACTTTACTCCCTACTCTCCAGGCATCTTCTCACAAGCCTTCTTGCCTTCCATGCTTCTTCCCCACCTTTTCTAGAGCTGATTAAATCCACACTGCTATTACTACTCCTGAAAAGGATTTTTCAGTCTAATTCCCTATGTGATTTTCTAAACCATAACATCACACTGTCTCCCCCTCACATCTCACATGTATATGTGTGTGTGTGTGTGTGTGTGTGTGTGTGTGTGTGTGTGTGTGTGTGTATATATATATATATATATATATATATATATATATATATATATCCCCTCCTATTAAAATGTAAACTCCTTGAGGGCAAGATCTAGGCAGCTAGGTAGCACGATGGATAGCACACTGGACCTGGAGTCAGGAAGACTGGAGTTTAAATCCAATTTCAGACACTTACTAGCTACGTGACCCTAGACAAGGCATTAAAACTTTTGTCTGTCTCATTTTCCTCATCTGTAAAATGGGGATAATAAAAGCACGTACTTTTCAAGGTTGCTGTGAAAATAAAATGAGATGGTATTTGTAAAGTGCTTTGCAAACCTTAAAGCACTATATAAACGCTGCTTATTAACATTAGTATGGATTGGCACATATGAATCAAATAAATGCTTTTTCACTAATTAATTCTTTCATCCGTCACTACTACCATCATCATTGTCACAGGGCCAATGATTTTCATTGTAATCATGCTACTATTTCCACAACCAACACTGTCATATTGATAATTCTTGCCATGCTCATTGTTGCCATATCGTCACCCACATCTTGGTCATTGTCATGACTCTCACATTCCCCACCATAATGACTATTATATCAGTATCATCATCACAATCACATTGTCAGAGCCCCACTGCCATCCCTGTCACATTGCCACCATCACTATCACAGGGCTCTGGCCATGAATATCTAATCCCCCGTAACCATTACTGCAACATCTCTACCAACCCTACTGGAACACCATTGCCATTATTTTTTAATGAGTCACTGTGCTTTCCTGACAACTTTCGCTGTCCTGACCCTAGTACTATGAATGTTACAACACTACCATCTTCACCATTGTCACTGTCACATACATCTCTGCCATTATTGTCATATCATCACCACCAACACTATCACACCACCATCAACCTCACTATCATATCAGAACCATCTGCTCTGCTATAATTCTCCAACGAACACTATCACTTGCCACTACCAGCATTCTCAGATTCCCCACCCTCAGCACTTCACTTCACCATCCCCACCATGACTTTCATATAACCACCACTAAGTCCATTATCATTCCTACTCAATCAGCATCATTATCTCATCACTGCCATCAATACTATCATTATTGTTACCTACTACAATCAGCATAAGCAGTCACATCACCACAATTGGCACTACCACATCTCTAATACTAGCACTGTCAAAATGTTACAATGAATCCTATCATCACTGTCACATCACCATCATGATTACTTTCACATCACTACCAACAGATCATCATTACTGTCATACTGTCACCACCCCCATCATCATCACTGTCATTTTCCTACCACCAGCATGACTACTACCATCACTGCTGCTATACAACTACCACAGTCACCGTCATAATGCTACTATCATCATTGTCACTATTATGTACTTAACATCAGGACCATCATCTCTGTCACAATGTCATCTAATATCAGTACCATTTTCACTACATATCACCACCAATATCACCAAAGCTACTACTCCAACATCACTATGTACTTAACATCAGGACCATCATCTCTGTCACAATGTCATCTAATATCAGTACCATTTTCACTACATGTCACCACCAATATCACCAAAGCTACTACTCCAACATCACTACCATCAACATCATAATCAGAGAGGCAGCCTAATATGGATGAAATCAAGTTGAACAGGACCTGAGTTTAAATGCCAGCACCAACATCACTGTCCAATGAGCCTCATCATCACTTTTACATCATCAGCATTATTTTATCCATCAAAATCTCTCATTACATTGTGCACAGTAAAAGCAACATTGTGCGATGATCAACTATGATAGACTTAGCTCTCACAGCAATACAGTGATCCAAGACAATTCCAAAAGACTCATGATGGAAAATGCTATCCACATCCAGACAAAGAACTATGGAGTCTGAATGCAGATTGAAACATACTTTTTTCACTTTTTTTTGGTTTTTGTTTTTCTCATGCTTTTTCCTTTTTGTTCTATTTCTTCTTTTACAACATGACTAATGTGGAAAGATGTTTAACATGATTGCACATGTATAAATTATGTCAGATTGACTGCCATCTTGAGGAGAGGAGAGGAAAAGGAGGGAGGGTGAAAAATTTGGAACCCAAAATCTTATAAAATATGAACATTGAAAACTATCCTTACATGTAATTGGAAAAAATAAAATATTATTTAGAAAAAAAGCTCTCATCTCTGACCTCGATTCATTCCTAATTTTTTTACGAATTTTATTTCTTTTGAATCATATGGAGTTGTTATTCTTTGATTTCTGGGGCATACAAAAGATTCTTTCATCTGCCACTACTAGTTCACTTTCCCTTATATTTTAATATTTGCTAAATATTTCTCTTTGAGATTTTTTTATCCATGCTCATATTGAATTTTTGTAGGCTTTTCCCTTTTATATCTTTCATGCTTTAGTCTTGTGTTCCATGTCATTCATTCTTTGAATGCTTCTTTTTAACTACGACTCTAATAATCTCTCACCCCTCAGTATTTTGCAAGTCTATCACCCCTACTCTGGCTTTACTTTCTTCCCTTTCCAATCCCAATTCCTTAGTGAACCACTTCAACGCTGGTCTATTATCTTCCACTCTCAAAGTACTTTCTCCTGTGTCCTGTGGGGGCTCATATCTTTCCAAACTTCCAACCCTGGATTAGTCCCCCCATCTGCCACCTCTATTACTATTCAAGTGCTATTGAACAAAACCAGAGGAATTCTTGCAAAGGGGCTAATTGGTTCCACTACAAATTTCTGTTATCTAATCTCAACTAGAACTGCACTTCATCAAGGAAGTACTTTCACTCCTTCCTGATGATTCTCCATTCCCGTCTCCACAATGACTATTTCAAAACTTAAGTTCTCTACTAAAGCTACCTTCTCTCTTACTCTCATGGCTGAAACCCTCATTTCTTATGTATTTCCTGAAATGGAGACTGATCACCAAGAATTCCCTCTTTTTCTCTTCTCATCTCACAACCCCTTGATATCAGCTCTTACCATATCTTCCTTTACTCCAATATCTGATTAAAAGGTAGCTTTCTTCTCACCAAGTCCAATGTATCTACAAACACACATAATCCCATTTCCTTCCATATTCTCTTTTCTTTCTAGTAATAAATATCTCCCTATCTACTGGTTCCATGTTTTCTCCATACAAACATGTCCAAGTCTCCTTTATCCTTAAAAAAATACCCACTCTAGATCTTACAGTCACCACATTTACCCTATATTTGTCCTACTTCTTCAACCCAACTCCTTGAAAATACTATCAACGCTGTTTCCACTTCCTCTTCCTCTTTTTAAGACCTTAAATCTGGTTTCTGAGTGGAAGTACCAATGCTCTCTCTAAAGTGACCAAAATGCTTTCTAAAATTATTTTTTCCAATCAGCAAAAATCTACCTCCTCTCCCTTCCAGCCACCCTTCTAATGAGAAAGAAAGAAAAACAAAATGCTTGTTACAAACATAGAGTAAAGCAAAACAAATTTCCACATTGGGCATGTCCCCCTAAAATGTTTTATTCTGTACACTGAATCCTTCATCTCTCAATCAGGAAGTAGATAGCATGTTTTATCATTGGTCCTCTGGAATTGTGCTTGATCGTTATGTTGATATGTCCCTAACCTTTTGAAGTTTATCTTTATATCTGTTATACAGCTGTCACTGTATAAATTATTCTTCATGTTCTACTCACTTCACTCTGCATCAGTTCATATGTCTTCGCAAGTTTCTCTGAAATCATTACTTCCTTATTTCTTTTATCACAATAATATTCTATTACACTTACCTATCATAACTTCTTAAGTCATTCATCAAAAGATGAACACCCCTTCAGATTCCCATTCTTTGCCACCTCCAAAAAAGCTATAAATATTTTTGTACATCAGTTTGTTTTGCTGAGGGTTAATCTCTCCCTTCTCCCCTTTCCCTTCTATTTTCCTGGTTCTTTAGTCAACTCTTTGGAGGGGTTGGGGGTATCAGTCCTTGATCAGTTTAAATGAGAATGAGGTTCAAGTGTCAACCACTCTCCCCTCCCTTCCTCCTTGTTTGTATAGAATTCAATTATGGGAGATAATTTCCCCTAATCTTACTCTCCCTTTCTTCCTCTAATATATTTCTCTTTCCCTCCCTTTACATTCTTCTTTTAAGTTCTTCAACACGTAACAGAACAACCCGAAGGCCTTCTGTCTAACTAGATTCCCTATATGACCCTTAACAACAATAGGGCATATTAAACAGTGTAACCTTCTTTAATCTTTTATCACTATTCATTTATATTTACCTTTTTATGTTTCTCCCAACTCCAGTGTTTAAACTTCAGTTTCCACACAACTCTGCTATTTTCCTTAGGAGTGCTTAGAAATCCTCTATTTCAATTAAAGATCCTTTTTTTTTTTTTTTTTTTTGCCCTGTAGAATTATACTCAGTTTTGCTGGGTAAGTTATTCCTAGTTGTAAATCTATATCCTATGCCTTATGGGATATCACATTCCAAGCTATCCACTCCTTCAAAGTGGCAGCTACTAAATCATGTGTGACTCTGACAATAGTTCCTCAGTACTTAAATTCTTTATATTGACCTGGAACCTCTGGATTTTGGCTATAGTTTTGATTTTGTGGTTTCTTTTAGGAGGTGAACTAAAGATTATTTCTTTTTCCAATTTGCTCTCTGCTTCTAAGTGGTCTAGGCAGTTTTCTTTAAGATTTCTTGAAATATGATGTGTAAGCTCTTATTTTGGTCATGGCTTTTAGGTAGCACAAAGATCCTTAAGTTTTCCCTCTTGAATTTGTTTTCTAGGTCAATTGGTTTTGATATAAGATACCTTATTATACATTTTCTTCCTTTTTCAGTCTTTTGGCTTTTTAAAAAATATTTCTTGTTGTTTCATAAAGTCATAAGCTTTCATTTGGTCCATTCTAATTTTCAGGGAGTTTTTTTCCCCCAGGGAACATTTTGTACCTCTTCTGTCACACTGTTAATTTTCCTTCCAATTCTTTCTTCCATAGCCCTCATTTCTTTTATGAAAAAAAGCATTTTAAAGAATTCTTGCTTTGCCTTCCAGTAATTCTAGGTGAATTTGTACCCAAGCTCTTTTGCTTTGAGCCTTTGCCTATAGATATTTTAGAATCATACCCTTTTTCTGGCTTTGTGCCTTAAATGTGCCTATTACCATAAAATCTTTTTATGGAAAGGATTCTTTTTATTGTTTGCTCATTTTTATAGCCTACTTTATGACTTTGGGCTTTTATGTTAGTGTTAGGCTCTTTAGACTTCTAGAGGAAAGGTCCGGGCTTATCCTGCTGCTGTTTTATTAGAGTACTGAATGTTGCACTATTCTTAGAGAGAGCTGAGGCTGGGAACCTGCAAGTTTTCAGTGCTCCCAAAGTGGTCTGACCCTGAGGAAAAATTTGATCAATGTTTCCCTGGTCTGAGATCTGCAAGTTTCTGACCTAGGTTTATGTCTGAGACACAGTAGGATTGCTGCTGGACACAGGTCCTATCAGACAACTGGAAAGCTTTAATGATTCAGAGGGACAGTATCAAAGGCTTCCTCAGTGATTGCTACTCTCATTATTCCTCTTCAGGCTTTTTCAGATTAAGCTAGAAACTGGAACCAAGGCCCATCTCCACTCCTTTCTGGGCCATATTGCTTTTCCTTGCTTCCAAATTTCCTCCTTGTTCGGTCGGTACACAGGGTAGGACTTCTGACATCCCAGAATGCCCCCCACTAGACAAAGGACCTTTCCTGACTGCCCTGGGTCTGTAACCCAGGACCGAGTGTGACAAATTTGCCAAATGACCCTTGTTTCCACACCCTACATGAGATCTCAGTGCCCTCTTACGGTTCTGAGATGCTATCTTGCTGATGGCCCAGTCCTTGCTGCCATTCCTGGCCATGCCCTGATGTCCACTTACTCTATCTTCTTCCTGGGTTGGAAAAGTGACTCTATGAGTTTGTCAGATTTCCCCATGGGGATTTGGTCTGGTGCAATTTCTAGATTTGTTTCAATGAGTTTGGGGAGAGAACTTACTATACTTTCTGCTACTCCACTATCTTGTCTCTGCCTCCCCAGAGAACTCAAAAGAGACCAATCAAATGGTCTTCTCTCAACCTACCCTCTCTTCAGCATTTGACATTGTTAACCACCCTCTCCTCCTACCTGTCTGACTGTTCTTTCTCAGTCTTCTTTATTCATTTATCCTCCAGGTCATACGCACTAACTGGGTATTTATTCCAAGGCTCTGGCCTAAGCTCTCTTCTCTCTACATGCTCTTTTGGTAACTTAATTAGCTCCCATAGGTTCAGTCACCATTTCTCTAAAGATGACTCCCAAATGCAGTTTTTGTTTCTCTCCAGAGCACCAATCTCATATCACCAATTACTGAGAGGACATTTCTAAATGGAAATCCCATAGACATTTCAAACTCAATTCATCCAAAACAAAACTCATCATCTCTCCCATTTCCCACCTCACCCCATTATTCTCTATTACTGTCAAGTACTATCATCTTTCCCACCACCCAGGTTCACAATCTTGGTGCTATCCTCGATTCCTCACTCATCTCACATATCTGATCAGTTGCTAAGTCTTGTCCTTTCTATATCCACAACATCTATATCCCCTTCTCCACTCACATCAACACCCTTCTTATCTAGCTTCTCATCACATCTCTCCAGGACTATTGCAATAACCTCCTATTTGGTGTCCCTACCTTAGACCTTTTCTCAAATAAATCTTCCACACAGCCACCAAAGTGATTTTCCTAAGTGCAGATCTGATCATATCACAACCTCCCTACCCCAACAAATTTCAGGGGCTCCCTATTATCTCAAGGACCACATAGAAGCCCCTGTCTGGCCCTTCTATCTTCACAACCTGTCCCCTTCCTCTCTTTTCTGTTTTCTTATACTCCCCCCTACACACTGGTCCAGTCATACTGACCTACAACATACTGTTGCCTATATATTTACCATCTTCATGCCTTTATACTGGATTTCTCCTGTCTCTATAATTCATTCACTCCTTGTTTCTGCCTCTTAGAACCTCCAGTTTCCTTCAAGATGCCCCCTTCTTCATGATGTCTTTCCTGATCCTCTTAATCCATAATGCATTCTCTCTCAAATCCACCTTATCTTAATGTTGTATATATTATGTATTTGCTTATATATGTTGATGGTCTCTCCTACATTAGAATTTATTTTCCTCAAGAGCATGGACTGTTTCACCTTTATGTTTATATTTCAAATGCCTGGCACATAAGAGGTGTTTAATAAATGGTTCATGATTATTTGGACTGAAGGGCTGCCTTAGACTTTTCATGCTTAGGAATGTGGGATTGATGCCCTGGATCCTTCCCTGTGTAAATTCTGAGACAACAGAACTGATTCCAGATGATTTTTTGGTCCCCTTTCTGTCAGGCCTGAATCAGTCACCTTCACAAATACATTTTCAGCCCATTTCCTCTCTCTGTTCCCTTGCTTTCTTTCATGTGGCTGGGTAAAATCAGCATCTGCCACATTTTGTAGGGTGAGAGGTTGTGTTTAGGCACAATCACAACTGGAGATATAAAGAAAGACAAAGAATAGTCTCTGCCCTCAGGGAGTTCCCAGTCTGATGAGGGAGACAACATACAAACAAGATGCATTCAAGCTAAAGTGGAGATAATGTCAGAGGGAAGGCACAATGATTAAAGAGGACTGGGAAAGGCTTCTTGAAGAAGGTAAGGCTTAAGCTGATACTTGAATGGAGCCCAGGATACCAGGAGACAGATGAGGAGGGAGAGAGTTCTAAACATGAAGATCATCCAATGAAAATGGCTGCAATTGGGAGATGGAGTATTGTGTTTGAGGATCAGTAAGGAGGCCAGTGTCACTGGATCAAAGAGTATGTGTGGTAGAGGGGGGCATGGAAAGTAAGGTATAAGAAGGCTGGAGATAAGGAAAAAAGACCAAGTCATGAAGGACTCTACATATAAAACAGTGGATTTTATATTTGATCCTAGAGGTAATAGGGAATCACTGGAGTTTACTGAATAGGGCAGGGGAGGGGATGACCAACCAGAAGTTATAATAACAATCCAGGTGATAATTGATGAGGGCCTGTCCCAGGGAGATGGCAGTGTCAGAGGAGAGAAATGGGTGTATATAAAGTAGAAAGCATGATGTGGCAATTGATTATTTGGGGAGGGGGGGGATTGACGGAGAGTAAGGAGCTGAGAGTGGCACCTACGTTGTGAACCTGAGGGACTGGGGTAAGGATGGTGGTACCCTAGGCAGTAAGTTAGGGAGAGGAAAAGGCTTTGAGGGAAATATTGGGTTCACTTTTGTGCAGGCTGAATTTCAGACTTCTGTAAGATATGCAGTTCAAGATGTCCAATATAGGTGGTTGGAAATACAAGATTGGAGGTCAGGAGAGAGGTCAGGCTGGATACATAGATTATCTGCATAGATGATAAGTGAACCTTTAGTAGCAGAAAATATATAGCAAAAAACATAGAGGAAAGAGAACAGGACCCAGAACAGAGTGTTGGGGGAATATCCAAAGCTAGCAGGGGTGATCTAGATGAAGATCCAGCAAAAGAGACTGAGGAGGGGTCAGACAGGTAGAAGGAGCCAGAAAACATAATTAATTTAAGGTAAAGACATTTAGTGAACTAGAATTTGAAGAAACATAGCAATTAAACAGTTTATCCCTAAACTAGGGCACACCCTCCTGCAAATATCCTTATCATCAGTGAGAAGTATGGGAATGTATTGGGATCACATGTATAAAGAGCACACATAGCAAGAGCACGTGTGGAGGGATAACTCACACTTGTGACACTATGGGATCACTGATGTTTTCTGCTGATCATTTTTCTTTGGGTCTATCTCCACTTGGATGTGGCATTTCAGATGTTCCATATCTGGCTCCACACTTCTCGCTTTCTTCTGGACTTGTCACTTTGTTGGCCTCATGTTTCTGCTTGGTAATATTCCATTACTAGCTTCTGAGCCTCCTCTCTTCAGAGTCGACCTCCAACCCTTGCATCTCAGATCTCCTAGGACTGATAACTGGAGAGTTGCCACAAGTCTGTCAACAAATACAGCTTCTGGCTGACAGTTTTGGAAGAACAGTAACAGCATGGAAGGTCCTACTGCTTAAACTGAAAGCAGTAATGGTTCCCATGTCCCCTGTTCCTTACATCTTGTAACCACTCCTCACAAGTCTCAGTAGCCTGAAAAACAAACCCCTGAACCCATTGGTTCGATGCATAAGGAAGCCATTCAGCATAGAGAAAATCTGGGAACTACAATTCCACCAGGAGATAACTTGATATGTACTCATAGAAAAGCTCTTCTCTAACAAAATAGTATCTTCATTTTGAGGAATCTCATCTGTCAGCTGGCTTTGATGACAGTAGTGTCTTGGTACCTATTAATAATATAGAGCCTACCCAGTGAAATTAAGAAATTAGAATGCAAAAAGTAAGAAAAGATCACTTATTTCAGGTTTCACTTATGGAACTGAATGTGCCTGGAACATGCTATCACTAATATGATTATTGGTTGGGAGGTGAAGTTTGTGAGTAAAGCCAAGGTACGAGGAGTACTGTCAGACTAACATACTTGCTGACCCTCAATTAAATTTGACCTCTCATCTCCATGCCTTTGCATAGGTTGTATTCCCTATGACAGGAATGTACTCCCTCATCTTCAACTGTTTCCTTCAAAACTCTGTTCATAAGCAACCTTCAACAAAGGGCCTTTCTTGATCTATCCAGTCCCTATTCTTGATTATTTTCCATTTACTTTGTATGTATTTTTGTGGACTTAGGTATATTGTTTTTCCCCAAAGAATGTAAGCATCTTGAGGGGTTATTTTGGATTTTATTTTATTGGATATTTTATAGATTATTTTGGTTTTTACTTGGTACCTCCAGCACATAGAAGTCAATTGATACATGTGTGTTGTTGGGGGCCTATCATTTGACAGTCACTCAATGAATTTGTGCATTCTTAAGGAATTCACTTACTTCTCATGGGCTTTGAATTTCCTCAGTATGAGAAAGGAGATCCCTAGCTTTATGCAGAGCAGAGGTTCCAATTGTTCAGAATTGTGTATTTGTTCTAAGTATTATTGAGATCACAGAACTTTTAGAGCTGAAAAGAACCTTAGAAATCTTCTAGGACAATCCTTATTATTTTACAAATGGAGAAATAGAGACCAAAAAAGGACAAGGGACTTGTGCAAGTTAGTGGCATGGCGGAGATTAGAACCTAGTTCTCCTAACTCCTAGTCAAATGTGTCATTCCACTATAATGTGGGGAGATGAAACTGCTATTGTAGAGGGAAAGGAACCAAACTTAGAGTCAGTAAAATGTGAGTTCAAATTCTGCCATGGACATTAGGCTAAATCTCACTGTGGTCACTTGTAGAGATAATAGTACTTGTAGTACCAACTCATTAGAGTTGTGCTATAGAAATTTCAGCTATGAGGATGAGTTTAATTCACATTTGAGACTGCTAGAGACCTAGAATTAAAGTGCTTATTCAGTGGCTCTTTCACAATTAGCCTGGTTGACTCTTCACCGGGAGTCTCTTTTTAAAAAGTGCATCTCCTAAAATCTAGCAGTTTCTTCTGTGTAGTGGGTATAGTATGGGTTTCAGAGTATATTGCACCAGTTTTCACCACTTCCTCCAGTTGCCATTTTGCTCTAGTGACAAAGGTAGATTCTTCTTGAGGAATTCTCAAGTCGTGTTTTTTTTTATAAAAACCACAAATACGCAGAGGCACCCTATTCTATGCTGCTGTGTAGCAGCACAAGTCTAGGAGAGTCTTCATGTACAATGCTCAGAAAGAAACTGAGTGTCTGTCTTATTTCTTTACTGAAACTATTCTTTTTTGGTTGCTGTTTTCTTTTGCTGATTCCTTGGGGTTTTCTAAGTAAACTACCATGTTTTCACAGCAAATAGAGATATTTTTGTCTTCCTTTCTCCTAAATTTATGCTTTAAGTTCTCTCTCATCTATCATTAACATTTCTGTGTATGTGTGTGTGTGTGTGTGTGTGTGTCCTTCATTGCCGAAGACCGTGCTATCAGAGAAATAATGACATGACTTAAACTAGACTGTTTTGAGCGAGGGAGGGCTGTTCAGGTCACCAGCCTCTTCTCCTCCAGAGCCATCTGAGTCCAGTGATCAGATATTCATCAGGATTACTGGAGATGATGCAGGATGAGGCAATTGTGTGCCCAAAGTTACACAGCTAATGAGTGTCAAGTGTCTGAGGTGAGATTTGAACTTAGATCCTCCTGTGTCCTGCACTGGTGCTCAATCCACTGCTTTAACATTTCTAGAACTACCCCAAATAACAATGAAGAAAGGGAATAGCTTTCTTGCTTTAATCCTGCATTTGGTGGGAAAGCTTCCAATGTTTCTCCACTGCAAATAATGCTACTATTTAGTTTTCAGTATATTCTAATCATATGAGAAAAAGGCCCTTAGGAGTACATTTCATAATGAAAAGTTTTAAAGCTGAACTTTTGATCCTCTGGGTGTAATTTCTTCCTCTGGTGAATTTTTCCCTATCAAAGGTTCCCAAACTTATTTGGCATACTGCCCCCTTTAAAAAAAAATTACTCAGCTCCCCCTGGGGTTAGGTTAACCCTTATTTTTATTCAACACTCCTCAGTTGCAGCAGAGGCTACTATCACTTCCCCCCAACCTCGATTATTCCAGCACCCCTCAAGGAGCAGTATTGCCCACTTTGGGAACCTATAAGTCTAACTCATTCATTCAATGCAGGCTCTTGGCTCTCACTCAACCCACACTAACAAAAATAAAATATAAAAGAATATCAGAATTAAAGGGCTAAAGGATCCTCCTCCAAGAAATAAAGTCTGTTTCAAAAGGAAACCTTCATTTCTGTTAAGTACATGAAAAAGCTGTTCTTTGTATCATAGGGGACCTCAAGGATCAGAATTCAACTCTTCATTTTAAATAGGAGGAACATGATCTGTCCAAGGCTACATGGTAAATCAATGGCAGAACCAGAATGTTCTCTACTCCTGGTCCAATAACGTTATTTAACCTAAGAAGAGTCCTTTTTCTACTGTCATTTAATCTCCATGAGGCAATTTTTCAAAAGCTCACTGTAACACTGCTAAAATATTTAACTCTAGTTAAAATGGAATCTAAGGAACCAGAAATTTAATTCCTAGGTATATAGCTCTGCCCATTCACAAAGGTTCCTTAAGGGGAAAATCAGCTCACAATGTATTGTTTCAGAGATCACATCTGAACACTTATTGCAACCTTTCTTTATATATTGCTGAAGTAAAGCCATCATGAACTAGGGCCAGAAAAGAAAAAGAGAAGTAACTGGCTATGGGCTAAAGTCACTGCTACTCCTCTAAGAGGGTGGCTAAATAGAAAAACAGGGAAGATTGGCAGACAAAAAGAAGAATCTAGACCAAATGAACTCCTTAAGCAAGGACTTCTGGCTATGGAAAGAGTGACGGAAGTAGCTTAAGGGAAGACCTATATGTTTCTACACACCACACACACACACACACACACACACGCACACATGCATGCATGCACCCTTATCTATCCATATGCACGCAATGAATAAGTGGTTGGGGAAGCATTCAATGGAGGTTGGTTTGAAAGTAAATGCTCTTTAAATGGGTCTACTGCTCCTAAATGGTTCCAAAAGAAAGGTGATTCATGGATATCACTTAATTACGTAGGCACCCCAGTAGCAATATGTGAAATGAAAAAATAAATGAGGCACAATTAAAAGCACAAACCACTTTTTGACTCTTTATTTCTTGAACCAAAATCAGCTTGAGGTCAGGGTGAAATGTATCATATGCAGCCATGATGGTGGGGTGGGGATGGGGAGAGGTGATGGTGGTACAGCAGCAAGCAAGCTTCTCCCAAACAGGAAGGAGGTTGTAAGAAGTGTCCATTTGCCATAATTCCCTTGATAGAAATGTTTTCATACAAAATTATTCAAAGTGCCTATTAAAATAATTTAGTGAAACCTTTCATTTTCCCTGATCCAGACAATTTAATTTTATAAAGAAACAACTGCTTCACAAGATGCAACCCCAAAGGCGAAACTAGAATCATCTCTGTGAAGAGACATGTTACAAGGAGAGAGAGTAGCTATCTTCCCACTAACTGGTTCTGAAACAAGGCTAGAGTTGTCCTCTGGACTTCCAAATCATTACTGTAGGCTCACTGTCTCTAAATATGACTGAGAAACATCGTGGTTCTGCTTGATTACCATCTGGTAATAGGATTCTCTCTCTCTGCCTCTCTCTCTCCCAGGGATAGAGCTCATGGGAAAATGGTATCAGTTTGGGTTGATTTTGTGTTCTGTGCTGTTGGTGATTCAGGCACTCTGGCTAGAAAAGTTCTCTGCAATGTGGTGCCAGGTGGTGGATACAGGCTGGATGGCACTACTTCATATACTCAAAATCTCAAATTCTTCTTCCAGTTCAAACAGGTTATTGGTGGATTCAATGAGTTCTACCAGAACATGAAACAAAAGGAAAATTGGATCATGGAATCTGAGTTGTAAGGGACCTCGGAGGCCATCCAGTCCAATTTGGACCTGAATGGGATCCCTCTCTACAAATATGCCCAACAAGTCATTATCAAGTCTCTCCCAGAAGATCTCCAGTAAGGAGAAACCCATTACTTCCTGAAGTAGCCCATCCCCCTTTCAGATAGAGTTCTAATTGTTAGGAAGTCTTAACACTGGGGTTAAATCTGCTCCTCTACAACTTTTACTTCATTGATTAACCCAAATATGGGGCCTTACATAGGAAATGGAATGAAATTTTTAAAAATGTATTAAGCGCTTACTATGTGCCAAAAATTGTGCTAACCACAAAGGATACAAATTGAAAATCAAGACAGTCCCTGCTCTTAAAGACAAGGGTGAATTCTTTGAGAGCTTGGACTTTCTAGCCTGTCAAAATCTTTTGGGATACTGATATTGTCATCTAACGTGGTAACTATCCCATATCTCAGTTCTGTATCATTTGCAAATCTGATAAGCACACTGTCAATAATAATAATAATATTAATAATAATAAAACAACAGTAATAGCTAACATTTATATAGCAATTTTAAGGTTTTCAAAACAGTTTACACATATCATCTCATTTGGTGCCTTCACCTAAGTAAGTAGTGGTAGTAAAAATGTTCAACAGTAGAGAGTCAAAGACTGATCTCAGAGGATATTGCATTGCTTAACCCATGTTTCTCTATCTTTTCCACAAGAAAAGCATAAGAAGTTTTGTTGAGGGATGCTATTTGCCTGGAAATGATTGTTTATTGGGATGCTTCACTAAGCTACCAAATAATTATCATCATCATCTTGCATGAGGTGTACAGAAGACAAATGAGTCAAATGACACCATCACTGCAAAATACCTGTAATTTCTCCTTATCCAGAATTTAAATAGCTCAACTTGTTTTTAAAGCCCATCCAATGAAAATCAGCCTTGCATAATGATGACGTTGAGGCCCTACATGACATTGAAGGGCTTACTGAATCATCAAAGAAAGATTTAATGAAGCTCATTAAACGTTTCTAGATCATGAATTTTACCTCACTCTTGGAAATGACATGTCCCATATGGTACATGTGGTAACTCACAGCTAACCTAGCATTTCAATTAATCAACACATTTCATTCCAACCATTTTAGATAAAGAGGAATTTCCCTTCTCTACAGAAAATACAGGGCCATAGCTACCTCTCTCTGTATGATGGAACCTACCCATTCTCTTGTCAATATCATACCTGCACCTGTAGTTGTCACTTCCGGTTTGGTTGGAGGTATGAAAGGAGGCCAGTGTGCTGGATGCTTCTGAACCAGCTCAAACATCTGTAAACTCTGTGGCTTTAATATCGCCTAAGTAAAAAATAAAGATGTCTCTTAATACACAAGATTCATGATACTATTATAACCATAATCCAGATGATAGACTATAACCTTTAACAAACAGCCCAAGAGAAAAAGAGGGATAGCAAAATGGCCTCCAGATATCAGCCAACACATTCATAGGATGTGCACCACAAATTGAATGCTTGATTTTAATCCATTCTAGACACTGTAGCCTTAAGGGAAGGAAACTCATGGGAGTTCTGAAGAAAACTAACACAGTGCTCATGCTCCACCTTTAAATTCAATCTTGGGCAGCAAATTAATTGTAAAAATGTACCTTGCTTTGGGGAACAAATTTGTTCCTTTAGTGTGGGCTGCAAATGAAATTTCTGTTCCTCAAATTCCATTTTCCTATTGACTTATCTAGGAAATTGAAAGTGTGTTCTCACCCTCCAGCCTTTGGAAAAAAAGATGTAATTAAATTGCACTGATGAATACAGGAAAAATTTCAAAACCACATACTGAAAGCTAGAAAAATAATCTTTCTTCTAAGATGGCAACAGGGAAAGGAGTAGAGAACAGAACTGTGATTTCATTGGCACAGGGAACGTTCAAGTGAGGAATTTTCCTCCACCAATGCAAGTTGGCACCTTTTCTGCAACTTACACTCTCGAGCACCTAGAGCACTATGAGGTTAAATGACTTGCCCAAGGTCACACAGAAAGTACATATCAGAGGCCAGACTTTTCAGAAGGCAAGTCTTCCTGGTTTTGAGACCACTTCTCTATCTACTATAATCCTGTCCCTCTAAGATAACGATAACAGGTAAAAAAAACAAAATGGTTTACAATGGTAAAGGTGACCAGAAGCTGCTTTCTCTTCAGGCTAGTTTTTAATGGGAGTTAAAAACCTTTCCTACCCATTGATAGGCCTCAGGTGGGACTATTGAGGGAGTCCTGAGGACTTGAGGGGGGGGGGGGAAGCACACCTTTTGCTTATTGCTGGTGAAACACTGGATCACAGAGTGGTTGTGCCCTCTGACTCTGAAAAAATTATATATACTCTGAGGTGAGGTTTTGCTTCGAGGATTAGTTTTTGGAAGAATGTTTGTGCACCACAGTCTGGGCAGCCGTTTTAAGAAGCCCCCAGCTGTGAAAACCCAGATGTTGGTGCTTCCCTCCTCTCGCTGGTAATGATGTATGTATTGCCCGTGGTCAGACAGTTGGAAGCCCTGTCTGTTGGTCTTATTTGTATTTTCTCTGTTGATATATGTGCTTGATTAAAGTGATTGTTGACCCCTCAAAAGTTGTTTTCCTTTTAGAAAAGCAGATCTAAGAACCTGTGCAGCAAGCCCTCCTGTGTAAACTGCTCCATAGTTCCAAAAGGACTCAAGTTCTTAGTAGGAATTTTTTTCTATTCCAGTTAGACTACTCATTAACCAAGGACTGGTTCTGTTGTTTTCCATGTTCTATATAGCCTTTATAGGAGTGGAAAAAAGACCAGCTACAATGGTAATAAGCTGGCACGGTAGCATTCCTCCAGCCAGCAAGGCACTGGGTTGTCAGAGTTCATGCCCTGGTCCATTAGGGCTGCAGTGCTCCTGTTCTGGGAAGACTTTAGTGATCCACCTATACATGGATAGTTAATGGGAGGGCAAACCTGCTAAATGAAAATGAGCTTGTAACACATAAACAGAAATCCTTGTGTATGTTTTTTTTAATGGTTGAAGTATATGGAAAAGAGTAAGGCTGAAATAACTAACTTCCAATTACAAAGGTTGCCGCTATGGTTGAAGTTTTATGTCCACAGGGCCACTGAATGCTCAATCCTAAACACTTTCCAAACAAAATTGGACTTGGAATCACAGAATGTTAGCATTAGGAGAGGCCTTAGAGAGATCATAGGATCAGAACTTTAAGAGCTAGAAGAAGGGGCCTTGGAAGTCATCAAAAGTCCAAACTCTTCATTATGCAGATGAGGAAACTGAGGCCCCATGAGGTGACATGAGTTTCCTCCTGCTAATAGCAGAGGTAAGATTCGAGTCCAGGTCTTCTAGAATCCAAGTCCAGAGCCCTATCCATTATACTGCCAATGTCTAATGCTGAAACATGGTGGTCAAGATTACTTATGCTAACTCATATCGACCCCTTCTGTTTACAGAGAAGAGACTTGCTCAAGATCTATAGCTGGGAAGTAACAGAGCTGAGACTCAAACCCAGGCCTCCTTAACCCACTGCCAGGTTCTTCCCACCACACCATGTTGCCACTCTTTAGATTTCCCCCAAAACACACTTCCCTTGGACAGTTCCCTTCTACTACCAATGATCTGTGTTTATCATTATGAAGCATTCTTCTGTAGAAAGCTGGGTAAAAAGTATGTTTAAAAATTTTTGAATTGTCTAAACAAAAAAAGAGATAGATTTACCTTCTGAACGAGCCCACACCAGTTATCAAAATCTTCTTCTTCTTTGCAAAAGAATCCCTTGAAGATTCAAAAGAACAAAATCAAAAACACAAAGCACAAAATTTAGTCACTATCCATCCCTCATATTAGACAACAGAGCTGGAGTTACAGAAACCAACTAGTCAATAAAATAATCAACAAGCACTTACTAATGACCTATGTACCAGGTCCTGTATCAGGCCTTGGAGAAAGAGACCAGAAGTGGGGGGGGGGGGGGGCAAAGGAGGAAGACTAATTATAGGATTGTAGGGTCATAGGTCTAGAGATAGAAGAAACTAAGGAGACCATCTACTGCAATGCTTTTGTTCTACAGATAGAGAAATGGAGGCCCAGAGAGGGCAAATGACCTGTCCAACGTCACACAGGAAAGAAGTTGTAGAGTCAGAATGTGAAAGCTGGTCTGAACTTCAAATCCAGTGCTCCTTCTACTCTAGCATGCTACCCAGGCCCTTTCTGTGAAAGAGGCTGCAAATGAGGCCCAGGGAGAAGACACTTGTTCAAATTCAGCCAGCAAACAGTGGAAGAACCAAGATGATACTGCAAGTCCATTATCACTAGATCAAATGCTTTGAATTGTCTTCCTAGTGCCCTAAACTATTCACCTCCCATCCCTGGACATATCTCAGACCTTGTAATGAAATGCACAGCCATTTAGCAGTCAGTCTCTTAGACATAGTGTTATAATTATATCATATAATTATATATGAACAAGCAGACACAACAGATACATACACTCTCATCCATAAAGAATAGTTCAT
Source organism: Bettongia penicillata ogilbyi (assembly GCA_023548195.1). Classification (NCBI taxonomy): domain Eukaryota; kingdom Metazoa; phylum Chordata; class Mammalia; order Diprotodontia; family Potoroidae; genus Bettongia; species Bettongia penicillata. The sequence goes on along the minus strand of JAJHZJ010000375.1, from coordinate 967,292 downwards.
AGAACTGCATCACCACTTACAACTGAAGATAATATTTAATAAATGGTTTTGATTCTTAGTCAACCACCAGAATTTAGAAAATCCAGGCCACATACAAAAGAACTGACTATTGCCATGGCCAACCTACATGCCTGGAAACAGAATGGTCAATTCATTAGCATGCTGGAACTCTGGGTGTCCTGGATGATCACACTATTAGGGAGGTTATCAGTTTAACTAGAAATAATAGTTTGACCCATTCTACCGACACATAGGAAGACTTACTGTCTCAATTAATTGGGGAGGAAGGACAAGAAAGAAGGAAAGAAAACCAGCTCCAAAGTCATGTTTGAACCTACATAAGGGAATGCAGACACTCTCTCTAGGCAGGAGACCTCCACTCACTTCTGAGTCAGAGAGGACGAATCACTCATATATCCCCACTGACACACATATACCTATGCTTCCTACTGTCACTATAAACACTCCCCATATAAAGAGAGTAGTTAAGAAGGAAGGCAAGAAAGGTGACAGTCAAGTAAGGAAATAGCATTTAAAGCCCACTTCCCCACTCTAGCTGCATGACCAGAGGGTGGGGACAGCTGTAGTCACCTTGAAACCTTTGTCACAGCCCCATATTAGCCTTTGGAGGACATACTTACCAATGCCACTGAAGGATCCAAGTTCAGGATCTTCATTCGATGAGGGGATTGCTGGCAATGGAAACTCTGGTCATCCACTGTTCCATTCTCCTCAGAGTCAACAAAAGTCTGAGTGGTGTGGGGATCCAGGTAGATGAGCTCATCTCCTGTTGAGGCAAAAAATAGACTTGGCTTATTTAAGCACCACTGGTGCCTGTGCAGAGTGGAGGAAACTCTCTTTTTCCCAGTCCTTTCCAAGAGTACAAGAAGTAAGAATGGGTGAGATCCGGCAGGAAGAGCATACTGGAAACATGCCCTCCTCACCTCAATCTGATCAATTAGCCAAAAGAGTTTCTCTTAAGTTTCAATATTCTCAAAGCATACATCTAAAATCAGAAGATCACAGATTAGCTAAGAACTTGGAATAAAAGCATATCCATACCATGGAATGCTCAGGAGGCAGCAAGAGGAAATAAATAAGTCTTGATGACAAAGCTGTTGCCTAGTCATCCCACTGTCTCCTCAAGGGACTTTTCTACTTCTTAACAGTTGGGTAGCATCCAGTTCTAGGGAACTGGTATCCAACTTTTGATTGATCCTCAGCCAATAAATGGCTCTCCCTTCATGCTATTCACTCTGACTTGTCATTAGAGAAAGATTCTGTAGTAACAATGGTACTCCTGGTGCTGCTTTGGATGAGATGTTATAGAGCTGGCTGGTTTTCATTAGATATAATAGATGATTCAACAAGTCAGAAAACACTGACATTGCCCAGCTACCAATAGCAATGCAGAAGAGCTTTGCTTCAAGTGACCCACTCAGTGAGTGGAGAACAGTCCTGTGGCTTTAGTCCACTAGGACTGGACCTCCTCAATGTGCTGACCTTTACATCTCTAGAAAGGAGTCAGGTAGAGAATCATGGGATTTTTCCAGTGGTCTCCAGTGTTTCATTGGAAGCATGGAGTCCAAGAAGGCTCCCCAAAACCACAGCCCATGCCAAAAGGCTATGCTGCAAGAATGTCCATATCAGGCTAATATTTCCACTCAGTGATCTGGACACCTCAAACTCTATCCCCTAACTACTGCTATCTATCCTGAAATGGCACCTGTTGTGCTGGGCACCTTAAGCCTTCCCTCCAGCTCCAGGATTTCTTTGTTTGCATCACTGCCTCTTGTCTCATCCTTACTACCACCGTTACATGGTCAGCACAGTAATCATTATCACATCCACACCAATACCTCTGGCACATCCCGACCACTATGATCATTTTCACATCAATTATGAGGAGATATCAGGCCTGGAGTAGTCAAATGCCCAGAAATACTAATAGCAATAATAAAAATACCAAGTTCCGGGTTGGTACAAGGAGTGGCAAGAGACCTAGTCGAAGAGTTAGATCACTTAGATTTAAAACTGTCTTTGAAACTTACTACCCATGAGCATCTAGAGAAGCCATGCAATCTCCCTAGGTCTCAGTTTCCTCTGTAAAATAAGGTAGTAAGACTAGATGGCCTTGGAGGTATTCTCTAGATCTAGACCTAGGATCCTTAAATGAATCTACAGAGAATCCCTTGAACTCACTTTACTCATTGATTTCTGGCTCTTTCCCGGGTACAAACCATAGAAAACTATTTGGGGGGTGGGGTGGCAATTTCCATTACACCAGGAACATCTAAGGTATTGTTTGGAATAAACAAATTATAGCAATAAAAATAGGGGCTTTCATCTCACTGTGCAACATATAAAACCATAGAGTGCCTTGATTTCTTCTGTCTTTAAAGATTAGAAGATCAGGAGGTAGACAGAGGCACTGAGATTGACATGACTGAGTAAGGATCATAGGATCTTAAATCTTGAGAAGGAAGAGGCCTGAGAGGACATCAAGTCTAACTAGCTCAATTTACAGGGGAGGAAACTGAGGCCAAGAAAGGAAAGGGACTTGCCTAAAGTCACAATAGGATCCTAAATCTGAAGCAAGACGAGACTGAGAGGACATCTAGTCCAACCCACTCATTTTGCAAATGTGGAAACTAAGGCACAAAAAGGTTAAGTAACTTGCCAAAGGTCACATAGGTAATAGGCCTCAGAAATAGACTTGAATTGGAGTCCTCTGACTCCCATCTCAGTACCATATTATCTCCTATCATTTCACCTCTATCATCACTTAAGCCTTTAAAAGGACATGGGGGGGTAAACTGAATTGGGGGCCCCATGGGAAGGGAGAGAAGCCTGAAAGAAGGGTATCAGACAAGGATGAACAATCAGATTCTGTGGCAAGAAGTATCAAAGAAGATTAGGTCTGGAAGGGGCTTTAGAGCTCATCTAGTCTGATCTCCTCATTTCACAGATGCAGAAACTGAGATATAAAGCAATAGGAGAGGATGGGAGAGAAGGGATTCCCAAAGTCATGCAGAAACTCAATAGACAAGTTAGGACTAGATCCCACGTCTCCTGACTCCAAATCTGGTCTCTTTCCACTCAGCCATAGCCTCCAATAGATACCACCTGGTTATAAGAAAATGGGCTGTAGCATGTGCCCAAAAGAACTCATCAAAGTACTCTTCTCTTTGGTTTAAGATTAGGTTGGATACAGTATGAGGGTCAAAGGTTTATTCCATGATCACCACCTGGGCCACCATGTGACCCTAGAGCTACATTTGCTAAGGATTCAAAGAGAAACTTTCCATTTGTCCCACCCTTAAATGACTTGTGATTGGACTTTACTTACCTAAAAATCCTATGAAGTAATAGGCGCTATTTGGCTTTCCTCCTAATGCACCTAAAGACTGTGGCATCTTAAAACACTCCTAGATGGAAAGAAAATGTCAGATCCTCAGCTGGCTTCTACACAACATGGAAGTTGAGCGAGCAACAAAAGAGTTGGTTAAGAGAGCAACTTACTTTAAATGCATCAACATAGACTGGATTAATTTGGTTGATGCCCAAGCGAAGGGGCACAATAAGCAGAAGGGATCTCCAGCCTGAGCTGTGCCCAGAATAATCTGAATTCCAGCCAACACCATTCCAGGAACTAGAGGAACTGTCATGGGCCAGGTGGGGAGGGCACATGTGGCACATTTTTTCTAAAAAATACAAGTAAAAAAAATTTTTTTAAATCAAAATACAAGTGAGAATTTGGTCAAATAAATGTATGTAGATATTCTGACAAATACCAAATAAGACAGACTCAAAAAGAAAAAATAAAGGTAATAATGAACCAGTCTAGCAGATCTCTTTCCAGTCCCCTACACATGTCAGGCCCATCCCTGCCTCTGTACCTTTTCTTTGGCTCAGGCTGAAATTCATTACTCTCTGCCCATCAAACCCTCCCCACCCTTCACGGTCTCTCTTAATAAAAGGATCTGTTCTATAAAATTTGGACTCAGTCAAAAGGTCGAACCCAAGGACCTAGGAGGCTACATGTGGCCTCAAGGCTGCAGGTTCCCCACCCTTGTTATCTACTCCCTATAGTCTTCCCAAAGCAATCCCAAACACTGACCAAGTTCCCTTTCGCTAATTCCTATAGCACCAACTTAGCATTAGACCGATTTTCTACTACCCTGATGCTCAGTTCCCAAACCGCACCATGAGCTATGTGAGGGAATTGGCTAGCACATCTTTCCTTACAGATTCTGTCCTTAAAACAGTGATTAGCACAGAGCAGCTGATTGGCAACCATCTGGAGAAGGAGTCACTATGATATTACTATACTTTATGGAGACATTGTGCAAGGCTGACTTACAGCTTTTGGTGAGTGTGCTTTTTTTTAACTTTCATAAAAGAAGATAACTGAAAAAATTGGAGAGGGTGAGTCAGAGTGGTTAACCACAGACCTTTGCTAAACTGAGTTTTATATTATAACAAGGCAAGCGATAAAGATTCCAAGTCGGTAGCTTTCTCAATAGCATGGATGAAAAGCATCATCTACCATGTAAACAGAGGGCAAACAGACTTGTGACTTACTGATATCTTCGATGACCACCGTGTTATCCATCGAAACATAAACCGCCAAGGAATTCCATTCGTCAAATAAAGCAAGTTTCCTGGAATACAAGATACAGTGTAAACATTCCTTGAGCAGGCAGAAACCTCAGCACAAAGCAGTATGGGTCAGTGCCAAATACTGCTTATCATAACTGCTGACATTTACACAGGGTATTCAAAAAATTTTAGCATAAAATGGTACTATAATTTTTGGAACACCTTGTGTAGTATGTTAGTATTTGTAAAGGGCTTTACAAATATTATCTTATTTGATCCTTATGAGTCTATAAAGAAAACTTCTATTTTATAGATGGTAATTTAGCAACAAAGTCAAATGTTAAAGACAGTCCTGACTCCTTTTCCCGAGTTTGGGGATATCTATTTTAATTTGACTTTACATATGCCACAGTCACTGGACTTGAGTGCTGAAAAAGAAGCTGGTACTTTAAACACAAAGAGGAGCACAAAGAATAGAAGGATCTTAGAGTTGGAAGGGAATTTAAGGTCCATCTAGTCCAGAGATTCCCCAAATTATTTGGTTAACATCCCCTTTTCAAAAAAAATTACCGGTGCCCCACCCCTGGGGTTAGGTTAATTTTTATTCAACACCCCCCCAATTGCACCCAAGGCTACTACTGCCCCCCCAGATCATTCCAGTGCCCCCACAGGGGTTGGTATCACCCACTTTGGGAACCTATGATCTAATCCAACACATAACTGATAAAGACTATCCTCTGTGATACACTCAACATATGGAATGGCTAGTCTTTGCTCGAAGCCCTCCAATGAAAGACAAGTGACTACTTCCTGAGAGGCCATTTTGATGGTCAGTACATTTTTCCTAATATCAAGCCAAAATGTGCCTCTTTTGCCACTTTCAGTCATTGTTTCTGGTTCTGTCCCATGGGATGAAGTCAAAAGGCTAATCCCTCTTTCACGTGACAGTCTTTCAAACACTTGAAGTTATCATGTCCTCCACTAAGTCTCTGCTGGCTAAGTATTTCTAGTTCCTTCAAATGAAGTAACAATCTGTATTATCTAATCTCTCCTGGACCCTTTGATCCCTCTCTAGAGGAAATCAAAAGTGCTATTCCACTTGCCACATAGGCTTTTCCAAACCTTCTCTTCTCCCCTTGAGTCTCCTATACACCCTTGCCACCATCTTCTCAGCTGAGGACACACTTCACTAAGAAAACCAAGAACGTCAACCATGAACTCCCTTCTCCTTCCCTACCCTATATCTCAAAAGCCCTTGACATCATCCCTGATTTTATTCTCCTTCACTCCAGTCTCTGACAAAGAGGTGGCCATTTTCCTTCTTAAGGCCAACGTCTCTATAGGCACCCTTGGTCCCACTCCCTCCTTTCCTCTCTAGTAGACTGTCTCCCAAATCATCCTCACAGCTCTCTAACTTTCATTCTAGCTTTGTCTACCAGTTCCTTCCCCACTGCCTATAAACACACCCAAGTCTCCCCAGCCTTGGAAATCCCTCGCTAGACTCTTCTACCTCTTCTAGCTGTTGTCCTATATCTCTCCTCCCTTTCACAACCACATTTCTAGAAAAACTCATCTAGAGTTGCTCTTCTCTTACTCACTTCTCAACCCTTTACATTTTGGCTTCTCACTTCATCACTCGACAGAAACTGCTGTCTCCAAAGTAACTTGTGATCTCTTAATTGTCAAACCTGATGGCCTTTTCTCAGTCCTCATACTTCTTGAGCTCCCTGCAGCACCTGGCCTTGCCTACCACGTTCTCCATCTGGATACTCCGTACTTTCAACTTTTTATTGTCACTGATCCTTCTGGGTTCTCCTCCTTCTTATCAGTCTTATGCTAGGTTATCATTCACAACATACCCCCTAACTGTGGGGTATGACTCCAAGTGTCTGTTTAGAGATGTCTTCTCTTTTCTCTCTGTAAACATGTGTCGACTCTATCAGCTTGCTTGGGAAGCTTGCTTCCTGGAGAACCGTGATAAGGGAAATACTATGGAAAGACTGGGGAGCTTGTGTGGATATTCTGTAACTGGTTCTGGTTGGCTAGCCACTGGTTCTGGTTGACTAGCTGGGAGGAACCTTCTTTTTTTTGACTGATTGGCTGCATAGCCAGTCACATCTGTGGGAATTTGTGCTTCTTTGGCTCATGGTATCCAATAAGACCTTGAAGTAAGGAAGATGGCCTTAGAGTCTTCTTCAAGTCTGATTCCATATGGTCCTTGAGAAATAGGTCTCAGTCTTTAGTTATTTTTTATTTCTTCTTTTCCATTATAGGTGAAGGGATTACAGCGTCAACTTAAGGAATCTTGAAAGGTTAAGAATGGGTCACAGGAATCCAAGAACTATTGTCTAGGATGAACTCTGCAGCCAGTATAGCACTGACGCTCCAAGGAGCAAGAAGCAAGCTTCAGGAATGAAATTTGGGACTTCAGTCCACTGGAAGGATTTGTCCAGCAATCAGGCTACGTATGGACATGAACTTGGTGGGACCAAAGCTATGTAGGAATTGAGCTACGTTTTGAGCCTACTCTCCAGGGACTGAGGTGGTACAGGGGAGAATACCCAAGAGGAATTGCGGAAAATTTTTGAACATTTATCCTAGAAATGTCATTTAAGTAAATATCCTTTTATAAAAGCTATCCCATATTAAATGGTTAAATGAAACTGAAGAGATATAACCTACCTAGTCCTGACAGAGGGCCAGAGTACATAGGTAGAGATATCGCTACACTTTTTTAACTTGGTGACCACTTTGGCTCCCTGGATTTATTATTATCTCTACAAAGATTTCTAGATCTATTATAACTAATCCTAATCCCTCTCCTGATGGACATCATATCTCCTGGAGACATGAGTCTCCTATCTCCAGTTGCCAATTAGACATTTTGAACTAGATGTCCCATAAGTATTTGAAACTAAACATGCCCTAAACAGAACTCATTACCTTTCTCCCCGAAAGACTCTCCCTCTTCTGAACTGCCCTATTTTTTGTCAAAAGTAGCACCATTCTTCCAGTCTTATAACCTCAGAGTGATCTTAGAAATCCTCACTTTTCCTCACCCTTAACAGCCACTCAAGTCCCCAAATCTGATTTCTATTTTCACAATCTCTCCCATTCAACTCTTCTTTTTACAGCTACCACATTAGCTCAGAACCTTATCACCTCTCACTTGGACTACTGCAGTAGTTTCCTAAACAGTTTCCCTGCCTCAAGGCTCTCCAGTTCATTGGTGGACTCTATCTTCCATACAGTTTTGAAAATTATTTTCCTAAAGGGAAGATCTGACCACTTCACTCCTCTACTCAATAAATTTCAAAGGCTCCCTATTGCCTCTAGGATGTGAAATGGAATCTTCTGTTAGGCACTAAAAGGCCTTCACAACCTCCTTTTCCAGAACTATAAGCCAGTATTCCTCTGCCTGAGCTCTGTGGTCCAGCCAAAATGACTTTCTTACTTACAAACTACATCTTTCCTTTCCGTGCCTGTATATAACCATCGCTTAGGCCTCGGATGTGCTTCCTCACTTCAGGCTCTTAGAGTCCCTTATTTCAGAGCTCAAAATATTTTTTAAAATGAATGTTAAATTTTTTGTTTACATGTAATTAAGAAAAAAATAAAAATTAAATGAAAAAAAGAGAGAATGCCTTATTTTATTCAAAACTCAACATAAGTGCTACTTTCTATCACCCAAAGCCTTTCTCAATTGCCCTCAGCTGCTGGTGCCCTCTGACCTGAAATGATCTTGTGTTTATTTTGTACATATAATGTGTGCATCTGTACTTCTTGTCTTTCCAGTTAGACTAAAACTCCACAAGGACAAGGGCTGTTTCATTCGGCCTTGCTTGTTGACAGACTGAAGCAATTTGCACATGGCATGACATGAAGGCCCTTCACCATCTCGCTTACCCTTTTCTGGACACAACACTCCAGAAGAGGTCTGAAAAGGAGAGAGTCCAATGTCCTGAAAGTTATGTTTTTCTTAAGGCAACCTAATTAGCCTTTTTGGCTACCATATCATATTGATTTTGCACTTTAATAAATGCCCTAGATACAGGGATGGGGAACCTGTGGCCTCAAGGCCACATCAGGCCTTCTAAGTCCTTGGGTGCAACCTTTTGACTAAGTCCAAGTTTTACAGCACAAGTATTTTTATTAAGGAGATTTGTTTTGTGAGGTTTGCATAGAGTCAAAGGGCTGCACTTGAGGACTTAAAGAGAATTTGTTCTGTGAAATTTGGATTCAGTTGAAGGGCCCCACTTGAGGTCCTAGAAGGCCACAACTTTTTCAGACAAACTATTACCTGAGTCTCCCCTTCTTGTACTTATGAAGTGGATTTTTTGAACCCACTTTCGTATTTATCTCTGTTATATTTCATCCTATTAGATGAGAGGTTCTCAATCTTGTTGGGGGAGGAGGGTATCATGGACCACTCCTCCCCTATTTTAGGAGGCAGCTAGGTGGCTCAATGGATAAAGCACTGGGCCTGGAATAAGGAAGACCTGAGATCAAATCTAGCCTCAGAACACCTCCTAGTTGTTTGCCTTAATCCACTGCAGATGGAAATGGCCCACCACTCCAGTATCTTTGTCAAGAAAGCCCTGCTACGGGTCAATGAGGTCACGAAGAATTGGAAACAACTGAACAACAACAATAACATGGACCCCTCTGAAGCCCACCTACGCAGCCCTTTTCAGAATAATGCTTTTAAAGGCATAAAATACATAGGCTTACAAAGAAAATCAATTATACTTAAAAACAGTTATCAACTTAAAAAAAAAAATGACCAAGTTCCCAGATCCCAGGTTAAAAGCTGCTATCTTTGATTCAGTTGAATGCTATATAGGTTGTCAAGATCTTCTTTGGAATCTCATTTTGCTATCCAGTGTTAGCTATCCCTCCAGGTTTTGTGTCATCTGTAAATACAGTAAGCAACTCAGCTATGACTTTAGTGAAGTCACTAATTAAAATGTTACACAGCACAGAGGTCCCTGGGGCACTAGGCTGGAGACCTTCTGCCAAGTGGTGAGTGAACGTTCCTCTTTGAGTTTCGCTATTCACTCAGCTCCACGTTGACCTAATTGTATTACCATCTCTCTCTCTAGCTATCTCTTTTCCACAAGATGACATGAGATTTTTTATTAAAGGTTTTGCTATAACTTAAGCAAACTTCCCAGCATTCCCCTGATTTAGCAGTTTAGCAGCATTTCTGTCACAAAAGGTAAAGTGTATGGCATACTCTGCTCCTGATGCCATGCTGGCTTCTCTTTTTACATATTAGCTAACCATCTCTTTAATGATTCATTCTAGAACTTTCTCAGAAATCTAAGTAAAACTCTGGCTTGTAATTCATAGGTTTTAGTCTCTTTCTGAAAATCAGAACATTTGCCTTTCTCCAGTCTTGTGGCATCTCTTCTCCTTTCTGGCTTTGAAAACAAGGACTACCAATAATGGCTTCACCATCATATCTGCCACTTCTACCCAAGGATGGAGTTCATCTAGCCCAGGAGGTGGGAAGGAAACTGAAGCAGCTAGGGACTCTGCCACCTTCTTTATCTTGGATGTCAACCCTTTCTACTGTGATTTCCCATTCAAAGGTCGTTCTCTTTGATAGAGAAAGCAAAAGCAAAATAAGGATTAAACAATTTGGCCTTCTCTTTGTTGCCACCTATGCCAAGTAGCAATCCTATCCCTGTTTTTGTTCCTCTTCTTTCTCCTATGACAGATTAAGAAAAAGATTCTTTTTGCTGTCCTTAACTTCCCTTGTGCCAACCTCAGCTTAACCTGAGCTTTAGTACTCCAAATTCTATTCATATAGAATAACAGATCTGGAGAACTGGAAGGGACTGCACAAAGGCCATCGAGTCCAACCCTCTCATTTACAAATGAGGAAACTGAGGCACAAAGAAGGGAAGTGACTTACCCAAGGTCCTACAAGCAGTAAGGAGAAAAGCCAGAACTCAAGTCCTCTGACTCTAAATGTAGCACCCTTTCTACTATATAATGCTGTTTTCCAGGACCTTTATCCTGTGTATCTTCCCTGGTTCCTTGTATATCCTCATTAGTTTCTTTAGCCAATGTCTGTTTTTTTTCTGTTCTTTGGAATTGTTTCCAGATGCGTCTTCAGAATTTCTTTCTTAAGGGTTTCCCATCCCTCTTGGCTTGTCTTCCCCTGCAGAATTTGAGTCCTTGGGATCCTACTGTTCTTCTTTTGAACCCTCTCAAATCTGTTTTCTCAATTCTAGGGCACATGCCAGACTAAACCCAGATTTCCTGTCCTTCTCTACCACAAATTCTAGAAGGCAAGAATCACTTACTGTTGGAAGTTCCCAGATTTCCATCCTCAGCAATTAGTTTCTCCCTATTACTGAGAAGCAGTTCCAGAATAAAATTCCCCCATGTTGATTCTTTTACCTTCTGAAGAATGAAATTATCATTATGGCAAATCCAAAAGTTATTAGCAGTTCTTCTTTTGGCAGTGAAAGAAGTCCAGTAGACATCTAGATAATGGCAGCCCCTATCACATGCCTCTGTGTTAGCTTTGTGATCTGTTATTTCTTTCTTTGGATCCAGAGGTCAGTCATATACTCCAGCTTCAAAACTGCTTTTCTTTCTCCTTTCTTATTTTACTTCATATCAGTTCATTCAACTCTCCCCACGATTCTCAGAATTTCTACTTGCAATTTCTTTCTTATTCCATTAAATTAATTTCCATTGTCTGTGTTCCCAAATCAATGTCTACCTATCATTTCCATTTCTTTGCTATACAAAGAATGATGCTATGAACATGTGAGTATATGTTGGACCTTTGTCTCTGTCTCTCACTTTTTTGGGCCATATGTCCAGTAATGCCTTGCATGATTCTAAATGGATATCCACCAACAGTGCATCAGCACCTTCCCATAGTCCTTCCAACACTGACTGTTCTCATATTTTGTCATCTTTGCCAATCTGGTGATGATAAAGTGAAATGGCAGCATGGATTTTAATCTGCATTTCCCTTAGTGATTTGGAGAATGTGGTCATGTGGACAATGACATTTCCTTTGGAAAACCATTCATATCCTTTGATCACTTCTCTATGGGAGAATAGCTCTTGGTGTTAAATATTTCTGCCAATTCCCTAAATATTCTAGATATCAAACTTCTAGGTGCAAATATTTTTGCCTCTCTTCCATTTCTCTTCTATCTAAACTGACTTTGTAATGACTTTATTCATTCAAAAGTTTTAAATTTCACGTGGTTGAAACTGTTAATCTTTTATGATCTCCATTATCCCATATTTGGGTAAGAATTTGCTGCCTATATATGGACAGGAGGCCAACAAATATTTGTTAAATGCTTACTATGCATTGAGAAATGTAGCTTGAGGGTACAAAGAGAGGTAAACACAGTCCCCATCCTCAAAGGGTGTATGTTCTTGGTGGGGGTGGGAGAGAGAAGAATGAAATGCACTTAAATAACTAGGTATATACAAGATATACAGTAGATACATAATCTGGGGAGAGAAGGCATTAGAACCTCAGCAGGGCACTGGGAGAAGAAGAGGTTGCTGGAAATATCTCCTACAGAAGGCTGGATTTAAACTGAGGCTTGCAGGAAATCAGAGAAACAAAGAAGTAGAGGTTGGAATAGAGAGCACTTCAAGCATTAAAAAAGCACAGAGATAAGCAATGGAGAGATGTGGATGAGAAAGAGCAGCTAGGAGGTCAATATAGCTGTACTGTAGATTATGTGGAAGGGAGGGAAGTGGAAGAAGAGTAGAAATCATGAAAAACTTTAAATGCCAAACCTCTTAAGACCTTTCTATCTCATCCCAGAAGTAACAAAGACCCACTGCAGTTCTCAGGGCAGAGGGATGCCATAGTAAGGCCCACACTTTAGAAAAATCACTTTAGCAACTGAATGTAGTATAGACTGGAGGGTGGAGAGACACGGGTCAGGCAGAGGACTTAGAAGGCAGCTGTGATAGTTCAGAGGTAAGGTGATAAGGCCTGAGCTTGAGAGGTTGCTGCGGGAGTGGAGAGAAAGAAAGGCAGGCAAGAGATGCTATAAAGGGGAAAACAACAAGATCTGGCAAATGACTGGATATACTGGGTGAAGGATACCAAAGACCAAAAGATGGCATGAAAGTTGTGAGCTTGGACCACTGGAGGATGGTGGCACCCTCAACATCAATTGAGAAGATAGAATCACTTCTATTTTGGACATGCTAAGTTTGAGTGACCTACGGGACATCCAGTTGGATGCGTACAAAAGGTGGGATCATTGTTTAGGAGAAAGACTAAGGCTGCATATAAAGATTTGGGAATCATCTGTATAGAGATGATAATTGAACCCATAGGAGCTAATGAAAATAACCAAATAAGACAGTACAGAAGGAAAGGAGAGGAGAACCCAAGATAGAGTCTTGGAGGATAGCCAAGCTTAGAGGCCATAACACAAATGAAGACCTATAGGGTAAAGGAGAATGAGAAGGAATAGAAAGAAGTGAAGCAGGAGAGCAGGATCATGAAAATGCAGAGAAGAAACAGTGCCCAGAAAGAGAAGGTGATTGCCAATGTCAAAGGACACAGAGAGACCAAGGATGAAAATGAACAGAAGGTCATTAGATTTAGCAATGAAGAGATCGTTGGCATTGGAAGACAGAAGGTTCTGGTACATAATGAGGTGGACAATGAAGTTGCCATATTGGAGAATATTTAGAAGCAGAGGCCCTGAGTATAAACAGGTTTCTCAAGGAGTTTGGATGAAGGAAAAGGAGAAGAGATGTAGCACAGTAGCAAGTGAGGAATGGTAGGATAGAGTAAGGGTTTTTAAGGGTGAGGGAAACATTGGAATGTTTCTAAGCAACAGAGAAGAAGCAAAACAGTCAGAAAGATAGAAGATAAAAGAGAGAGTGAGAATATAGTGAGGACAATCTGCTAAAGAAGAATGGTAATGATGGGATCAAAGGAGCACATGGAAGGGTTTGCCTTACCAAAGAGAAGGGCCATCTCTTCATATGAGATACAGATGAAGGAGCAGATAGTGGAGGAAGACATCAGAATGAAATGAGATGAGAAAAAGGGGAGGAGAGGAATGGGTTGGTAAATGCCTACAATTGTTTTGGTGAAATATGAAGCATAGGCCCTGGCTTTAAACAGGGGTATGCTGGTAAATGTTTAAAAACCAGCTCTCAGAAAAAAATGTATAGGTAATATACTTTTAAATTAAATCTTCACTAATATGTTCTCCATCACTTTCTTAAGTGTAAACAATCAACAAAAAATATATCAAGCCATAACTTGTAACATTTGCCAATTTTTGAGGTATAAATGCCCACAATGAAAATCTGACAATTAGTTCTTGCAAGCTGGTGGGAGCCAGCTCCAGCCCACCACTTACAGTGGGGGTGAGGTGCCTCAGGAGACTTGAAAGGTAACAAGAAGGTGTATAACAACTTCTGTGGTGACTGGGATAGAGAACTGATAAAGGAAGAATAATCTGTTTGTCTTGTTGCAATAAGAGCTCAATACAGATCATAAAACATAATTTTGTAACTAACTCAGGCCAGCACACAAATAGAAGCAGAGGAGATGAATGATCAGAGCAATTCAGGATTTGGGTGTGGAAAGGAAGGAAGCAAGCGAGGAAGGAAGGAAGGAAGGAAGGAAGGAAGGAAGGAAGGAAGGAAGGAAGGAAGGAAGGAAGGAAGGAAGGAAGGAAGGAAGGAAGGAAGGAAGGAAGGAAGGAAGGAAGGAAGGGAGGGAGGGAGGGAGGGAGGGAGGGAGGGAGGAAAGAAGGGAGGAAGGAGAAAAAGGAAGGAAGGAGGGAAGGAAGGGAGGAAGGAAGGAAGAACAGGATTCTGTGAGGCAGAGACAATGAAGGAAAGCAATCCAGGCTCATGATGGGAATCATAAATGATTATGATCAAACCAAGATATTTTGGAATTCATGAATATGGAAATGAAAGACTTATGGGTGATGACAAGATCAAGAGTATGATCATCTCTATGTATATTTGCAGGGTGGAGGGGTAGATTATGGGAACTGAGTAGAACAGGAAACTAGGATACTTGAGGAAACATCCCATGTATGTCGAGGCAGTTGAGTATGAGGGCAGAAATTGGAGGAAAGAGTGAGACATAACTTAAGAAGAAGGAAGGAGAATATGTTGTGTGATAGATAATTGCCACCAGACTGTGTGACACATTTGAATAGTATGAACCTCAAGGGAGGTATGCCTGATCAGTAAAGCTGGAAGAGGAAGAGTTGTGGAAGTGACAATGGAGAGTAAGGAAGATTCTGACTTCCCCACTATGCCCAGTGAGTCGCGACATAAGAAAGAAAGCATAGACAGGACAGCAAACAATTTCACAAAGAAGGAGCAAAGTCTCGGGGAACACCAGAAGCTGGAAGGAATGAGAAAGGAAGAGGCTGAAGATGAAAGGAAGTTTGTTAACTGTGGAGCAGGAATTTCTGAGAGTACAGTTGATAGGGTGGCCAGATCTTGAGTGGGTCACAGAAGGGCGGGGGAGTGAGAGAACAGGTTGAGGCAGACAGGGGTAAGACAGCTGACAGCTAGGCATGGGAAGAGGACTGTACATCAGTTGCCAGGTTTAGGATCTCTGGGACTAGATGAATATAATGCTAACCACTGAGATGTGAGTCCAGGCAGGCAGGCAGAGTATCGGTGGTTAGAGAGAAGTCTGTTGAGTAAGGCACATGATGAGACTGTTCAAGACCTTTCTTATAAATGTAAAAGGCTAGATTCTCTCTCTTTTTTTTAATAAATTGTGACCTTTTATATTCAGGTCGTGTATACGTTTTGAATTCATAAGATGTTACTTCGATCGTAGTATCTGCCAAACTGCTTTCCAGTTTTCCAAGCTGTTCTTGTCAAAAAAACAAGTAATTTGTGTCCTTGCATTGAGCAAACCCAGGGATACTATTATTAGCAGATGTTTCTGTCTCTTGCTTATCGAGTTGACATTTTTTGTTTTTTTTTTTTAACCAGGATTCAATAGTTTTAATGATTACTGTTTTATAATATCATTTGAAGTCTGGCAATGCAATGCCCTCAGATAAGCAAATTAATAGCGGTGAAACATGAAGTGTCTCCAGAGGACTATCCACGTGAAGTAGTAGCACTGTCATACATGCCCACAAACAGATTTTCCTACTTAACAGTGTAGTTGGGCAGAGAAGTGCAAGGTGCCAGGGTTGGTGGGTACAGGAATGACTGAGTGAATGGATAAGGTTGACCAATTGGGTAGAAGTGAGTTGGGTGAAGGCAGGCAGGAGGAAAGGGAAATAGCAAAGCAACCACATAAATAAATGCTAGTCTGTTTTACTTACTTTAACACCTGTGCAACTGTATTTGGTCCAAACCATTCACCAATTGATTTCCCTTCTCCTACGCCCATTTGTGCTGTTTTTATATGAGAAGATTAACAAGTTAGCAAAATAATTTTTCAACAAGATACAACCTACTAAATTTTGTATCATTTTCAAAGACTTCTAACCAAGAAGATGGGGAATTTCCCACAGCCCCTCTGGGGTTAGCATGGAAGCCAGAGGCCAGCGCTTCCTTACCCATTTGATGGATAGAATAACAGCAGTCTTTTCTGTCTAAGAAGCACTTTAAGATTCGGTGATATTCTTCAGGCTGTTCTTGCTGCTTCTCCCAACACCAATCTGAAGGGGGTAATAATAAAAATAAATAATAAATGGTAATAAAAATCACTAAATAAATAACAATGATAATTGAGATGTCACATCCTCTCCCCTTAAAAACATTCCCTTCTTTTAATAAAAAAAGCAATTAAGGAAAGTGTCCATGTTATAAAAGGACACTGACTCCTTCCCTGCTACCCACAATGAAGACTAGGATAGTCCCCATCTTCAAAAAAACTCTCCCTTGACTCATGCTAGCATCCTATATTTCTCCTTTCTTTTGAAAAGAAACTCCTATAGAAAGGTGTTCACATTCATTGCCTCCACTTCCTCACCTCTCATTCACTTCTCAACTCCTTTTAGTCCCCTGATTGACTGAAACCATTCCCTCTAAGGCTACCGACCATCTCTCTATTGTTCAACCCAACGGCCTTTCCTCAGCCCTTCTCCTTTACCTCTCCGTAGTATTTAACACCGATGACCTTTCCTGCCTCTAGCCACCATCTCTTCCCTTAGTTTTTGAGACTCTGTCCTCTCCTTGACCCCCTCGTCCCCCCAGTCAGTCTGGCCATTCCTTTACAAGAGCCAGGAGATCATTGTGCAGTTACATCAATAGTGTAATGAAGATCAACTGTGAAAGACTTAGCTACTCTGATCAATACGATGATCCAAGACAATTCCAAAGGACTCATGATGAAAAATATTATCCCCCTCCAGAGAGAGAACTGATGAACTGAGTACAAATTAAAGCATATTTTTTTTCACTTTCTTTACCTGTCCTGCCTTTTTTGAGCTATGGCTAATATGGAAATATGTTTTGCATGATTTCACATGTATAACTGATATATGACTTGTCTTCTCAAAGAGTGAGAGAGGAACTGGAGGGAGGGAATTTGAACTCAATTTTTTCTAAAAAAATGATAAAAACTAATAATATTTTTAAAAGGGAGGGGAAAAAGTATTTGCTAGATCATAATCCGTGTCCCACCCCATGCCTGGGTGTATACCAGGTGTGTCTAACCTGAGCCTTCCTTTCATCTGCTCCCATGAGCTCAACGTTATTACTCTCAAATCAACATATCCAGCTGTAGCCTCTTTCCCGAGCTTGTCCTGATTGACTATCTGTATCAGCCATTTTCAAATAGATGGCTGAAACTCAATGTTTCCAGTGTCTCCTAACTTCCCTACCTATTTTTAAAATCTCATTGTAAAAGTCTTTGCTTTTACATCATCTTTATTCCTGAAAATACCCCCTCTACCCCACCCCACCCCCCACTCAGCAAGTCAACCTTGGCCACAAAAAGAAAAAAATCAAGTCAGTAAAACCAATCAAAACATTTACTCTGCCTGACGGTATAGGTAATGTTCTCCATCTTTTGCAAAAATATTTTAATTTCCCCATTTTTGCTGAAGGTGCCAGCACCCTTCCTCATTCCATCCTGCAACCTCAGAAGTCACCTTCATTCTCCCTTAGCCCAGCCCTTCCCTTATCTAACAGTCCGTAAATTTTACTTACTTCATCTCTACAACATCCTCTCCAACCCACCCTCTCTGCTTTATGCACATAGCCATCAGTCCCAGGTCAAGCTTTCCTCACTTCCTGTCTAAGTGACTGCTATAGCCTCCTAAGTGGCATCTCTGCCACCAGTCTGATACCTTTCAAAGTGACTTTCCTAAAGCACTGCTCTGACCATGTCAATCCTCTGTTCAAGAAATCTCAAGCAGCTGTCCCTTGCTTCTACTTTCAAATGCCACTGTCAGCCATGTGATGGCCGTTGTGATCTGGCTGAAACCACACTTTCCAGGCTAATTCTGATTCACTGCCCTACATGGACTCTATGTTCTGTCAACTGGTCAATTTTGCCATTCTTCATGCTCAACATTCTATCTCCCACCAACATGCCTTTCCTCAAGTTGTCTTCCATACCTCGATTGCTCTCCCTCTGGGAATCTCTAACTCCTTCAAGGCTCAGTTCAAGTCTGATTTCCTTCATGAGGCTTCTCCTCAGCCATCTAGTGCTGAGCACTCTCTCCTCTTTCACTCAAAATACTTTGCATTTACTTATCTGTGTACATATTTTTCCTCCCCCAAAATATACATTCTTGAAGGGCAAGCACTACTTCATTGTCCCAACAGGGCTTAGCAAACAGTAGGTGCTGTCTAAATATTTGTTCAGCTGAATAGAGACAAGCATCTTCCATTTGGATCACTGATATTTTTGAAGTTCAGCCCTTTCAAGGCATCACTAAACATCAATGAAATTCTGAATCTGCGATCTAACTAAAAGATCCCGAGCTGTAGAACAGTCCCACAAACAGACAGCATCACAGGCGTCTCACGCTAATTTCCCTGAGGTCACTGATTTTTTTAAATAACATTTTTATTTTTTCCCCAGTTCCATACAAATACAAAATCCACTCAAAGACTCTGATCATCTAGCTCCCTACTTTTCCAGGTTTCTCACACCTTATTCCTACCAGGTACTCTTCAATCCAGCAACACTAGCCTCCTGGCTATTTCACAAACAAGACCCTCCATCTGTGGGTTTTCAGCATGCTCTCTGGTGGTCCCCCAGGCCTGATATAGTCTCCTTCCTGCACTGACTACTGACTTCTCTGGCTTCCTTTAAGTACCACCTAAAATCCCATCTTTTATAGAAAGTCTTCCCCAATCCCTCTTAATTCCAGTGCCTTCCCTCTGTTAATTGTCTCCTATTTTATATATATATATATATATATATGTATATATATATATATATATATATACACACACACATATAAAATATATATTATATGTATGTATATATGCACATAGGATACATATTATATATATAATAGGATATATATGGATGTACACACATAATATAGGATACCATATATAGCTTGCTTTGTATACATTTGTTTGCATGTTCTCTCCCATTAGATTATAAGTTTCTTGAGGACAGGAACTGTCTTTTGCCTTTTTTTCTTTTTGTAGCTCTAGTGCTTAGCAGAGTACTTGGCACGTAGTTTTTTTTTTTTTATTAAATGTTTCTTGAATTGAAACTGTTAAAGGACTTTCATTCATTCATTCTATAGCTCCAGAAACCTTCCATAGGATATGCATGAGAATTGGCACAATATTCTGCACCATTTGAATTATGAAGGAAATGCTCTTGTTTCCACCCTGGACTGGATATTTGTGCGATAGGCCAGAGTATGAAGACTAAATTGATTTCCCAGATACATATTTCTCTTCTGAGGTTTTGGTGTCTTTCGTATTCACAGCTGCAATAGACTCCAAAGGTGCCAAAAGTCATTATCTAAAAGTATCTCCAGTTTTTCCTTTGCTTCCAGATTTCTGTGAAGATTTTAAATTTAGAGTCCAGAGAAATTTTCAGAAGATAAAATGCAATCCCTCTCCCTTCTTTTTTTCTGAAGAATAAACAAATTAGTAAAACTGCTTTCAGGAGATACTGATTAATAAAATGCTCAAAAACAGAAATCATTGATGACACTGACAAAAAAAAATTCTCAAAAAAATATAACTTTTAAAATAAAGACAAAATAATACAAGTTAAAACTCACATCTCTCAACTCTGGTTTAAGGGGAAAATTCCATTTCTAAATTTCTCCTGGCCAGAGATTTCCGCAACTCATCTCCAGTCAGAATTGCCAAGCTTTGTTGTTGTTCAGGCATATTTCAATCGAGTCCCACTGCCCATGCTCATTTGGGGTTTTCTTGGTAAAGACATTAGAGTGGTTTGCCATTTTCTCCTCCAGCCCATTTTACAGATTAGGAAACTGAGGTAAACAGGGTTAAATGACTTGCCCAGGGTCACATAACTAATAAATGTCTGAGGCCAGATTTTAACTCTAGGCCTAGCACCATTACAGAAACAGATCCCTGTAGGCTGCATAATGACATAGAAAACCAAAAATGAACATTATTTATGTTGTACTGTATTTTTACTTGTTTTGTTAAACATTTCCCAATGACTTTTTAATCTAGTTTTGCTGCCCACTGCCCTGAGATTGACCCCTGTGGTTTAGACTACACCAGATACCATGCTACACATATATTTGTGAAACCTATGTTTAAATCTCCTATCTCTGTACCAGAGAAATTCCACTAATCTTTAGCCCACCTGAGGAAGTCTTAGGGAAAACTTCTCTTTCCCCCTTCCTTACATGTGGGATGCTCTGTCTACCCCATGAATTACATGTGTGTGTGGGCAAAGTACCAAGCGTAGTTACTCAACAATTTTATGACCTATTATTGCTGACAACAAATTAGCCTTCATGTGTTCAGACAGCATGGTACAGTGGTAAGAACACTAGCTCCAGAGTCAGAAGGACTAAGTTCCAATTCATCCTCTGACATTTATTACTGGTATGACTTTGGGCAGGTCAAGTGAATACCCTGGGCCTCGGTTTCCTTTGTAAAATAAAGGAGTAGATTAGATGGCCTATAGGAGTCCTTCTCAGCTCTAGATGCAGGATCCTAGGAGAACTTCACAATCGTTAACAAAAAATTGTGTTTGTTTAATAAAGGTAATGAAGCATTCTATGTCACACAGGAACAAAATTCAAATTAGGCTCCCCAACTCACCAACAAGGGGCATTAAAGTCTTCAATTTCCTCGGATTTCTGGGAATCTTCTTTTATAACTCATACTAATAGGTCACTCCCAAGTAGTCAAGATGAAATCACCTTTCCCCATTGCAATGGGAAGGCCTAGCCCTCAGCTCTCCCCAGATCTTTTTCCAATTCCCCTGTTCCTTTCTGGAGCTAGGTGGGCTAAAAGAACTGTTGTTTCTCTAACTCAAAACCTTAAATAGATAAAACCATTATCATAGATGAGTGTTGGAAGAGTCCTTCAAAACCATGCAGTCAGAGATCTACAGGAAGAGGGATGCTGAAAGGGCCCACAATGGCAATGTAATCTGAAAACACGCCTGCCAAATGGGTTGGCCAGCCTTTGCTTGCAGACCTCCAGTAAAAGGGAAGCTACTACCTGCTAGGGAACCCCACTCTACTTTGAATAACTTTAACTGGCAGGAGATTTTTCCTAACATTAAACTAAATTCATCTCTGTGTAACCACCATCCAAATCTGCCACCCCTGGGGACAAGCAAAGCAAATTGGATTCTTCATCCCTATGACAGTCCTTCAAATGCCAGAAGACAGTTATCATGATTCCTGGTAACTATTCTCTGCTCCAGGCTAAAGATGCCCAGTTCCTTCGAGTCCTAACATGGCATGACACCAAGGCCTTTTCACCATCTTGGCTGTCCTCTGGATTTTTACCAGCTGAATACAGTTAACATTTATAAAATGCTTTAAGATTTGCAAAGCACTTTATATCTATTATACCATTTGAACCTCAAAACAACCCTATGACATCAGTATTATTATTATCACTTGTATTTCACAGATGAGAAAACTGAGGTTAAGCAATGTTCAGTGACATGCATAGATTCCCACACAGGATTTAAATTCAGGTCTTCCTGACTCCATGCCCAGCACTATCCACTAAACCATGCTGCTTAGCTTATCAATGACCTTTCTAAACTGTAGCATACAGAGGTGATGACAACCCTCCAAATGTGGCACCCCTCAGACCTATTTCATTTTTGTCTTTGTAGCTCTGGTGTCCTGCACACAGTAGGTGCCCAAGAAGCATTTGTGAAATTGAATTGGATCTGTTCACTCAGTAAAACTAAACATTCTGTTTCTGCTCTGGCACCTGGTCTTAGGCCAAAAGAGGCACATTTCAGAGGAAAAATAATCAAGACACACTTGTTTCAGTTACTATGATGGGCTACTACTCAGGCTAGCTATTTAGTGAACACAAGCCAATATAGCCTCAGCTGACAATATGTGATCCCATTGGCCACCATCTTGATTTATTTAAACAAGGTTAAAAAACAGGTCTGTCATAATGGCCTTCTTTCTAACCAGTTTGCTGCTGGACTTAGCTCAACAATAAAAAGGATAGAAATCCTAAATGGCACACATCCCTGTCTCTGCTCATTCTTCAGGAGAAAAAGAACTTTCTTGTCTGCTGAGTCACCAAGAAACACCTGTCTCCTATTCCTGCCAGACTTCATCACTGGAGCATTTGAGCACCTGTGTTTGCTTTGGCTAAAGCCTCCCCAAGTCATAGCCCACTGCTAAACTATGACAGCAAGAGACACAATCTCCTCTAAGTGGTCAGCAGAACAAGTTACTCACCCCTTCCCAGGTGCTTGCAAATCAGGGCCTGGGCCAACATCATTTGTCCACAACGTAGCATGCACCCCCAGCCAGAATCAGATGATGGGCCTGTTCCTCCTATTGGCAAAAGGATCTGAAATGAACTGGGGTTCACAGGATCATGGGATCATAGATTCAGAGCAGGAAGGGAATTTAGAGGTCATCAAAGTCTAACACCCTCATTTTACAGATGAGGAAACTGAGGCTCAGAGAGGTTAAAAGATTTGCCTAGGGTCACACTTAAGTGTCTGCGGAGGGATTTAAATGGAGGTCTTGATTCCAAATCCAGTGTCTTGGATCTTGGTTCCAGTATCCATCCACTATCTTGGAATTACCTTTTCCATAAAGAGAAGCAGGCTTGGGAATTTTTATAAACATATGCTACTGGAGGGAGATTAACCAAAAAAATGAGAGGAGCTTTGGCCATTGATTAAGGTGAAACTCAGTGGGTAAAGAAGTGAAGAGCATGAGGTGTCCAAGTAAGTGCTCCAGAGTTTCTCCTGAGTGCAGCCCAAACTTCAAATGGGAAATAGTTAACAAAAGAAATGAAAATATAATGCAACATGGATAATCTTAATGTGTGGTTTTCTAAGTTCATTTCTATTTGAGTGGTGAAATGAATGCTGAATTTAACTCAGCCTTTTATGACTTTAAAAAATGTGACTTACTTTTTCTGGTTGTAGATTTCAAACTAGAAATTAAATTTAGGGTACACACAGAAAGTGTAATTATAGATACTCAGTCACGGATAAATTGGAGCAAGTAAAAGATCAGACCAACACTTGCCAGGCAAGGATGTGCTCCAACCTTGGAAAGAATACCACTTTATCTCTGTGTACAGAATAAAAGGGACTATCAAAATGGCCTTAGATTTAGGGAGGCTCCTAGCTGTCCTAACACAAAGAGACTAGAAATCTCTGATAGAATCAATCTTGATTATATCTAAACTCAGGAAGGTGGTGTGCCTTTGGAAGACAAACCAGTAAAAATCACATGACACTGGCTGCTCCAACTAAACAACACTTGATTGTAAAGGAAGTTTCCAAGTAAATATCAGCAGTGAACTCAAATGCCTTTCTCTGGGTGTCCATGGAAGCTGCCATGGCCTTGAGGTATACAGTATGACAGTGAAAAAATTCTGCTAGAAACATGCAGATCTGGGAGAAGACCAACTAAAACAAGGCCCAGAAATTGCCAAAAAGTGGCGAATCCTTTCCTTATGGCATTGTGGTTGGAGCGAGATGGAGGAGAGAAGAGGTAACTGAGTACTGGTTATGGCAATAAACTTAGCAAGTTCAAGAAGACTGATGCCCAGGGAGCAAAGGGGAGCAGGGTAGAGACAACAAAATCCCTTTCTCACACTGCTGTTTTGGGAATATGGATCTGAACAGATGAAATTAAAATTAAAAAAAGGAAGGGATATTAGACTTCCTAGAAATTGGACAGATTGCAAATAAAAATTTCAACACTGCAAATGCTTCCTCACATAAAGTAAATTGAATTTCTAGGAGAAAAAACAATTCCAAATTGGAGAAAATGTCAGCCTAATGTAATATAATGGTCATAAACCACACCCAGGATGGTTTTACTCTAAGTTGACCAGGACCAATCCTAAAGTGCATCTGACTAAGGCAGTTACCCATATTTCCTCACAACACTGTGAAGCAGATATATTACTTGCCCACACAGTTAAGTAAGTGGTAGGTGGGGTCAGAACTTGAATTCAGATCTTCCAACACCAAATACAGAGCTCTCTGTAATAGGCAGCAGACCTACATACCTATTGGTGAAAACTTTCTTCGGTATGTAAACCAGAGACGAGCACTGACATCAGACAACAGCTTGGATTTTTCTGTAATTAAAGTAAAAGAGTGAATTATCTGCTTAGGGAAAAGAGCAACTAAATCTTAATTACGTGGAAACTCTTTAATAGATAATCTCAGATTCCTACTCCCCTTCTGATGCCACCCCTACCCCCACCCTGTGAGATGAAAATAAAACCATCTAGTTGTTTGCCTTATCAGTAGTTCTGGTCAAAGTTTTAGTATGAAAGAAGATTGAAGCTATCTATGAAGAATCTCAAACCATCCTTTTAGTTGGCACAGAGGCAGGCTACAGTAGTGATGGAGGACTTCAATTATCCAAACATCTACTGAAGTGCTTGCATTCTCTCCCCCATCCCCTCCACTTGCCTTAATGATCATTTCATCCTTCAAAAGGTGAAAGAACCAACAAGGAGAAATTCTATTCTGGATCTGATTCTCACTAAACAGAGAGGAACTGGTTGCTAGAGTGGAAACGATGCGGATCCTGAGGAGAAGAGAGGAGGAAGTGAAAAGCTTAGTAGCACTGAGCACAATGCCTGGCACAAAGGAGGCACTTAAATGATTTTTCACTTGACTTGATCTGTAGCCAGTACAAAGAGAGAGAGAGAGGAGATCGAGAGTCTCATGTGAAGAACAGAGAGAAGACCAGTCTGGCTGGATCACAGAATGCAGGATGGGGAGTGCTCTGGGCAGAGAGTGACTCAGGTCAATCTCCTAGCAATTTAGGTTCAGTCACAGATCATTTAACCATTTACAAAAGGAGATTTACTTAGCCATAGCAAAAGGATATTCAACCCCTTGAGCTAAATCAGTTAAGCAGGTTTGGAGTCAGGAAGACTCATCATCCTGAGTTCAAATCCTGCCTCAGACACTTCCGAGCTATGTGACCCTGGGCACATAGCTTACCTCAGTTTCCCCATCTGGAAAATGATATGAAGGAGACTGCAAACCACCCTAGTATCTTTGTCAAGAAAACCCCAAATGGGGTCACCAAGAGACTCCAACATGACTGAAACAGTTGATCAACAAAAGCAAAGCTTCCATTGAAATCTACCAACCAAGCATCTGAGAGCCACTCCAGCTCCTCATGATGAGCAAATGATGTCAATAGAAGTGCCTCAATATCTTTTATGAAAAACTGGCTTAAAGTTCAAGGAGAAATAAGAGAGGTCACAGTACTGATGCTACTACACTCTAGCCCCTGGTGATAAGGTCCTTGACATCTTCTAAATTAGTGCTTCTTAAACTGGGGAAAGTGCCAGAGGGATCGTGAGTGGAAAAGGTTTAAGAAACCCTGTTCTAGAGCACCTTCTACCTCAAAATGACATGAGGGCTATTACTATTCAATCTTGACCTCCAGGGTGATAGAGATAACACTACAGGTAGAAAAGAAAAACTCAAACAGAAACCAAATAATAATAGAACAGTTCCCTGAAAGAATGAATGAAGTCAGGAGAGTTTGAGGAAGGCCCAAATCCTTAGTGTAAAGAATCAGATGCATGTGGTGGGTGATCCTAAATCTTTGCAATTCATAGTGAGATTTTCAATAAGAAAAGGTAACTATTGGGACTACAGCAAAGATGATGAGCCTTCCTGCATTGTCATCAATCTGCTTCATAGCTCAAGAGGAAATGCCCTAAGTGTTCCCTATCCCACTAGTCTGGGTGGAATATAAGACACTGGTTGCAGTAGAGGCCTCTCAATGACTGCCCCTCTGCTTCTGGGAGAAGGTGGTCAGACACTTTCATCTTCCTCTTGTTGCTGCCTCCCAACAGTGCCATCCCTCAATCCCCCAAGCCCTTTGTCCATATTCCCAAATCCAGAAATGATTTTGGGCTCTTGGGGAAATTTAACTTTGTCCTTTCAAGTGTCTCCCAAAGCCTGAACCAAAGAACCACAATAAAATCCATGTGGCAAAATTGTGGTTGGTTTCTCAAATTCCAAATTAAAAAAAAAAACAAACTCCAATAGTTTCTTCAGCAGAGTTCTTAGAGAGTCCTAACATTCTATGGATCTATGTTTGCCTTCTCTCACTACTGGGATTTCTCATGCCATGCTTCAGTGGTTGGCTATATCCAAACACGATTACAGAACTGAGGACCACTGGGTCAGCTGTACAGTTACTTCAAAATATCAGAGGACTTTTGTCAGAAGGCCTCCCCTGAAGCAACTGAGTATGACCATTAGCAGGCAGTCCCAGAAAAAGCTGAGGACAGCTAGTTGTACTGAATCTGTCCTTTTCTCATCAGGGGAAAATTTTCTCCATCCCAAAAGTTCAGTTCATCCAGGCTGCTTTGAAGAAACAATGAATTGTGATAACATCCCCTAATGGAACTTGGAAGGTGCTTAAATGACCATAAAGAATTTCCCTACTCTCACCCCTCCAAAGCTGAAGGATATAAAACAAGGTATAGTTAAGGACATAGAACACATTGGTCTCTTCTTTTTGAAGGACCACAGGCTAATTTGCTTTCTAACTTTCCAGAAATAGAAGGCCGCTCACAGTAAGCAACCACTTTTTTCATTTTTGCTGTGGTTTAGTCATTTTTCAATCATGTCTGATTCTTTATGACCCCCATCTGGGGTTTTTTTTTAGGAAAGATATTGGAGTGGTTTGTCATTTCCTTCCCCAGCTTTTTACAGAATTTTATAGATTTTACATTTTACAGATGCAGAAACTAAGGAAAACAGGGTAAAGTGACTTGCCCAGGGTACCCAGTGCCAGATAGTCCATCCAATAAGGCATCACCAAAAGCATCACATACCTTATTCTGCATTGTCTATCCCTTACTTTAATAAGTGCATTTGTTGTGGGCTAGACCTTACTCAGGTCAGTCCTCTCTTAGTTTAGGTTCCTATTAGAACAAAAGAGACTTTTGTTGGTTGCTGGAGAGTTAACAAAAGATTTATTTGGCCACAAGAGGAGGCTATTCAACACAGATGGGCAATGAGAACCTCTGGTGTTGATTTAGCTGAGCAAAGATCCAAAGATTCACCAGTCAAGTATCTGAAAGATCCTCCAGTCTCTCATGGCTGCTTTATACTCAGGAGCCAACCAAGTCTCAAGAAATATTTCAAGAAAAACTAGCTCAAGATATATGGGGTTAGAGGTAAAGATACTGCTCCCGCCACAGGGAAGAATTTCCAAAGAGGCTAGAAAGACAGGTGGGGGTCAGGTTGTGAATAGCTTTAAAAGCTAAAAAGAGGAGTTTGCATTTGATCCTAGAGCCAAATAGAAAGTTGATAAAGTAGAGGAGAAAGGAAAACCATTTTGGCAGCACTGTGGAGAATGAAGAGGGGAGAGACTTGAGGCAGGGAGACCAAACAGAAAGTTGTTGCAATAATCCATGTGAGAGGTGACAAAGGTCTAACAGTGATTGGGTGAGTGCAAAGAAGGGGTCAAAGGAGGATGGTATTGCAAATGTAGAGACAGCAAGACTTGGGAACAACTAACTGGAAAAGGAAGTGAGGAGGAGTCCAGGATAATGCCAAGGTTACAACGCTTGGAGACTGAAATGATGGGGGTACTTTGGACAGAAATAGGGACTTTTGGAAGAAGAGAGGATTTCAGGGGAAAGAGCATGAAATCAGTTTGGAACATGTGGAGTTGAAGGATTCTCCAGATGGTCAGTATGAAATGTCCAATAGATAACTGAAGCTCAGGAAAGAGACTGGGCTGGAGATGGAGATTTGGGATTTGGGAGATTTGGGAGAATTGGATCTCTAGAAGGATGATACCCAAACCTAGGGCAGCTGCTAAGGTCAGACTAGATCTGCAGTGCTAAGTTCAACTCTTGGAATTACTGTTTAGAAAAGACATTAAGAAGCTGCAGATCATCCAGAGGAAAGCAACTGAGGAACTGGGAAGGGCCTTGACTCCATGCTATATAAGGATCTGCTGAAAGAACTGCACAGGTTCAGACTGGAGAAGGCTCAGGGTGGACATGACAGATGTCTTCAACTATTTAAAGGGCTGGAAGAGGGATTAACCCTGTTGTCTTTGTTCAAAAGGGAGAGCCAGGAGCATGAGTGAAAGCAGCGAAGAGGCATATTTCAGCTTCATGTGAGGGAAAAGCTAACTCTTTGAGCTCTCCACAAGACAAATAAGTATAGTAGCTTTCCCACCCATGGAGATCTTCGAGCAGAAGCCAGCCTAAAAGCGTCTTAGAGCAGGAATCCCCTTCACGATTGGGATGTACTGGCTAGCTGCTGATGTGCCTTCCAACCCATACCTTCTTTGATTCTATGAAATACCTGAAGAGAGCAATCATGTTTTCCTAAAATCTTTCTCTTCTATGCCCTAAATAGCTCCAGTTCCTTTATGTTATTTCAGGATGAGAGTTTTAGAACTGGAAGCAACCCTAGAGGTCATCCAGTCTGGCCCCCTTCAATCAGGATACTGAAGCAGAAAAACTGATGCCTTGCCCAGGGTCACATGGCCAGTAAGTCTGGACACTAAGTCCAGTGGCCTAGCCACTACATGTGGAGGTCCCCCAGATTTTCCTAAAATGCAACATTATAACTGGCCACAATACCCCCTAAGCAGTCTGATGAGGGCAGAGTAAAACAAGAATATTGCCTCCCTCACTCTGGACACTCTTAGATCAATGCAGTCTATGATCACATTAGTTTTACTGGTTGTCAGTGATCTTTCCCAGCTTTGGATCATAGACCTATTTGAGACGAAGGTCCCCTAGATGAAGAGGACAAAGACTTAGGGCACAACCACTAGAGTTCTCTCTCTGGGTTGGCATCCACACAATACATTAATGAGCCCTTTTGGGGTATGGTCACATAGCCAGTTCCAAATCTACCCAATTACATAATTAGTAGGACATGTGAATCTACATGGAATTAGAGAAAAAGCTAGGAAGTAAGCACTACCCAAGGTGAGGAGGTAAAAATATAACAGTTGTCACTTTTCAAGCAGAAAAAACTGGTATGATTGGATTATGGCATATGCAGATTTTCAGAGTAGCAATGTCATCTTCATGTAAACAGCATATCAAAAATCAAAAGTTGCAGTAACACTTTCTAAGGTAACTTTTGGACAGTCCAAATATAAGGAGAAATTTATTCTAACATATTGGGATCTGCCAGCTTTCTGCCTAATTTTGTTCCCATCGATGACTATGGGGTCCTACCTGCTTGAAGGTCATACTGCTTCCCCAAGATCCAAACAGGCTCATCTGTTTCAGGTAACTCTTCTAGAGAGTCTGATAAAATATTTATATGTCTTTCACACCTGGAAAAAACTGAATAGAAAGAAAAATAATTACAAAACAATTTAACCCTGGAAGAACTATGTGCTCTGACTTCATTTTGTGATTCTTTTTTATGTAGCCAGCATCTCCATGAAAACATGGATCAGGGTGAGTTTTCAGACTAATTCACTTTTCCCTTCCCTGAGTCTTTTACAGTGTAAGCATTATTATATCATTCTTATATAATAATTCTAATGAGATTTCATAGGACAATTCTAAGAATTCTCCCACAGCTCCTTAGCTACTTATTCCTGATTTTCGTTAGTCGAGTCTATCCTGCTACTTGAGTACTGATTCTAATATAACTGAATAAATGGACTGTTCTTTAATATGGCAAATTGTATCTAGGTCAAAGTAAGAAACGCCATTAGATGTCATTAAGAAAAACTAATACTATTTTCTTTTTTTTCCTTCTTGTGGTTTTTCCATTTTGTTCTGATTCTTCTCTCACAACATGACTAATGTGGACATATGTTTAATATGATTATACATGTACAGCCTATGTCAAATTGCATGCTGTTGTGGGGAGGGGAGGGAGGAGGGAGAAAAAAATTTGGAACTCAAAATCTTACAAAAGTGAATGTTGAAAACTATCTTTACAAGTAATTGGAAAAAAATAAAATACTATTGTGGGGGGAGGGACTTAAAAAGAAAAACAAATAAATAAAAATATCTTGGTGCTTCAAAAAGAAAAACTTGAGACCTTTCCAATTAAGATCAGAGGTAAAGCAAACATGTCCACTATCTCCAAATCAATGTTGAAAAATAAGCAAGGGAGACTGATGAAACTTAGATTTATGAAATTATCTCTTTGAACCAAGGACACTAGCTCAATTTCCAAATCTTTCCTTTCATTTTTCTGACAGAAATTATCTTCTTCCTTTTGAATATCTTATTTATTTGTCTTTTCTTCACTTTGAAGATTCTATTTTTGTGCTTTAGTTTTTTATGTAAATGTTTTTTCTCCCCAACTAGACAGATTTTTTTGAGAGTAGGGCTTGGATCTTACTCATCTGTGTATCCTACAGAGTTTTCTGTATGTTAGGTCTTTGATTTCCACCTACTGCTGTATCCTTTCCTGCCTAATCTACATTCTTGGAGGAAAGGAGAATTGTGAGGTGGGACCTTGCATTGGACCATCTAACTGTATACTTTCCATCTTATATTGCACTTTCTCTAACCTGATCCTCCTTCTCTTCCGTCTCCCCACCTCCTCCTTTTCCTCTTCTTAGCTCACTAATCAAAGCAAGGAAGTCAGAACTTCTTGCTTCTCACTGCCACTTCCAAGTACTCTCCTTTCCTCTATCACTCAGTAGTTTCTCTTTCTTTGACATTCAAGCAATTCATATCTACCACCTGATTAAAATTCTGGTAGCTGTTGTTTACAGAACTCCACATCACTCTCTTTCCTTCCTCAATGCATTTGGTACCTGGCTCACCATCTTTATCTCCTCCTCAATTCCTGCCCTCATACTATGGGACTTCAACATTGAAATACTGACTCTACCTAACCACTCAGTTCCTCAACAAATTCACTTTGGCCACACACAAAGATGGTCACACCCTTGATCTTGCCATCACTCACAAACGTACCACTTCCATGTTCAAGAATTCCAAAATCTTTTTATCCAACCATAATCTATTAGCTTTTTCCTTCTCCCTCTGCCTTCCCCTATAAAACTATACTCTTTGTCCACAGTGTGACCTCCAAACCCTTGACCCTTCAGTTCTCTCCAAGGGAATCTTCACTGTACATTCTGTCCTCTTTTCCCTATCTTGACCTTTAGTGAACCAACTCAAGAGAGTTGGCAGAGACCTCAGCCGCCACCTAGTCCAACCAATACATAAAAGGAATTCTCACTATGACCCACTCAGCAAAAGGTCTCCCAGCCTCTGCTTGAATAGCTGAAAGAAAGAGGACTTCACTACCTCCTGGGGCAGCCTATTCCACTCTTGGACAGCTTAAATTGTTAAACAGCTATTCCTGATATCAAGCCAAAATTGTCTTCTTTCCAATTCCTACCCATGGCTCTTGGTTCTATCAAGCAAAATAGTTCAATCTCTCCTCTACATGAGAGCTCTTAAAATAACTATAGACAGATATTAGGGCCTCACTACCCATCTCTATCCACCCACTCCATGATGTCACTGGTCCCCTATGAAAACAGAGGATGAACAACAACCCCCACTATTTTTTTCTCCAGGTCAAATGTCAAGCAGTCAGTCAATACACATTTATTAGATGCCTATTATATTCGAGGCACTTTGCTAAGTACTGAAGATACAAAGATAAGCAACAGAGAGTCCCTGCTCTCAAGGCATGCCCAGTCTAAATGTATCCTGTTCCTTCATATGACATGGAAGTCAAGGCTCTTCCTTCTTCCTTCCTCGTTGTATCTGTTTGACTTCTCGTATGTACTCTGTCATGGTCTAACTTTCATCACACTTATCTGTGTAGCTGGCTTATCCATACTATTAGACTGGAAATATTCTGAAGGCAGAGAGTATGCCATTTTTATTCTCAGCCTACGGCCTAAAGTAGCTAAAGCAACAAAGCTTTAAGTCTTAAGGGGAAGTAAGATTAAGGTGTGACTCAAAAAGATCTGGCCAAATCAACAAGTATTCATTTCTAGGGCTAAAGTCCCATCAAGGAGCATTTACTAGGCACTTACTACATTTGTAATCTAGTTGGGTGAACAAAACTTGTAAAACACAAGAGTAAATCCCAGGAAATGCTACTGCAGTGTCTAAGTGCTGGAGGAGTTCAAAGAAAAGAGAGGGAGATCTATACCAGCCAGAATCTTCAGGGGATGTTAGGTTGGCTCTCCTTCAAGGAAGGAGGTGAACCTTATACCATTCAGGAGAATAAAAGGTAGGACTTGGAGAGTTAAAGGGGAAGGGGGTGGATAAGGAAGGGAATATAGGTGAAAGGAACAGTATAAGTAAAGGCAAAGAAGAGAGGTGGGTATAAACCAGGCATTTTTGTGGGCTATTTGAAAAGACTGGAATAATTAAATAAAGAGTAGACACTGGAGAACAGTAGAAATCAAACCTGGTTAGGTGAGGGGAGATGGGGGGCCAGATTTTGGAAGTCCTTTAAAGCAAGGTAGGGGAGTTAGAAACATGGAAGATTTTTTGAGAAGAGGTCTAAGGAAAGTAGCATTTAAAGATAATTGGTAATTATACATTAAAAATAAGTTTCCTATCTGCAATAATGGAGGGAGTTTCCGTATTTGGAGCTCCCCCTCAGCAATGAAATCACAGATGGAGAGAAAAAGAGGAAATTTGATGGTATAGAGGATGGATTAAAAACAAGATGGTCTGGAGTCAGGAAGGCTAGCTGAGGCTGTTCTGGGAGATGATCCAGGTTGAAACTGGTTAGATAGCAATAACAACAGCAACAACCATCATCATTTTCTTCTATCTGCACAAACAGGCCAAATATTAAACATAAGAAGACTAGGAGGACAGAGATTTGTCCAAAAACTGTTTCTAGCTGAACTCCACTGAATTATGAGAAGAATGGCAGTGGTAATGACCAAAAAACTGATATAGTGCTTTAGGTTCACAAAGCAATTTGCATACGTTGTCTTATTTGATCAACAAAACAAACCATCAATTCATTACCCACTACTTCTTGGGAAGAGAGTATATAGCTTGAATTGAAAATATTGTCTTAATTTTTTCATTGATATCATCATAACACTCCCAAAGAATATAAATGAACGTTCAATATCACTCAGGCACCTTGTCATGTAACATGTTTACAACATTCTTTACAACAATGTAAACACAGACAACACTAAAGGCGGGGGGGGGGGGGGGGGGGGGGGGGGGGGGGCTTCCAGTCAAGACAATGGGCAGTGTTGGCACCAAAGCAGCAAAGTTCAAGTTCGTGTTCTCCATTTTTGTCCCCTATCAGTAAATTACAAAACTAGGCAGTGGCCTCTCCAAGTGGTGATTTTCTTTAAGTGTTTGAGGGAGAATGGGCTTACTACCTTGAAAAAAGCTGTCAGGGAAACAAAGTCAAATTGCTATTTTTCCACCCTTCAAATCAGCACTGGGTTCTGCAGAAAGTCAGGATTAAGAAAGGGCAAGGGAGCTGGTGACCTAGGCAAGTTGCAAAAGGTACATGTGCTAATGTCACTTTTTAGAAAGACATATTTTAATGCTAGGAAGAAAAAAACTTCTTTCTGGAACAGAGGAGATTATTTTCATGGAACCCTATGATCTCAACATTGGAATGACCCTCTGCGAACTCCTAGTCCAATCAGTAGCTTGATGTCCATGGATGGTACATATAAATACAAAAGAATCTGAGGAGGGAGAGTCTTAACAACTTGGGGGGTGGAGGGCATCAGGAAAGGCTCCCAGTAATAAGTAACACCTGAATCAAACCCTGAAGGAAGGTAGCTTCTAAAAGGTGGCAGGAAGGAGGGTGTATAGTCTTGTTCCGAAAGATAACCTAGGCAAAGGCACAGGGATGGGAGATGGGGATAAAATTTGGACTCTGTGGAGTACTTAGTAAAAAGTCTGGACAGACAAGCTGGAGCCAGTTAGTAGAAGGGTATATAAGTGCCAGGCTGAAGAGTCTGTACTTTATCCTAGGGGGTAGCTTTTGAGCAGGGGATGTCCCATAGTCAGGTCTGTGCTTTAGGAATATTCACTTGGCAATTGGGTTAGAATAATGGTCTCTGAAATAAGGGTTGGGATCTCCTAGATGGCCTGTGGCTTGATACCAAAGAGTGCATCACCAACCAAGCAATCAGAGGGTGGATGGAATCCCACAACTGTGGAACCTGTCTCCATCTTAAACTTTGCCCTGGACCCCCATAGCAACAGTAGCTGAGATGCCATTGGGAAAATTCCTCCCCTCCTCCCCACTCACCCATATACCTACCCCTTGTACCCTAAATCACCTCTGATTAGAATAATCAATCCTCTGAAGACAAATTCCAACTCAGGGCACTGACCAGCGAGAAAGAAATCCATCTCAGCCTTTTTCACTTAGGATACGTGAGGATGAGCTACACCATGCATCACAAGAGTAGGAAGAAACTAGAGATTCTGGTTAAGAAATTGGGTAAAATAGCAAACATCAGTAACAACAGTAGCAAGCCCATTATTTTACACACCTGCACAATCTGAACATTAAGCATAGAAAAGCAACTTGTCCCTGCGCGGTTCCTATGTGAACTCCACTGAATATACGCAATAAGAACAACAACAGTAAAAACAAGATATCGGTACATTATCTTCCCACTCCCCAGTACTCCCTCTATTCCGATTTGCTTTCTTTCTGTCAAGGGCAGCTCTCCCAGCCTCCTAGAAAGGCAACCTCAATGTCATCCTGGACTCCCCATGTCCCCACTACTCATATCTAGTCAGTTGCCAAATCTTGCCTTTTACCTCCAACACTGCTGTCTTTTATGCCTCTTCTCTCCCGATGCTGCCACCCATCTGAGGATGAGCCTTATAAGCTTGCACTTGGTCTACTGCAATAGGCTGTTGGTTGTTCTCCCCACCTCTCCCCACTCCATTCAGCCGTGAAATTAATATTGGCATAACTCAGACTATGGCACCTGTCCTGCTCCATAAACTCCAGTGACTGCCTATTGATTCTAGAAAAACAAAATATGATTTGATCTTTATCTCACCCTTTTTCATTTCTATTTTGTGTTACATAACTCTTCATAGTTACTAATACAATTAGATATGTATATAATTCATAAATAAGTAAATATATGGAGGCAGGGTCAAAATTTTTTTACTGATGGGGTACAAAAGCAAAAGTCTGGAGATCAATGGTATAAAAGGTTTGGAGAGGGGAGATACTGGAACCACAGACACTCATTTTTTTCTGTTGTTCTTAACTTGACAAACAAGTTAAAAGCCAGGTATACGAACACAAAATGTTTGGGTCAAAGTCATATTCAGTCCACAAAAGGGAGCTGAGAAGAGAGGGTGAAGATTGGAAAGGAAGGGAAAGATATTCACTGGGAGTCATGGTTTGGAAGACTACAAGCAATGAAGAAGTCTAAGAAGGAAATGAAAGAAGGCCTAGGTCCCTTCACAAAACAGAGAGTCCAAGAGGAATTCACCAATGGGGGAAGAAAGCAAACCTTACAAAGTTATGTTCCATGTGGAATAGATCACAGAGGTGGTTGGATGTTCTAAGGCAAGAAGGCTCCAGGCACTAAGGAAAGCTCAAGATGAGACAGCATGGTTTGAAAGTCCAAGACCAGCCATCCTTAACCTCCTGTTCTTCATTTTTTAGATATTATGATGATTCTCTTTTCTGTCTTTCTTCCTTTTCACCATTATTGTTACTACTGTGTCCTTTCCCTCCTAAACACTTCCTTTATTAAAAAAAAACAACAATAACTCAAGGAAAGCAATTAAGAGTTTATTGCAACAGTCTAGGTGAAAAATGTGATGCAGGCCTGAAATAGTAAGTGGTTGTGTGAGTAGAGAGAAGGGGACGCATGGGAGAGATTTTGTGCAGGTAGAACCGACAAGTCTTGGCAATAGACTGAGCATGGAGGTTGGGAGAGAGAGAAGAATCAGGGATGACTAAGGGCTTGTGAACTGAAGGGGTGATAGTAACCTCAAGAAAGATAGGGAGGTTTGAAGGAGAGGCAGGTTTAAGAGAAATTTCATTTGGCTACATTGGATTTGAGATGCCAATGGGACAGTTCCACAGAGATACCCAGCAGGTAGGTGATGCAGGACTACAGTTCAAGAAAGATTAGAGCTGGGTATATAGACATGAGAGTGATCAACTGAATCTATGTGAACTAATGAAAGCAAAATGGAATCGAGTCTAGAGAAAGAAGAAAAGGAGGCAATAGTTTTCTCCCTCTCCCTGATCAGACTGTCTCCAGAGTAGTATGGGATGTCACATTTTAGAAAAGACAACAATTAACGGGAAAGAAGGCAGGAAAAAGCAATCAGGATGGTGAAGAGTCTTGAGTTCACACCACATGAGGACCAGTTGGAAGAATTAGGAATGTTTAGCCTGGAGAAAAAGAGATTGGAGGAGTGTGGGAGTAAGAAAAAGAGATCTGCAAGATTAGTTTTAAACATCTAAAGGACCATCGTATGGAAGAGGAACTAGGCTTGTTCTCCTTGGTCCCACAGGGAAGAAGGGGTGAAAAGTGTATGGGCAAATTTAGGTTTGATATCAGTTTAAAAATAACAATGATGATGGTGACAACAACTTCCGAGCAATCCCATCGGCCCATAAGAGATGACAAAGGGATAGTTTCAGACAAACTTGGGAAGATTTATTTGTATGAAATGATGGAGAGTGAAATGAGCAGAACCAAGAGAAGAATTTCTCCAACAGCACGGAAAATTCAAAGAAGAACCTTGAAATGCCTCAAAACTCTGACTAGGGCAGTAGCCAACCACAATTTCAGAGGCCCAGTAATGAAGCATGATACCACCACCTAAGCAAGAGGGGATGGACTCAAGACAAAGAAATCATACCAATGTGGGAATTTCTTTTACTTGACTTTGCAAATTTATTACAAAGATTTTGTTCGTTTTGTTTTTCCAATGGCAAGTAGTGAGCAGGGGGAACCAAATAAATAAATGATTTTTAATTGAAAAAAATTAAGTAAAAGAACTTTTATATCTCAAGAACAAAGAAAAACTTAATAATTAGAGACTACTAGAAGTGGGCTAGGCTGCCTCCAGAGGTATGCAAACAGAAGCCAGAGGGCCGTTAAACAGGTTTTCATGTATTGTTTGGAACACTTCTTGGTGGTAGAAGTCCCTTCTACCCCTAAAACTAAGGGTTCTATTGCTTTCTCCTGGTTTTTTAAATGCTTTGCAATTTAGTTTGTGGTTCCTTCTTGGTCTCCTCATAGAAAATGTATATCTAATCACTAGAAAATTTTGGACCTAAACAAAGATTGGTATTGTTACCAAATGTTCAGTTGCTGAACAATGAGCTTTTCTTGTTCTATCTCTATCTTGTTGAATAATGAGCTTTTCTTGTTCTATTTCTATCTTGTAGATCATTGTTTTTAGGGCTTAATACATGTATTGGAACTCTGGGGAATAATTAAGATTTAGCTTTGTTACATGCTGATAGTCAAACCTGAATAAGCTGACATTTAAGAAGCTTAATTAAAAAAAAGTAAGCAATAGATGTGTTTGGATTTCTGTTTTTGGTTATGGGTTCTGTCAAGGTTTGCTTTGGCTTGGATAAAGTAACATTAAAATATTTGCTTAAATTTGAGCAAGTCGAATTGCTTAGAATAATGGCTGAAATCACACAAGTATGTTTAGGTATAAACTGAAAAGTTTTTTTTTTTTTTAATTTGTAGGTAATTTCTTTTTGACAACGTAGTGCTGGACTTGAAACTGTTAAGATCTGGGGTTCAAATTACACCTCAGGCACTTACTAGCTGTGTGACCCTGGACAAGTCACTTCCCCAAGATGGGTCTCAGTTTCCGCCTCTGAAAATGAGGGGACTGGCTTCCATGGTCTCTAAGGTCCCTTCTAACTCTAGATTGAGGATCCTGCAATCCTAAATTGGGTCCCGAAGTTATATTTGCAAAAGTATGATTAGGCAAAATATTCTACACAGAATCTCAGGTAACAAGGGTTTTCATAGTAAAATTTGTGTTAGAGTAAGTATGTCTGAATTCCAATGAAAGAGTGCTTCAGCCTTATAGATCTTGGCTTTTGCCAGGGAACTAAGTTTAGCAAATGTTTTCATATGCTAATACCATCTGTGCATGTTAGAGTCAGGCCTTCGTAATGCCAAAAATAATCAGCCTTGAGAACAGACCAGTAACATAAAACAACTCCTCCTAGTCACATAGCTCCAAAGTTTGCAAGCTGTTCTCCTTACAACCAACATGTGAGATCAGCACTATATGGATGGCTATTATTCCCATTTCACAGATGGGGAAACTGAGTGTCTGCTAGGTAAAAGTATTTTACCCAGGGTTATACAGCTAAGAAGTATCTGACAGGAGATTCTAACTCAGGTCTCCTGATTCTATGCCAAGTAACTAAGGCACAGTGAATGAATACAATAGACTTCTTGTTCCTTCTAGATATGATTTCCAGCTTTTGCTGTACCTTTAGCCAGGACGCATCCATTAGATTAAGGTCTCAACTGGAAAATTTGGAATAGTCAGTTTTGCCCTGCTGTGACTACAGTTATCGGCAGACCTCCCTCACTTCTCAAGAGAATAATGTGTGCAGAGGGCTATACCCCATTCTGCCATCTGTGTTCTGCTCCCCTGCCCTTCTCCCCCAGCTGAAACAACAGCTGTGACAAATATTGCTCACTGGGAACAGGCAAGTTTTCAAATCTCATTGCTCTATTCTTGCCATCTTAAGCTGAAGCTTAGATTCTCAGAGTTGAAGAAGTGATATGACCCATGTATCCCTGAGTTACCTGGGACGGGAGTCATGAATAATTTGGCCACATGCCTCCATGATGGGATATAAGTAGGAAGCAAACTGCTCCCAGGCATGAACCTGAGTAATGAGCAGTGAGGTAGGTTGATCGATCAAGGGTGAAGTGGTTTTAGGGATGGGACCCTAACTGTTCCGGTCTCTGAAAATGGAGCTCACCCCTGGGACTTAGCTCTTCAGACTCAAGCACAACTGAGCCAAGCCAGTTTGAAATCACAAACTAAAAATCAAGCAAGACAGGTGTATGTTGTAAGTCTTGGAGGGGCTAAGGTCTCAGTCAATCGATTATCAAGTATTTATTGGGTTCACCAAGCCCTGAACACTGATTAGCTATTGGGATCTAAAAGGAAGCAGAAAATATAATACCTATCCTCAAGGACTTTACCATACTAAAGTAATATTTCAGTTATCCAGGATACAGTCAGGAAGCAGGAAATAACAAAACAGATTACTGGTAACCAAAAATAGAAGTCACAAAGCCCAGGCACTAGACTCACAAACTCCTAAGAGGAGAGGTCCACCCTCTGAGTCTGTGCTTACAAGAACTGAACAAATCCAGTGGCCTGGTCTCCAAGATCACAACAGAAAAGAAGTAGGAGGGGTGTGCAAGTTTGCTGATAGAAAAGTAACAGTTGACCTGCAGGGAAGAAAGAGGAAAAACTATAAAAAGATAACACAGGAACTGCCAAAGCAGAGCAGTCTGGAGCCAACAAGAACAAATAACATCTGAGGGAAGCACTGCATTATAACATGATATAATTGATAACATGAATAATTGATGAGAATGATGTCATCAAAAAAGCTACACAGTTCTCTTCCATATTGTGGAAGTTAGGGAGTTAGCACTCCCACAATCTGGAAAATCTATGGAAAATGTTTTGGCTCTCCCTTTGTACCAGAGAGTAAGTCTGAATTATTATGGTATTAAAAGATAAAACATGTTGATATTATGCAATACTATACATACATTTTATGCATGTCTGAGTTTCTAAACTTTTTCTGTGTCATTGGCTGACCTTCGCATGTCATCTGCGGTTTCTGCAAAACTCCCCCCAAATTTCCCTTTAATTTCTTAGGCTGAACCACAACATATTGAAACCTCAATGGGGAAAGTCATGATGTGGAAGGAATAACTGCAATATGTTCCTTATCCTCTGTTTAAAAAAGAAAGGAAATAAGGTTGGAATATATTTTAGAAATAGTTCTATGCAAAACAGTTGGAATAAACACAATTACAATTACATTGTAAACTCTTATCCCCTCTCCCTCTCTGGTCTTCAAACATCTCCCCATTGACTCAGGTCTCCCCCATTATTCAAACACTCTCACCCGCCACTCTCAAGGGCTTAAGCCAGCCAAACTCCTAGAAAAAGTTATTTACACTTGTTGCCTACGCTTCCCCTTCTTTTACTGTACCATCTGGCTTCCTACCAGCCTCTTCACTCAGCTGAAAGTGCCCTCTCCAGAGTTACCTGATGGTAACTCAGTTTCCAGATCTGATGGCCTTTTTTCTCAGTCCTCCTCCTTCTCAATCTTGCTGGAGCATTTTTTCTTTTCCTATTTTACTTCTTTTACATAATCTTTTGAGTATTGCCCTTTTGTTCTTTTACTACTAACACTCTCAATATATAACAGGACAATAAGAGAGGTGTCTTTACTGTTCTGTTACGTATTGGTGGTGGTGTTTTATGTAACGGAAGCCCCAGACCATGTATGCATGTGTGTGTGTGTGTGTGTGTGTGTGTGTGTGTGTGTGAGAGAGAGAGAGAGAGAGAGAGAGAGAGAGAGAGAGAGAGAAAGAGAGAGAGAGAGAAAGAGAGAGAGAGAACTTTGTTAGCTTATCATTACACCAAGTCCTGCAAGTCCTGCACAATGGAAGATAAACTCCATGGCCAAACATTGCCTTTTGTTCCTTTGGGTTTACTGGCTAAATTTCTTGCTCAAAGATCAAACTTTAAACCCAATTTACTCTGGAGTTCATAGATTGGACAAGTGCCCACCCACCTAGCACAGAGTGAATGTAATAACTAAATAGTAATTGTTTCTCTTTTACAAGGCAGCAACCCTGAGGCTCTTCCCCTCCCAATTTGATTTTTTTTTTTTTTTATTAAAGGGGCCATCGCTTGAGTAACTTAAAGAAGCCTGTTCATTGAATGGGTGTATCTCACTCAAAGTGAGAATGTGATGAAACCTTAGCTTGAAAGGGTAAGGGGTCTCCCATTGCATCCTGGGCCATGTCCTGATGAATATCAGGCCACTGGATCCAGATGGCTCAGGAAAAGAAAGTGAGGTTGGTGACCTTGCATAGCCCTCCCTCACTCAAATCAAAGTAACTGCAAGTCATGTCATCATCTTGATGTCATGGTCCTCTTCCAGAATGAAGGACAAACACAACAAGAACCCCAGATCTACCCATTCCTTCCACTGTGCTATCTGGAATGCCTATTCCATCTTGAACCATTTAATTTCATACCTCATCTGGCTCTCATTGAGCTCTGGCTCCCTCCTGGACATGAAATGCCTTATGACCCTTTCCAGTACTGGTAGCAATTTATATGCCATTCACTGCTCACCATGAGTAGTCAGAATATGTTAATCAGAGAGTTAAAGATCTTCCCCATTCATTAATGGATCTGCCCATTAAGGGAAGCTTGATTAGGGGAGACCCATAACTTTTGTTAATTTTCTAATAAGTCACTAACTCTAGGGTTGTGATGTCCTGTAGCTCTGAAAAATGTTTTACTTTGGGGTTTACTCATTGGAAATGTTTGTTTGGACAGAGGAGACTCTGGGCTACCAGTATGGAGCCCTCTGGTTTTGAAAACCCAAATGTTGGTGCTTTTCTCTCTGGTAACTACGTATGTATGGTCAGACAGTTGGATCTTCTATTGATCTGTGGTGTGTTGCTTATGGTCACACAGTTGGAGGCACTATCTGTTGATTATTATTTCTCTGTATTTTCTCTGAAGTTCAGGGTACTGACTTTTTCCCCTGAACTAAGTGAATGATATATGTGCTTTATGAAAGTGATTGTTGACCCCTCAAAAGTTGCTTTCCTTTTAGAAAAACAGATCTAAGAACCTGTACAGTAGACCCTCCTGTGTATATTGGGGTCCTTGCTTTTACAGTCCCCAATACTGCTTACAGACTCTGCCCCTACCACCATCACTCAGTAACATCTCTTCCCTTTATATTCATTCAATCCATATTTACCAATAATCAAGATTCCCACAGTTGTTATCTACTATTATCTTTTCCCAGGAGCCTCTCCTGGTACTTGGCTTGGAGACTATCTCTAGTTTACTCATCTATACGGTTTACATATTTATACTGCATGGACACAATTGTCTACATGTCCTATCTCCCCCTTAGAACATGAGTTCCTTACAAGGAGGAGAGTTTTGCCTTTCTTTTTATTCCCAGGGCTTAGCACAAAGATTGACATATAGTGAGCATTGAATAAATGCCTATTGACTTCACCACCCTATTCCCACCGTCCCTATTGCTAACCTGGTCATTACCTTCTAACTGGCCTCCTTGCCTCTCTGATCCTTCCAATACATCTTCCAAATGACTTCAATAATGATCTCCCTAAGGCAAGGTATGACCACATTGCCACCCTATTCAACAGTTTCTAGGGTTTTCTTAAGACTATTCTTTCTAGAATAAGAAATGCCATAGTTTGTGATATAAGAGCCTCCACAATCTGGCTCCAATCTACCTTTCGAGCTTGACTTCACTCTCTTTCATGTATTCAACATCCCAAATAAAACTACTAGCTATTTCCATCTTGTCTTGACCTTGTCTCCCAAGCCTGGAATTAACTCAACAATCTGCAATTTTAATGGTGTGACAAGGTCATCGACACAAATTGAAAACCCTCTGGAACTTACTAGACAATTCAAGAGTGCCTGTGGACAGACAGATACACACACACCCACACACACACGCACAATCATCACCCTGGAGCCAAAAGGAGAATGAGCCTCTCTGAATTCAGCCATTTTTCTGGGATAGTAGATATGAAGCTGATAATTCCTATTACTAGCACAGAACTAGCATTACACCAGAGTCTTTTCATTGTTTGACAAGAATATTTTGGGAGAAACATAATGCTTTCAGCTTTGGGGAGAGGGGCGGCAGCACAGGTTCAAAGATCTGCCTCAGTCCCTCTATGACCTATGGAATCAAAACCTATCTACATCATCTCATACCTTAAAAAAAACTTTTATAGAGTTTTTTTGTTTGTATAGCTGCAAAAAGAAAGGAAGAAAAAGAACTGTCTTTCAGTTCCTGTATTTTTCTCTACTACAGTCCTGCTCTTATTCCTCACTGAGACACAGTGTTAACCCTAAACTGTGGGAGGCTAATCCAGCAATGTATAAGCTATACCTACTCCTAACAAGCTGAAAAGATTGTGAGGTGAGGCCTGGAGATAAATGCTGCCTGGCAGTGACCAGACCAGTCTTGCTCCATGCAGGGAGACCCATTACCAGATGCGCCAAAGGGGTGATGAATTTTTGGTTCAAAGGGACTCTTGAAAGACTAGCAGCCTGAGTTAAGAAGGGTTCTGATCTGCATGAGTTGGGGGAATCTGCACATCAAAGAAATAACAAATACTGAAATAAATAACTGGACTCTAAAAGTGTCCAAACTTCTCCTATTAAGTTATTTGTTTTGGAAAATGTTTAAAATCCAAATGATGGGTTGTTTTGTTCTTTTTCTAGTTCAGTGCTTAGCACAGTTCCTGGAAGATAACTGGTATTTGGTAAGAATTTATTGTAACCCTGGGAGGACATTCCTCCTGTGCTCCCCACTCCATTATAGTCTTTCAATGTACTGCTCTGCTTGGCTGATTGATTTCTTCTTTTTCAGGCCAGAGGGTAAAGCAAGATTCATGATGTGCCTCCTCCTCAAGATACAGCCTCCTGTTGGCCTTGGTCATGGCTTCCCAATCACCTAGGGGCATCAAAAGTCCACTCAAGAAAGGAGATGCCCTTTGGACCTGGTGGATGTCTGAAAACAGGAGAGTTACGACCCCTGTTCTGCCAAGCACACAAGTTTCTGCAGGGAGATGAGTGTGTCTCATTTATAGGAGCTAAGAACCACTGAATCCTGGTTACATATCCTTGCCATGTTAGGGCTAAATAAACCTCCTTCTGTTAACTGTTCAATGACTTACAAATGCCTCCTTTCATTTCAACACTGAACCTGAATGGGCCTAAGATAGGCCCAGCCTTAAATTATGGAATGAATGTCCAGACTCCAGCATTTTTTCTGGCCTTCCCTTATGCCTGGAATCTTCTCCCACCTCATGTCTACCTCCTTGGTTTCCCTGGCCTCCTCCAAATTCCTGCTAAGATCTCACCTTCTACAGGAAGCCTTGGTCAATCCCCCTTAATTTTGGTGCCTTCCTTCTGTTCATTATTTCAAATTTATCCTGTCTATAGCTTGTTTTTACAGAGTTCTTTGCATGTTGTCTCTCTGCTATCGCCCTGCCCCACCACAAGAGCAGGTCTTTCTGTCTTTCTTTGTAAATGTTTACTGACTGAGTGGGATGGAGAAGGCAGAGAAAAATAGGGAAAATTTAGAATGTAAAATGTAAAAACATTTTATAAATGTAAATGTCATAACATGAAAATGTAAAACAAAAAACTATCAATGAAAAAAATTAAAATAAATTCTAGTTGACATGTTTTTTTTTTTCCTCTCTCCTAGTAAAATCAAATTAGCCAGAGTACACTTTTTTCCATTTTAGAAGCCTCTCCAAATATAGAATATAAGTTGGGTGCAAAATGAAAATTCATACCTAAGAACCCTCTTTTTCCACTGACTTAGAATATAAAACTGCAGATGTGAGGACATGGGGATGGAACATGCAGCTCATGCTGCAGCTGTTGGAAGACCAGGAAAATATAGTAACCAGAACA
Organism: Bettongia penicillata ogilbyi; assembly: GCA_023548195.1. Classification (NCBI taxonomy): domain Eukaryota; kingdom Metazoa; phylum Chordata; class Mammalia; order Diprotodontia; family Potoroidae; genus Bettongia; species Bettongia penicillata. The sequence goes on along the minus strand of JAJHZJ010000375.1, from coordinate 922,337 downwards.
TTTCACTGAAGGTTCCAAAAAGTCTTTCTGATTCCAATCATCACCTTGAAACCAGACAACTAATCATGCTGGTGTTAAACGATTTAGTCAAAATGGCAGCAAAGAGACAAAACATTGGGTGGAATGTACATCATCAACGGTTAGTGATCAGAGACCTCCAATTAGGAGTATGGCAAATATCAGACTCTCCTACTTTTATTACAGCAATGACCTACAAAGAGGATCAGACTGCACAGTAACCAAGAAATCCAAGGAGATACTTCAGTAAATTCCTTTGTACAGCCCAGGAGAACACAAAACCACAATCAGAAGCCGTAGACACTGGAAGAGAAGTCTTACCAGCAAGGCTGGCAGGTAAACAGGTAGAACAGACAAGAAACCAAAGAGGACCACAGCACAGAGTGCCAACCTTGGGATTAAGGAAACCCTAGAGTGGAGGCAGATCACCCATTGCCCTGATCAGGGACATCCAATTGTAGGATGAGAATTGAGGACACAGAAAGGCACTGGCATGCTGAACACCAACATGCCACACACAAAGGGAAGTGGGAGCCAGGGATGCCAGGTCAAGACTGCATTAACCATGTTACTTGGGAGCAAAGCAGGGGCAGAGCCTGGCCCTGGCACTAAGGTCCACAGTAAGACCTGAAGCTAGAGATCCAGGTTTAGAACACAACAATTTCAATTTATATAGCAAGGAAAAGGTTTTTATACAAGCAAAATTAATACAGTCCAAAAATCAGAAAGGAAACAGGGAACTGGGAGTCTTTGCAACACATTCCTCTGACAAGGTATATGAAGAACTGATAAACAACTAAGAATAAGAGCTGTTACCCAATATTTCCAAATATCCATACAGTGAAAGGATATAAAGAGGCAGTTTTCAAGGGAAGAAAACTAAGCTATCAACAATCATATGCAAAAAATGTTTCAAATCACATGAGAAATGCAAATGAAAACAATTCCAGGTCCCACCACAGGCTGGTCAAAGTGGTGACAGGGATAAAACAGGAAAACGACAAATATCAGAAAGGGTATGGGTTAAACACACTAGTGGACTGTTGGTGATCCCAAGAATTCCTAGCCATTCTAGAAAACAGTTTGGAATGAGGCCCAAAGTGTCACTACACTGTTCATACCCTTGGGCCCAGGAATACCACTACTAATTCTATACCCTCCAAAAATAAAGAGGAAAAGATATATGTACAAAAATATTTATACCAGCTTTCTGTCACAGCAATGAATTAGAAATTAAGGTATCCATCAATTGGGGGATGGATAAACAAATTATAGTATATAAATGTAATGTAATGTGACTGCACAGAAAGAAATCATGAAAGGACAGTTTCAGAGAAACACAGGAAGACTTATGTTGGTATGATGCAGAGCAAGGGGAGTAGAACCCAGGAGGACCTTTATGTAAAAATAACATTACAACAAAAACATTTTTTGAGATTAATAAAGAATGATCAATCTAATGGCCAGCCAAGATTCCAAAGGTCCAGTGATGAAACATACTACCTGCCTCCTGACAGAGGTGATGAACTCTTAAGGTGTAGAATGAGATATACATTTGGGACATTGAGAATGTAAGGATTTATTCATTTGTTTGTTTATATTTGATACAAGAGCTTTATTTTTCTTTCCTTCAATTGAAGGGAAAAGATAATTGGGGAGGGAAAGGATGGTAGTGATAGGGTTAACAAAATTAGAGGGGAGGAGTAAGAAAAGAAGATCAGTCAAAAAAGCATTTATTAAGCAGCTACTATGTGCCAAGTACTGTGCTAAGCACTGGGGATAAAAAAAAGGCAATAAGACAATCCTTAAGGAGCTCACAACCTTAAGGGGAGAAACAACCTGCAAGCAACTATGTATGAAACATATAAACAACATAAATAAGGAAAGCACTAAAATTAAGGAGAATCAGAAAAATCTTATTGCAGAAGGTGGGGTTCTAATTGGGTCTTGTGGCCCAGATGAGGAAGGAGAGCATTCCAGGCACTGGGGACAATTTGTGAAAAATGTGCAGGTGGGGAATGAAATGTCCTGCCAAGGAACAGTAACAGGTCAGAGTCCCTGGATAGAAGAGCACATAAGAGAAGGAGCAGATTGTTCTAGAAAATTGGAAAGATAAGTGAGGATCATGGAAGTATTTGAATCCAAACAGAGGATTTTGTATTTGATCAGACAACAGGAAGCCACTGGAGTTTATGGAGGGAGGGTGGGTGACATGGTCAGGCCTGTGTTTTAGGAAAATCACTGTGATGGCTGAATGCAAAATGGACTGGAGTAGGGAGAGACTTGAAGCAGACAGGCCTACCCACAGGTCACTGCAAGAGTTCAGGCATGAGGTGATGAAGGCCTGAGCCAGAGTGGTGACAGTTTTGGATGAGAAGGATGCTACAAAGGTGAAATGGACAGGTCTTGGAAACAGATTGGATATGGAGAGTGAGATAGCAAAAAGTCAAGGATGACACCTAGGTTGTGAGCTTGGGGGACTGGATAGTGATGCCCTCAACAGGAATAGGGAATTTTGGAAGGGGGGAGTTTTAGGGGGAAAGGATAATGAACTTAGTTTTGGTTTTGTTGCTATTAAGTCCCTTCAGTCCTGTCCAACTTTTTGTGACCCCATTTGGGGTTTTTTTTGGTAAAGATACTGAAATAGTTTGCCATTTCCCTCTCCAGCTCATTTTTACAGATGAGGAAACTGAGGCAAACAGGATTAAGTGACTTTCCCAGGGTCACACAGCTCATAATATCTGAGGCCAAATTTGAACTTAGAAAGATGAGTCTTCCTTACTCTAAGCTGGAGGCTCTAGTTAGTGCACTTGCTACCTATCTTCAGACATGTTAAGTTTAAGACATAGGACATCCAGTATAAGATGTCTAATAGGCAGCTGAATGCGAGCCTGGAAGTCATCAGGGAGGTTCGGGTAGGATAGGTGGATGTGAGAGTCATCACTGAATCCATGGGAACTGATCAGATCACCAAGTGAAGTAGTGTAGAGCCCTAAAGGATTTCCTTGGATAACGGACATGCCCTGGATTCCAGCAAAGAATACAGAGGAGCAGTCGGATATGCAGGAGGGACACCAAGAGAGAGTAGTATCCTGAAAAACCAGAGGGAAAAGAATGTTGTAGAGAAGATGAAGATTGACCATACCACAGAGCTCAAGAGGACTAAGAAAAGGCCATTGGAGTGGGCAATTACTGATCATTGATAACTGTGGAAAGCACATTTTAGGTTGAAGGATGAGGTTATAAGCCAAATTGGAAAGAGTTAAGTAGAGAAAGGAGAAGTAAAGGCACACTGTTCTAGACAGTCTTCCCAAGGACTTTAGTCACAAAAGACAGGAGAGATATGGGATGATAATAGAAGGTCATATGAACCATGTCTCCAGAGGACACATGATGCAACATGGTACCCACTTCCTGACAGGAAGGTGATGGAACCAAAATTAGAGGAGTGCGGAAAAAGTGCTGAAAAAGGAAAACATTTCTGTATCCCAAAGAGATCATAAAAATGGGAAAAGGTCCCACATGTACAAAAATATTTATAGCAGCTCTCTTTGTGGTGGCAAAGAACTCTAGTTCTCGATTTCTAAATCGAGGGGATGCCCATCCATTGGGGAATGGCTGAACAAGGTATGGTATATGAATGTAATGGAATACTATTGTGCTATAAGAAATGATGAACTGGAGGACTTTGGAGAGGCCTGGAGGGACTTATATGAACTGATGCTGACTGAAATGAGCAGAACCAGGAGAACATCATATACAATAACAGCCACAGTGTGCCAGGACTGTTTCTGACAGACTTAGCCCTTCACAGCAATGCAAGGACCTAAAACATTCCCTGAAGACTCTTGAGGCAAAATACCATCCACAACCAAAGAAAGAACTATGGAATTGGACTGTAGAATGAATCAGATTATTTTCTACTTTGTTATGTTTTGTTTTGTTTTTCTTCTGGTTTCTCTCATTCATTTTAATTCTTCTATGCAACAGGACTAATGTAAAAATGCGTTTAATAAGAACGTACATGCAGAACACATATAAGATTGCATGCCATCTCGGGGAAGGAGGTGAGAGGGGGAGAAAAATCTAAGACTTATGAAAGTGATTGTAGAAAACTGAAAACAAATAATTTTAAAAAAAAGAATTATGCACAACTTTAGGATATCAGGAAAAATTGCACAGTGTAAGCCCACTTGGAGAAGGGCATTAAAGCAGGATTTTGCGTGTGTTAGCATTTAAATTAAATAAAAGAAGAAATCTGGCACTGAAAAAATAGGAAAACATTTTTAGAGACAACCACTGTGCAGATTAATTTTGCTTTATTATGTATGCTTACTTGTTATGAGGGAATTCTCCCCCCCCCCCTTCCTCTTGGTTTTCCAATGGGGAAGAGGACTGTTGGGGGAAGAGAAGTTAGCAACAGTGATATCAGAAAAAAAAAACATCATAATATTGCTAAAATACACAGATAGAAAAGAAATTCAAGAAGAAGCAATGGCTAGTAGAATAGTTTTGAAAATAGCATGTAGAATTTATTATAATTTTTAAAGCAAACAGTATGAAATGAAGATTCAGTTTCACGTAGAATCTTTCTGTATTCTGTTGTGTGTAGAAAATGTTCTTGTTTTTGGTGTTTAGGTTCAGAAAATTTCTTTTCAGGAAGAAAAGGAAAGAAGAAGAATGAAGATGATTTGCAAATAGAAAATAAGACAGCTTTGAAGATAACATATTTAAAGTATTATATGCCTAAAGAGAAAATTAAGTTGGTCATGATACAGACACAGGCTTCATAGACAGTCCCCTTTCTCTCTTTTGCATTAGATGTGGAAATGATCATCTCATTTGGTGCTAAGTTTAGGATTTAATAAGGCAAATAATTCTCCTTCTTTGCAGAGTTGAGTAACTATGACTGTGGATGACTATCCTATCAGATTCCGTAGATGTATTGGTTTGTTTTGGTGAACTGCTTTTTCCCCCCTTAGTTTTTTATTGTTATAAGGGATAACTTTGGGTAGAAGAATAGAAGAGATACATTTGGAAATGAAGGTGAATAAACACAAAAAATAAATTTAATAAATGTATTCTTTTTCTTTAGTATACATTAATAATAAATTCCAGATCTCTAGCCCTGATTGCACTCTTCTAGCTCTTTGAGGACAAAGAGAAGAAGTATAAAATGGATGGGATAAAAGCTGAAATGATTATTAAATAACTAACTCTTAATATTGGGGATTTATCCCTCTCTGAAATCTTATTCTCTACTGGGCCAAGTCAGCACCTGAAGGTATTTAGGGTTAGGTTGCTGATAATGAGTTCAGATTGGCTTTCTCCTCAACCTTGTTCTGACCCTGCCCTGGTGGGGAGGCTCATTGTGTTCTACTCAGGTTTAGCTAGGGATAAATTCTTTGATTAGATTGCCTAAGGCTGGAGGTGATTTGCAAATAATTGATATGATCAAAATCACCCCCTCAGTCCCTTATTAAAACAGGACCACCTCAGAGTTGTGAACAGATTCAACCATTCTGGAGAGCAATTTGGAACTATGCCCAGAGGGCAATCAAACTGTGCCTACTCTTTCATCTAGCAATACCACTAAGAAATCAGAAAAAAAGGACCCACATGTACAAAAAATATTTATAGCAGCCCTTTATGTAGTGGCAAAGAATTGGAAATTGAGGAGATGCCCATCAGTTGGGAAATGGCTGAACAATCTGTGGTATATGAATGTAATGGAATACTTCTGTGCTATAAGAAATGACAAGCCTTCTCAGTGGAAATGAGTGGGGAGGGAGGAAGGGAGAGTAGTTGGAGCTCACAGTTTTAAAAACGAATGTTAAAAATTGTTTTTAATAAACTGGGAAATAAGATATACAGGCAATGGGGTATAGAAATCTATCTTGCCCTTTAAGAAAATAGAGGGGATGGAGATAAGAGAAGGGAGGGGTATGAGAGAAGGGAGGGCAGACTGGGGGAGGTGGTAATCAGAACACATGATTTTAGAACTCAAAATCTTGTGGAAGTGACTGTTGAAAACTAAAAATAAATAAATAAAAATTTTAAAATGTTAAAAATTATTTTAACATGTAATAGGGGGAACAAAATATCATTTTAATAAAAGAAATGACAAGCAGAAAAACCTGGAAAGACTTACATGAACTGATACTGAATAAAATGAGCAGAACCAGAACATCATAGATAGTAATAGCAACATCATGCGATGATCAATTATGATAAACTTAGCTCCTCTCAGAAATACAATGTTCTAAGATAATTCCAAAAGACTCAATATGAAAATGCTATCCATACCCAGAAAAAAGAACTGTGAAGTCTAAATGCATATCAAAGCACATTATTTGCCTTTTTTGTTTTTTTCTTTCTCATGGTTTTTCCCTTTTTGTTTCTGACTCTTCTTTCACAACATGACTGATGTGAAAATATGTTTAACATGACTGTACATGAATAACCTGTATCAAATTGCTTATTGTCTTGGGGAGGGAAAGGAGGGAGGAAGAAAAATTTGGAACTCAAAATCTTATAAAAGATTAATGTTGAAAACTATCTTTACATGTAATTAAAAATACTATTTTTTAAAAAAAGGAATAGGTTTACTTCTCATTATACTATTCATTCTTTCTCATTACGTGTTAACCAATCAGAGATGATTGCCACCCTCAGGAATATGAATTCTTCCAAGAGCATATAAGAGTTGAGTGGGTTCCATGATTTGCCTTTGGTCTAAGAGAGATAGTCAAATGACCAGCCTTTTATTAATTATGCGCTAGCATTATTAATAAAATGATTACCCAGAAACGATGTCTCTTGAACATTTTCTACATCACAGGCAAATACAAAATTAAGTATCATAACCATGACTATGAATGGGACAAATTCATCCACAAAACAGAAGAGCAGAGCAGAAAAGGAGAGCATAAGTCAACAATAAAATTTATGTCTCAGGCAAACTCAGAAATGCAGCAGTAGCCGTTATGATCTTAGACAAGGCAACAGTAAAGACAGACAAGATTTAAGAGTTAAAAAAGAAAATGACATTATTCTTAAAGACAACATAAACAACTGCATAATTTTGGAATTTAATATATATGCATCAATGGTATAGTATCTAAACACTTGAAGGAAAAGTTAATCAAATTACAGGTGAAATAATAATCAAATTACTCAAATATAAAAATCAAATTACTTATTTCCAGAAGCAGCAAAGGTATAATATATTGGGACCTCAATGGAGCCATCTTGTACCTAGACATATGTAACAACGACAACTACAACAACAAAGACAAAAGTAGTAAAGGACCTGAACAGAATTTAAAAAATGGACAATGGTAGATCTATAACAATTACAGAATTTGAATTGAAAGGAGTATACCTACTTCTCAGCTGTACACAGAAACTTTACAAAAACTGATCATGAACTAGCACATAAAAATCTCAAACAAATGCAGAACAGCAGAAATATTAAATGTATCCTATACTAGTCACAACTCATTAAAATTACTAAGCAATAAAAGTTGTGGGGGAGGTTTGTGGGATTTTAAATTGATCAGAAACTAATTTAAACATAAGGAATTAGAGGGTCAAAGAGCAAAACAAAGTAAGGACAGATAATTTTATCAAAGAAAATTACAACAATGAGACAACATACCAAACTTTTGAAATGCACCTGAAGCAGTAGGCAGGGGAAATTTTACATATCTAAACACTTTCATCAACAAAAAGACAAAATAGATCAATGAAGAAGGCATGTAGCTACAGATTTTCATTTATGCCTTGTTCAATTTCCTTATCTGAAACCAGGTTAAATCGAGTGAAAAAAAATCTGTGAAGAAACTGATACAAATTTATAACACCAAGAGCCATTCCTCAATTGAAAAATAGTCAAATTTGAGCAAGTTGTTTTCAAATAAAGAAATCCAAGCCATCATTAATTATAATTTAAGATGCTCCAAGTCCCTAATAATTAGAGAAAAGCAAATTAAAGTAGCTCTGAAATTCTACCTCACACCCATCAGATTAGCCAAGATAACAAAAGAAAATAACAAATGGTGGAGGGATTGTGGGAAAACAAACACACCAATACACTGTTGGTGGAGCTGTAAATTCTGAAAAGCAATTTGAAACCATGCTCCAAAAGTCACTAAAGTGTGTCATCTACACACTTTGATCCATCAAAACCCTAGGTTTATCACTCAAGAGATCAAAGAGAGGAGGAAAGGACACTATTTGGGAACTTTGAAGGATAATTCTCTTGGGTTGATCCATGATGAAACATATTACCCACCATCTGACCCAGAGGTGGGGGAGGGAGGTACCAAGGGACAGCCCCGGATACACATTTTTTAACATGGCCAATGTATGGATTTGTTTTGTTTGCCTATAATTTTGTTACAAGGGAGAGAAGTGGTGGTGGTGGTGGTGTTTTAAATGCGGAATTTGAGAGGGAGAAAAGAGCTACCAAGAGTAATGAGAAAAAAGTGCAAAGGAAAAAACCCAAGGTCATTGTAACATTTTTCTTTAATGAACAGAGAACAGAAGGATGCTGAAAAGCCATATTTGTTGGCCTTTTTTTTTCTCTAGCACTTGGCACAGTTTCTAGCACATAGTAGGCACCTAATATTTATCAACTGGCATTTCCCAAGTGAAACGTATAGTACACAGAGAAAAACTTTTGCTTAAAGTATCCAAGTTGCTGACCTAACTAAAGGAAACACAAATAAGCAGGACAACTTTGGAACTGATGACTTTATCGCATTTTTTTTTAAATCCAAGCATTATATAATTCAGATTCGTGGTTTCATGTACAATTTTTTTTTCTATTCTTCTGTGTACATGGAAATGTTTTGTGTTTGGTGATTATCTTCAAGACAATACTATAACAAAACAATTTTAATTAAAATATTCAGTATTGGTCATGGAAAAGTGTTTACTCTAGGCAAGTTCTGACCCTTGTTAGTTGACCTTACCTATAGCTAAGTGACTGAATTATGATTGAGGGTAAGATGTCTCAATCATACTTTCCCCAAGAGGCAATGGAAGGCTAACTGTAGGGGCATACATCCTTGCTACTCCTTAGAAGGCTGGAGCTGCTCAATCACTGGAGTTCTGGATATCTGAGCTGCAGTAAGGCTAAAACTGATTGGGGATCCAATCAAGCACCCGCACAGTGAATGTCCTGGGGTTGGGGACCACCAGGTTGCCTAAGGAAGGGTGAACCCAGGTCAGAAATGGAGCAGGTCAAAGCTGCCCTGCAGATTATGGCCTCTGGACTACCAGGTTGGGAGAGAGGAGAAGACCCAATGTCAAAATAAATGAATGAACAAATAAAAAAATGAGGCCTGGGGAATAATATTGGGGTGGGAGCTAAGACATAACCATTTTTAAATATTAGAAAGCAGCAAGTGAAAAAGAATTCCCATCAGTGCTGGACAACAAATCTGAAACAGGACAACGATCACAGGAGCCCTAATACCAAGGTTTGTATTTACATACATTTATGATCAGGGGCGCAGAACATACCCAGTTTGCTGAAAGCTAATTATGCCTGATGCTTCAGGCTGCAGATAAAAATAATAAAGGTGACTATGAGCAAGCAAAGGTCAGAGAAAGCAAGACAGTCCAAGTGAATGTCGTACGGGTTTACTCTGGGCTTTCCGGGAGGTAAATATAGCCTGTGGATGGCTCTGCCTGCCTCAGGTCTCTAATACTTCGATCCATTCTCTGGATTTTCCTAAAGAGCATACAGGTCAGTGGCTTCCTATTTTCTTTCTTTGGCTCTATTTGGCATTCAAAGCCCTTCATTACCTAACCCTCCTACTTTTCCAGTCTTCTTACATCTTAGTCTCTGCCATGTTAACATCAGCCTCCATCTCTAGGCCCTGGACGTTCTCTCTGGCCCGCCTCTGCCCATGCCTGGAATGTTCTCCCTCCTCCTCATCTGTGCCTACTGACCTCCCTGATTTCTTGACGTCCTCATTAAAATTCCATCTTTTATAAGAAGCCATCCCCAACCCTTTATAATTCCAGTGCTTCCCATCTGTTGATTATTTGTTTGTGTGATGTCTCCCCACTTTGACTGTAAGGTCTAAGGGCAGACACTGTCTTTTGCCCTTTTTTTGTATTCTCACTCAGCACATAGTCGGCATCCAAAAATATTTGACTGACTGTCATTTCCCAAGTGACCCACATGACATTTAAAAAGTTCTAGAGACATCATTTCAGGAAATTTAATCATTTTCCTTATAATACCAGGATGTTTATCATAAAAAGGATAGCTTTTGGTCTCTCTCAAAGACAATGGTGGCAGGCGTTCATGGCGTATATGCCATTGGAAGAAGAGTGTTCCTGAGGGTGGCAATTAACTTTGATTGGTTAACAATTAATGAGAGAATTAATATTACAAAGAAGGGCTGGACCTCAACTTTGATTATGTCAGCTAATTCCAAATTATCCCCAGCCCTGGACAATCTATTAGAAGGATTTTTCCCCACCCAAAACTGAGTGGAGCACAATGGCTTCCCCCACCTGGGTGGGGTCTAGATAGAAAAGGTTAGCTCATCCTTCAGGAAGGTGTTAAAATGAGGATAAAAGAAAAAGGGGGAAATCTGAATCTCCCCAAATCAAAGATTATTCATAATCATTTCTCTCACACATGTGCTGTAGTTTACAGAGGAAAACCTTTCCCAACATTCCAAATGGACTAACAGTCAGAACAAAACATACTGCCCATCTGTGAAGGGAGGTCAAATAAGCTCTTTACTCTATAGGGCCTTGTTTTCCAGTTGTTCCTAAGTATCAGCTCAAAGGCCAAGTGATAACCAGTGAAGATGGAATACACCTGGAGACCCTACTCTAGTACTATCAAGCCATGCCCAGTCTCTTAGGTAGATCCTAGGCAAATAGTCCCAGGCTTATTATACATTCTATATCCCTTTCACTCACTCTTTTCCAGTCAGACTGGCCCTCTTTCTGTTCTTCACAAATGCTATGCCATCTCCCATCCCACTGTCTTTGCCCACCCCCTCTTCACTTCTACCTCATAGAATCCCTAGTTTCTTGGATTGAGCTCAAATACCAACCTCCCATGTGAGGCCTTTGTTGATCCTGTTCACCTGCTAAAGTCTTTCTCTGCCATATGACCTTGCACATACTTACAAAAATTCTAAAATAGTTTAAAATATGGCTTATGGGAGGGAGCAGGGTGAGGGGAAGCATGTGAGTGTGCTGCAGGGCAGCCAAGAACCAGGTCTGTTATTTGGAAAAATCTCTGGTTCTGCTATTTCCAATAAGCTTTGGAAAACATGGTAAAGTCACAAGACTGACTTAATGCAAGGATTAGAAATCATTAATTTAAACCAGCCTTCTAAACACAAAGAAACCTTTATCACTCTTAAAAGTTCACAGAAGCCCTTCTAGTCTTACGCAAAACCATAGTGTTTGGGGTTCCCCCACCGTGTCTGTGGGACTAGAAAAATCACTCAACTTTTAAGTGGCCCAAGCAAGTCTCTAAAACTATAATCAAGGCAGTATGGTTTGGCCAAAAGAGTAGGGAATTTGGAGTCAAAGGACAGGAATTTGAATGCTGGTTCTGCTATTTGGGGAAAGTTATTTCCTCTCCCTAGGCTTCAGTTTCCTCATGTGGGAGAGAAATGATTATTAATAACCAATGATTTGGAGAGATCCAGAGTGCCTCCCCTTTTCTAAAGTCCTCATTTCAAAAGTTCAGTCTCTGAAGGACACTGCTGATGAGATTGAATTAACTTTCTTAATAATCTTGTTCAGACCCCACCCAGCTGGGGAAGTCATTTGGGCTACGACTACGGTTTGGCTGGGGAGAAATTCTTTGAATAGATAACCCAAGGGTGGGGGTAGTCTGGGTATAGAGATAGTCCCTCTTTCATAGGATGTCACTCTCAGCCTCTAACTGTAACATTCATGCTCTCATTAATTGTTAACCAATCAGACTTGATTGCCAACTTCAGGAACACCCCTCTTCCAAGGGTATATAAGCCATGAGCCAATCACCATGATTGCTTTTGGCATTCCAGAGTGCCACTGGCCTTTTATTAAAGATTCCAGCATTATTAATAAAGTGATTAAATGGCCCAGAAATGATCCCTCTCAAACTTTTTAAATGCCACATCTGTAAAACAAGAGGGTTACACTAGATAGTCTGAGGTCCCTTCCAGATGTAAATTTACTGTCCTGTGAAAACTGCAGATTAGGTTGGCTATTTGCACTTGTAGAGGGAGTCCCAGACCCCAAGGAGTTTACATTCTAAAAGAAAAACAACATATACAAGAGTGGTGGCCAGGAAGGGATCTTTTGGTTTGAAAAGTTACAGGGAGGGTAAATGGTGCCGTTGGGGAGTAAATTGACACATGCATTGTAGGAGCAATGACAGCTGATTTACTATGGTTCCAGAACTGGAAAGGAGATTGTATGAGTTGGAGGTAAGAAGGGAGGCATAGAGGCTGGGGAGATGTCCAGGGAATGAAGTATAGCTGGAACCAGGCCCAGATATAGTGGGAGACTGAGGCAGGCAACCATGGTGGGGTCATGGAGCTGGCAGATCACAGCAGGAGTTCTAGTGATGAAGAGTGCTGGATTTGGAAGCACTGGATTCAAATGATGACTCTGCCACTTACAATTTATACAACCTGGGGCAAGTCTGATCACCTTCTTGGGTCTCATTTTCCTTTTTTGAAAACCAGGGGGGTTGGACTATGGCCTTCAATTCAAACCTTTATTCTTCTGTGTGACCTTGGATAAGTCACTTCCCCTCTATGAGGCTCACTTTCCTCCTCTGTAAAGTGAGGAGAGTGTGCAGAGTGGACTCTAAGGGCCCTTCCAGCCTTAGATATGTGGCACTATGGGTAACCTTGGGTCAGTCACTTCTCCTCCCTGGGCCTCAGTTTCCTCCTCTGTAAAATGATGGGGGTTGGCCTAGTTGACCTCTATCTCTCTCAGCTCTAGATCTAGGATCCTATGCATAACTTAGGACAAGTCACTTCCCCTCCCTGAGCCTCAATTTCCCCATCTGTAAAAGGATGAGGTTGGCCTGTCAACCTATGAACCTAAAGCCTCAGGCTGCAGTTCGGTTGCCATGGTTCCCTGCTCCTCGGAACGTCCACAGAGACTCAGGTGGAAAGGCCATTGTGTGACGTCACCGCGTTGGGGCGGGGGCAAGAGCGAGTCCATGGAGACGCGGCCCCTACATGACGTCACAGCGGGGCCTGTCGTCAGTTCTCCCGCAGCAGCCGGACGCGCAGGAGCCTCCCCCGAGAGCTCTGATTCAGACTCTCCTAACTTGGTCAACGTCCCTCAGTGGTCCCTGGGAACCCCTCCCCCCACCTCCCCTGGCCAAGAGCCAGTCCCTTTGAGCAGAGACCTGGCCGGCCGGCCGGTCAAGTTCCCGGCCCAGTCAGGGGTGTCCCCTTGAGCCTCCCCCCACCCAACCCTCGGGCACCACTCACCCCACTTCTCCCCAGGGCTTCGGAGCGAGTCTCCAGAAGCCTGAGTTCGCTCGCCGACCCATCCATCGCCTCCGGCGCCGCTCCAAGGCCTCCACTCCATTCTCCAGCTGTCATCGTTGGTGCATACCGCAGACTGCACTGCGACTGCGCACCGCGAGGCACATTGGGATTCGTAGCCCAATACTCTGAGGTAGAGTATTGCAGGGGAAGACTCCCCCGCCTGGAGCCAACATAGAACTACAACTCCCAGAAGGAGATTGTGAGAAGGCCAGGGTGAGGGAGGGGGGCGATTGGGTTCTGGAGATAGGGAAAGAATAGAGAGGTCTGAGTGGTTAGGGTCCCGCCTTAACGGTTCTCCTATTGGTCCCTAGTGCTTATAAGAGGCGGAGTCGAAGCGGGAGCTCGCGAAGTAGTCGAGATGGAGGGCCTCGTGTCCGACCTGGATATCTGCAACCTCGCCTTTAACGGAAAGTTCGAGCAGCTGAAGGAAAAGGTCCTATCGGATAGATCCCAGGCCACCAAGATTGACCAGGTGAGGGACCGAGCGAGGGAGCCCGGCCGGCCTGCCCGCCTTTCCCTGCATCTCCCTCTTTCTGTAGTACCACTGCAAGTGAAGTCGAAGACGCGAGTTCGACCAAGGCCTTGAGCGCCGCAGTCGTTAGAGAGCCTCGGTGCGCATTCCGCCACTGAAGCCTCCAGGCTGGAGTGCGGGAGGGGAGGTGGGGACCCAGTGGGAGGGAAAAGCCCCCAGACCTCGGGCAGGGCCCTTCTCCACCGTGGGCCTCAGTTTCCACACTTGGAAAATGAAAAAAGGGAGGGGGATTGCATGGCGCTCATGGACCTTTCCAACTTTAAATCTAGCACCCTTGGTGGAACCCTAAGCAGTACCCTTCCCCTCCCCCACTGGAAGAACAAAAGGTGTGGCACTCGAGGGCCTTCCTGACCTCAAATCATAATAAATGGGACCCTAGGCAAGACCCTTTCCCTCTCCCAATTGGAAAAAAAAAGAGTGGGACCCCTAAAGCTAGGAGGCACTAGAACAAGAACAAGGAACAGTGAAATGGGCCTCTTTTCCACTTTGAAAAAGGATAATTTTTAAAAATAAATTGTAAACTTAAACACTAAAAAACGAATGTTTCCATAAACTCAACATAATACAAAAAAGAGGTGGAACCCTAAAAAAGGCCCTACTTCCCCTCTTGAAAAACAAAAAAGGGAGGGACTCAATGGCTCCCCAGAGCCACCTTCCTGACTTCAAATTTGGCACCCTAGTTGAGATCCCCTCAATGGACCTCATTTCCCCATTGGGAAAATGAAAGGGAGGTAGACAGTTTGACCCCTGCCGGAATCCTCCTTACTCAAGATCTAGAGCAGGAGTGGGGAACCTGGGGCCTTGAAGCCATGTTTCACTGAATGCAAACTTCACAGAACAATAGAATGTTCCACTCTGTAATTCTCTAGGCAAGGGTTCTTGACTTTCTCTTTTTTTTTTTTATTTTTTTTTGTCATGACCACCCTGCCCCACCATTTGCCTTGAGTGGTGTGGATCCCCACTCAGAATTATGTTCTTAAACGCATAAAGTAGGACATACGGAATTACAAAGAAAACCAATTCTATTGCAATACTATTAAAAAATAATTTTCAAAACAAGTTTGTGGACCTTGAACACTTGCTCTAGGGTCATGTGGTAAAAGAACATTTTAGTTCCCAGGCCAAATTCATTTACTTTATTTTTTTTTTTTTTTTTTTTTTTTTTACTACGGGGGCTATGGCCCACTTTTACTACGGGGGCTATGGCCAAAACCAGCATTGCAATATGGTGTCTATACGCATTTAACTACCATTCTTAGCTGCAATAGGCCTTACCCAAATGGGTTCTTGAGGTGATGGATCCCAGAGGAGATGCTGCCCCTACAGGTGGCAGTGACAGTGGTATCAGATCAAGACGGATGTGAACATGACAAGGAGACACCTCCATTTTTAGTCTCTGTAAGGGACTAGGATAGGGACAAGGTTCTGTGCAGTGGTGCCTCCTTTCTCTTAAAAAAAAATTAGTAATCTCTTTTTAAAGTTCTGAACTTAAACACCAGGAAAGTACATGTCCATAAACACAACAGAATACAAGAAGAGCATTCTGTATGAAACTGTGGCTCTTCGTTTCACATCACTTGCTTTTAAATATATATACGTATAGTTTTATATATTTATATAGTTTTTATATATTATGTTTATATTATATATTGGTTTTATATATTGTTCTGAAACTGAGGTACTGAATTTATTTTATATACACATGTATATAATTCTGTACCTTTCAAAACAATCCTGCTTCTGTTCTCTTCGGAGCATTTTTTAGAAATATTACCATGGTCCTCTTTTTTTTTTTTTTTTTTTTTTGGTACCACTACTGTGTATTCACTCCTTCCCTGCTAGCCCCTTTCCCACAATTAAAAGAGAAGAAAGGTAAAAAAAAAAAAAAATCCTAACAGAAAAGCACAGGCAAGCAAAATGAGTTTACACAACAGATTTTTGAAAGTATACATAAGTGCTTTTTAAAAAAGGATATAATCTACACTTTATTTTCAAAACTGCCCTGCTTGTCTGTGCTTTATGTTATTATTTATCCATCTACAAAAAAAAATGTCACAGGTGTCCTCTTTTTGGCATCAGTCCTGCTCACCCACTCTTCCCCGCCCCAAAAAAAATAATGGAGATAAGGAAAGGTTTAAAAAAAGAATCTAACAAAGCATAGTTGAACAAAATTAATCTACACAAATTTGTGAAAAAGTATATCAATGCTTTAAACATATATATATTAAACATATATTAAATATATTAAGTTATATAAATATATATTAAACATTATATATAATAAATTCTATACTTTACCTTCAATACTGTCCTGCTGGTTTGTGTTTCTTTCTGTTCTTATCTATTAATTTTTTTTTTTTAATGTTCCAATGGCCTTATTTTTTGGCACCATTACTGCTTATCCCCTCTTAACCTTTCCCCCCCATTAATAGAGGTAAGGAAAATTTTAAAAAAAAAGAATCTTTGTTACAAATGTAGTCAAGTAAAATAAATCTACATATTAATTTTTTTTAAGTCTATAAAAATAATTTCAACACTTTAGTTTTCCAAACTGCTCTCCTTATCCGTACTTCTGTTTTCTATTTAAAAGAAAATTACAATGGTTCTCTCTCTTGGAGCCACCACTCCCTTGTCCCCCCAACCTCCATAAATGGACATAAGGAAAAGTAGAAAAAAAAAAAAGCCTTGTAACAAAAAGTCCTTCTAAAAGATATATAAAATAAATTCTACAATTTCTTTTTGGAACTTTCCTGCTTGTCTGTACTTCCTTCTGTTCTCTTTCCATGCTTTTAAAAATATTTTTATCATGACCCTCTGTTTTTGGTATCACTACTGCTCACCTGCTCCTCTAACCTCACCCCCAAAAATGGAGATAATTGGAAAGATTAAAAAAGAAAAAAAAGGAACCCTTGTAAAAAATATGTTTAGTCAAGCAAAACGGTGACCATATCCAAAAATGTCGGTCTCTTTCTATACTTTTTGCCCATTACTGTCCAAGAATAGGTGGGTACCATGCTTTGTCACAGGTGCTCTGGAGAGATAAGTTGATTATTGCTTTGTTAAGAGTTTTTAAGACTTTCAAAGTTGTTTTTCTTTGCAATGTTGTTGTAAACTTGGTTCTGCTCATGTTATTTTGCTTCAGTTTATAGTAGGTAGGATTCTCTGGATTTGTTTCTGTTGTGATTTCTCATGATACGATATTCCATTATATTCATATACCATAATTGGTTTAAGAAGCAATCTAAAGCACCCCCTTAGATTCTAGTTCTTTCCTTCTTCCCTCATGTAATCACTTTTAGGTGATTAAAGGGAATGAAACAGGAAGTTTGTTTTCCCATTATAACAACAGCAAAAACCTGATAAAAATGACTGTATCTGATAATGTGTGCAACATTATACAACTATAGACTCTCACTTCTTTGCCACCAAGATTGACAAGGTGAGGCGCTAATCCAGGGAACCTGGCTGGCCTGCCAGCCTTCCTCAGCATCTCTCTCCCTCTGCATGTAGTTTGTCCTGCAAATAAAGTCTCAATCTGAGGACTTCTATGGCTTCCCACTTGATTCATGGTTATTGTAGTCATTGTGTATAGTGTTCTGTTTCTCCTTATCTCATTCTTTACCATTTCTCTCGATTCCATATTACTTTTCATTTCTTATGAGGCAATAATATGCCATTTATTGAGATGGAGGAGGTGTATGTATAGCTAGGTGAAGCAGCATAGTATCAGGTATTTGGTGCAAATATTGACAATTTTTCTTTCTGCACTGATTTTTTGGGTAAAAACTATTAAATTTCATATAATTAAAATCTTTTATTGTCTCTCTCTTTTCTGGTTAAGAATTTTTCTCTTAAGAATAGCACTTCTCGACTTCAAATTACATTGTAAAGCACTCATTAAAACCCCAGTTATCCCTTCCACATTTCAACTTTCCCCCATTGCGATTTTGATATATTGCAGGTCAGCTTAGGAAATTAAATGGGAATTTTGGGGGAGTTTTGTGGAAAGCACAGATGACACTTGAAGGCCAGCAGACCACGCAGAAAAAGTTTAGGAACTAAGAAATGCGTAAAATATATATGTGTTATATATGTATTATATAATATCAACATATTTTATCTTTTAATACTGTAATAATTCAAATACTTCTTTGGTATGAAGGGATGGTCAAAAAATTTTACACAGATCTTCCAGATCAAGGGAGTGCCATGCCCCTAACTCCCAGGATGTGGAAGGGATAACTGTATTTGACAGAAGAGAAAGCAAAGAAAAGTAAAAGTAGATCAGTGGAACAGATTAGCTAAGGAACCAAAACCAAACTCAGTAGCTCGTTGTTCAGTAAATACGGGAACATAAGCTATTTGTGGAAGGACTCCCTATTTGACAATATCTACCGCAAAAGCTGGACAGCAGTTTAGCAGCTATTAGGTTAAGAACAGCAGCTTAGACCATACAGCACAAATTAAGTTCAGAATGGATACTCAACCTAAATATTAAAGGTCACACCAGGAAAAAAGATATCAAAAGACCACAAAATCAGGTATCTTTCACGCCTATGACTAGGAAAGGTGCTCTTTATAAAACAAGGGGTAGAGATGATTACAAACTACCCAGCAGATAACTTCAGTTGGATAAAATTTGTAAAACTTTAATGTGAACAAAATCAATAGAGGTAGGGATAATAGGAGAAGCTGTCAATTGAGGGGGGAAGTAATCTTTGCATCCTATCTTCCAAACAAACATTTAACAAAAGCGTTTTAACCTGTTTGTTTCTGTTTGGCCAAGATTTTCTCATCTGTATTTTTTGAATTTCAAATTTGTCATTCTCTTGTTCATGGTCTCTGCTATTTTAGAGTGATTCCCTGTTATGTGTTCTAAGTTATCTATTGTCTTTTTGTCTTACTGATTTTCTCTCCTTGGGGGATCTGATTTCTAGTCTAATTTCTTCTTTTAATGATTTTCTTTCTCTTGAAACATTCTAGAGATTCTTGCTGGTATTTCATTATTTTTGGGAGCCCCGCAAATTTTATTCTCATTTTTTTCAGTAAGGGCTTTTAGATGTCCTTTGTAATGTAATTGGAGTGCTACCTTTTCTAGATTACTTGTTCATCCCTTTTATGAGTCTTGTTGCTTTGTCTGCTCAAGTTGGGTTTTATACTCAGTTTTCCTGATGCTGAATAAGAAAAGAGCATAGGAACATAGAGCCAGAAGGAACCTTAGAGGTCATTTAGACCAATCTTCTCATCTTGTAGCTGAGGAAACTGAGGCCTGGGGAGGTCAAGTGCCTTAGTGCCTACAGCCACGTATAGGTAGTAAGTAAATAGTAAAGTAAGGATTTGAACGCAAGTTCTTAGATTCCAGTTTAATATTCTTGCCACTGCACCCTCTTGTCTTGGACTTTGGTACATTCCAGTACAATTTTTACATCTGTATCCCCAGCAGCTAGCACAATGTCTGGCACATAGTAGGCACTTAATAAATGCTTACTGATTGATACAAATAAAAACAAAAAAAGAGAATTAAAGTTTAGACTGAATTTAGTGCAGTCACAATATTTGACCCCTCCTGAGCTTTTTGTTTAACTGATTGAACGTTTTTTTCCTCTATCTCTTCTAATTCTGTGGGTGAGTTTTCTCATGATCATATGATGTGGGAGATCCTTGCCTTGTGGAAACTCCACATACAGAGATCTGCAACTGGGCTTTTACTATACTCCCTTTTCTTCAGGCACAGAAGTCCTTTCCCCCCTGTCTGCCCATGTAGTACTGGGTCTTCCTGCCCCACCCCATCCCACCCCCCACATCTACTTATCCTGCTGCAGTACTGTTCAGCGTTCTCCACTTATTAAAGAGTATGAGGAGTTTAGACTGACTCACTGACCTGAACAGACAGTAGAGGAGCCAAAGCTTTAAGTTCCAGCCTTTGATGTATAACACATAGGTTGCAGATGGTTAGAGTGAATGGGAACTTCGGGCAGTTTGGCCATCCTGTATTATTTTGGAAAATTTACATCATGTGAAGGTGTTTCCCCAGCTTATTTCCCCCACTTCAATTTAGCACATTTCTTACTGTTTTGAAGTTGCAGGGTTAGGGAGTTATGCTGAAAACAACTTAGACTGCCAGCTTTCCCTCCTTGTATTCATTGAAACCTTCCCTCTCTGATTACTGAAGCTTCTCTGTTCATCTTTAAGAAGTTACTGAAAAGGAGGTGATTCGAGGCTTCTTTATCCATGCTCCTCATTTCTTGACTGTGAAAGTTAAAATTGGCTATTCCTTATAGTAGGTGTCTTGCCTTTGGGTTCCTGTTTGTTTTCAAGAGCAGAGTTAGCTTGTGACAAGACAGGTGGTGGACTGGAGGTGCAGAATGGGAGAGAAAGGCCAATGTGTTGGACCTATTTCATTGGACTATACTTAATTCATTATAAGAGAGGGCTTCTATTGTGATGGAATACTATTGTGCTATAAGAAATGACAAACAGGATGGTTTTAGCAAAACCTGGAAAGACTTATATGAACTGATGGAAAATAAAGTGAGCCAGAACCATGAGAACGTTGTACATAATAACAATATTTTAATGATAATCTACTGTGGAAAACTTAGCTACTGTCATCAAGACAGTGATGCAAGACGATTCCAAAGGACCTATGATGAAAAATGCTATGCACCTGCAGAGAGAGAACTAATAAACCCCGAAAGCAGATTGAAGCAGACTTATTTCAAACTTTGAAAATTTTTATTGTTTTCTTTTGCAACATGGCTAATATGGAAATATGTTTTGCATAACCTCACTTGTATAATTGAAATCAATGTGCTTGCCTTCTCAAGGAGGGGAGAATGGGGGAAAGGTAGATAATTTGGAACTCAAATTTTTTTAAATGTTTGTTAAAAATTCTTTTACATTTAATGGGAAATATTTAACAAAATAATTTTAAAAATAAAAAGAGGACTTATTGGGGGAGGTGAGTTAATGGGAAGTAATAGAGATGCACTAATAGGATAAAGAGAAGCACACCAGTAAAAGCAAAAGCTTGGAAGAGGACAGAGACACACCAGTTTTGTTATTACTGCATTCAATTTAATATAAACTTTAAAAAACAAGTTATACGATGGCTGTTCACTGTTTCACATACAATTCTCATTTTTTGTTCTTATTTGTATCAGTCAGTAAGGATTTATTAAGTGCCTACTATGCCCCAGAATCTGCTAGCTGATGGGGATGCAGAAAGAAAAATTATATCCCGAAGTATGTGTTTGCTTGTTAAGTTCCGAAGAAGGAATGTAAATCTTAAAAGTGTTAGGCTTAGTTTGTACTGTGAGTTCTCTTTCTTGTGCAGGATAACCGGACCGCATTACATTGGGCATGCTCAGCAGGATGCAGAGACATCGTTTACTTCCTGCTCAATTTTGGAGTGCCAGTGAATGAAAAAGATGATGTAAGTATTAGTCCAAGTGAACAAATTCCTCATAATCTTTGAGTTCCAGACTGGAATTGACTTAGGCTTGAAGTTATAGACCATCGACAAAACTAGAATAATAAATAACTATAATGTTACATAGTAGACCTGGTAATTAAGCCTGGGACCAACAATCCCACCCTCCTAATAAGTAATTCTGCCATCCTGTGATCTCCTGTGAACCACTTAACTTTCCTGTGCCTCATTTTCCCTATACTAAATGACATCACAAAGAATGAAATGGATGATATGTCTAAGAGACCAGAAATGACTGCTTTGGGACAAAACAGCTGGAGTGGGAGTTACTTCTAAATCAGTTTTTCATTTACAGTCAGACCATTGGCTTCTTTGACAAAGATCAAAATCAGTATTAAATTAAAAGAAAAAGGCGTGCAATTAAAACAGTTCTAATCTGCCCCTTTTTAGATGAGCTATTAACCCCCAAAACTGGCTTGAAAGAACAGGTGTTTGGTTTTTTTTTTAATTTATTTATTAATTGAACTTTTTACATTCATTTTCACAAAATTTTGGATTCCAAATTTTCTCCCCATTTCTCCCCTCCCCCCACCCCAATACACCGAGCATTCTAATTTTCCCTATCACCAATCTGCCCTCTCTTCTATCATCCCTCCCTTCTCTTGTCCCCATCTTCTCTTTTGTCCTGTAGGGCCAGATGACTCTCTATTCCCCATTAACTGTATTTCTTATTTCCTAGTAGCAAGAACAATACTCAACAGTTGTCCTAAAACTTTGAGTTCCAAATTCTCCCCATCCCTCCCTCCCCACCCATTCCCTTTGGGAAGGCAGGCAATTCAATATAGGCCATATCTGTGCAGTTTTGCAAATGACTTTGATAACAGTCGTGTTGTATAAGACTAACTGTATTTCCCTCCATCCTATTCTGCCCCCCATTGTTTCTATTCTGTCTTTTGATCCTGTCCCTCCCCAAGAGTGTTGACTTCAAATTGCTCCCTTCTTCCATTGCCCTCCCTTCCATCATCCCTCCCTCCCTGCTTATCTCCTTCTTTCCCATTTTTCTGTACTGTAAGATAGGTTTTCATACCAAAATGAGTGTGCATTTTACTCCTTCCTTTAGTTGAATGTGATGAGGGTAAACTTCATGTTTTTTTCTCAGCTCTCCTCTTTTTCCCTCCACTAAAAAGTCTCCTGCATGCCTCTTGAATGAGATGTAATTTACCCCATTCCATTTCACCCTCTCTCCTCCCACTACATTTCTCTCTCACTATTTACCTTAATTTCTTTTAAGATATGGTCCCATCCTATTCAATTCACTCTCTGGCTCTGTGTGTGCATGCTTGTGTGTATGTGTGTGTGCACGCATGTACATGTATGTGTGTGTGTGTATGTGTGTGTGTGTGGTCCCACCAACTACCCAGATACTGAAACATTTTAAGAGTTACAAATACTGTCTTTCCATGTAGGAATGTAAACAGTTCACCTTTGGTAAGTCCCTTACGACTTCCCTTTGCTGTTTATTTTTTCATGCTTCTTCTCATTCTTGTGTTTGAAAGTCAAATTTTCTTTT
The DNA here is from genome assembly GCA_023548195.1 of Bettongia penicillata ogilbyi. Classification (NCBI taxonomy): domain Eukaryota; kingdom Metazoa; phylum Chordata; class Mammalia; order Diprotodontia; family Potoroidae; genus Bettongia; species Bettongia penicillata. Next base: position 899,238 of record JAJHZJ010000375.1, on the reverse strand, counting down.
CAGCTCTGATCTTTTCATCAAGAATGCTTGAAAGTCCTCTATTTCATTGAATGACCATGTTTTCCCCTGAAGTATTATACTCAGTTTTGCTGGATAGGTGATTCTTGGTTTGAGTCCTAGTTCCTTTGCCTTCTGGAATATCCTATTCCACGCCCTTCGATCCCTTAATGTAGAAGCTGCTAGATCTTGTGTTATCCTGATTGTATTTCCACAATACTGGAATTGTTTCTTTCTAGCTGCTTGCAATATTTTCTCCTTGACCTGGGAATTCTGGAATTTGGCCACAATGTTCCTAGGAGTTTCTCTTTTTGGATCTCTTTCAGGCAGTGATTGATGGATTCCTTCAATACTTATTTTGCCCTCTGGTTGTAGAATGTCAGGGCAGTTTTCCTTGATAATTTCATGAAAGATGATGTCTAGGCTCTTTTTTTGATCATGGCTTTCAGGTAGTCCCATAATTTTTAAATTGTCTCTCCTGGATCTATTTTCCAGGTCAGTTGTTTTTCCAATGAGATATTTCACAGTCTCTTCCATTTTTTTCATTCTTCTGGTTTTGTTTTATGATTTCTTGGTTTCTCAGAAAGTTATTAGCCTCCATCTGTTCCATTCTAATCTTGAGAGAACTATTCTCTTCAGTGAGCTTTTGAACCTCTTTTTCCATTTGGCTAATTCTGCTTTTGAAAGCATTCTTCTCCTCATTGGCTTTTTGAACCTCTTTTGCCAATTGAGTGAGCCTATTTTTCAAGGTGTTATTGTCTTCAGCATTTTTTTGGGTCTCCTTTACCAAGGTATTGACCCGCTTTTCATGCTTTTCTTGCATCTCTCATTTCTCTTCCCAGTTTTTCCTCCACCTTTCTAACTTGATTTTCCAAATCCTCTTTGAGCTCTTCCATGGCCTGAGCCCACTGGACATCCACCTCGGATGTCTGGGATACAGAGGCCCCGACCTCCGTGTCGTTCCCTGATGGCAAGCATTGTACTTTGTCATCAGAAATGAAAGGAGGAAGGAACATCTCTTCCCCAAGAAAGTAGCTTTCTGTGGTCTTATTCTGCTTCCTTTTTCTGGGCATTTTCCCAGCCAGTTACTTGACTTCTGAGATTCCTCTCCACCCCTGCCTAGATCCACCCAGCTAGTGCTTGGAGTCTGAGAGTCAAATGCTGCTTCCCCGCCTCAGGGCTTTCAGCAGCGGGAGCAGCTGCTATTCAATGTGAGCTTAAGTTCTGGTGCTGGGGTGGGGGCAGGGCTGCCTCCCAGGCTCAGTTCCCTCAGGGGCTTTATGCAGAGACCTTCAGTAATGGAGCAGATGGGGGCAGGGCTGTCTCCTAGGCTCAGCTTCCTGGGGGGGGGGGGCGGTTTATGCAGAGACCTTCGGTAATGGAGCTCCTGCCTGCTCGTGGAGTCCTGGCCACCACTGCCTCTGCCGCTGCCTCCCAAAGGGGCCCGAGTCACGGAGACAACCCGCTCCCCTCTTGGCCAGCCCAGACATCTCTCTCACTGACCTGTAGCGCCTGTGGGTGGAGGGACCTTCACGGCTGCCAGAGCTTCCGTCCCGGAAGCCTGCTCAGATCTGAAAGAACAGATGTTGACACTAGTACATTCTCCTAAGGAATATCCAGTCATCTCCAGTCACCCTGAGGATTATCAGGTACTGGATTCAGATGGCTCTGGAGGAGAAGTGAGACTGGTGACCTGCACAGCCCTCCCTCACTCAAAGTCAAGTGCACGTCATGTCATCATTTCTCCGATGGCATGGTCTTCTTCAGCAACGAAGGACGAACGCAATATCTAGCTTACCTAGGCCAAAGCACACCCAAAAGGTCTGGTCTTAACTACTCCTCTGCCAAGTTGTCCTAGGCTGGACAACTGCTTTACCCCAACTTTTAATTATTTCTGCCTTGCTAAAGTTTACTCTGAGGCATTATTTTAAATTGTGGGGAAATTTGGAAAAGCCAGGTAATTTCCTGCCTTATTCCACTGTCTTCCCAGGATCCTTTCTTCAAATATCTACTAAAATCCTACCTTCTGCCTTTCCCAATCCTATCTTAGTGCCTTCCCTCTATTGATCTTCTCCAATTCCTGTCTATATCTTATTTGTACATAGGTGTTTTCATGTTGCCTCCTCCTCTATTAGCCTGGGAGCTTCTTGAGATCTGAGACTGGATTATTTTTTCCCCCTATTTTGTATCCCTAGTGCTTAGCCATAGTGTAGAACATTGCCTAGATTGTTGGTTGTTTTAAAATGTATTGATTGATTTTGCTAGATCTTTTTCTCTTTTTCTATAAAAAATCTTTATTATAAGGGGAGGAAGAGGGTTACAGGGAGAAATTTAGGTGATATATAAGCAAAATAAATCTGCAGGGAATGAGTAGGATTGCATTTGGGAAAACGCACACTGCTTTTTAATAGTGCTGTGCTTCTTCCTGAAACAAAGGCAATCTTTTAACACTAATATTCTAGCATGATGATTCTGTTATGGCTCCAGACCATGAAATACCATTGTTTGAAAAGAATTCAGTTTCACCCAGTGAACAATGGCGAGACCCATGGTGGGCATCAATAATCTACAGTATATTACCAGTGAGGAATTGTGCAGTCCAACCACTGTCAGAGAAATGTATGAACAGAGAAAGGGGTGGGCAAGTCACATGCTAAAAGTGGGGGACCCCTGCCAATCAGTGTGCCACGTTGGGATCTCTGAAATGGCAATAAATCTGGAAGAAGCACATTGTGAAATCTCCCTGAGGAAGATTTTTGACATGGACAAAGAGTTGCACAGATCTAAAGGTGTGCATACGTCACAAGCTATACCATTGGAGAGAATACCCACATGAATGAACTCCCAGGTGCAAAAGCAGATGAACATCAGAGGAGAATCAAGATCCTTGGTTACACTAGAATTCTGTTCCCTCAGACACTCCAAAATAAGTTTGGCATGGCTGAGATTTTGCTTTAGCAACATTGGCATTGCACAAACTGAGAATTCTAGCTTTTTTCTTGATTCTGCTGCTGGTTACTTTCATGACTATGGACAGGTTATTTTACTACCGAGCCCCTGGAACTAAAAGACAATTTAAATGCTAACCCCCTGACCCCTCCCCTTTTACAGAGGTCACAGGCAAATAGATTGCTCAAGGTCACAGAGGTAGAAAGTAGAAGAATTCATATTCAAACCAAAGTACTCTAACATTAAATTCTTTGCACTAACCATACTTCTCTAATATCCACAGAACTCAGAGGGTTTGTGTCCCAGTTCTGTGAAATAAAAAAGATCTTTACTCAATATTTCAAAGGAGTGTTCAGGGGAGAGTTTTGTTTATTTATGGAAATTTTGTGTTGCAGGAAGGCTTAGAGAGATCTGCGTATATATACACACAACATATTCAAATCTGACCTCAGCCACTTAACTAGCTATGTGACCCTAGGCAAATCGTTTAATGTGCATCTACCTGAGTTCCCTCAACTGTAAAATGGGGATGATAATTATAACACCTACCATCCATGGGTATTGAGAGGATCTGCTGAAGTAATATTGTAAAAAAGAGCTTTGCAAACTTTAAAGTGTTGGACAAGAACTCAGTCTGACCAAAACTTCTGGAAGATAATGTCAAAATGGATTTGTAAGCAAGTTAGGAAAGCAAGGAATGGTTTATCTAACAGATCTATGGAAAAGGGAAGAATTTGTGACCAGACGAGATAGAGAGCATTACTGGATATAAAAAGGGTACTTTTAATTATATTAAATGTGAAATAAACAAAGCCAATGCAACCAAAATTAGAAGGGAAGCAGAAAGCTGGGAAACAATTTTTACAGCAAGTATATCTGATAAAGGCCTCATTTCTCAAATATATAGAGGACTGAGTCAAATTTATAATAGGTCATTCCCCAATTGATAAATTGTTGAAGGATATTAACAGGCAGTTTTCAGATGAAGAAATCAAAGCTATCTGTAGTAATATAAAAATGTTCCAAATCACTATTGATTAGAGAAATGCAAATTAAGACAACTCTGAGGTACCACCTCACACCCATCAGATTGATTAATGTGACAGAAAAAGGAAAATAAAAAGTGTTGGAGAAGAGGTAGGAAAATTGGGACACCAATACACTGTTGGTGGAGTTGTGTAACTAATTCAACCATTCTGGAGAGCAATTTGCAACTATGCCCGAAGGGCTATAAAACGCCATACCCTTTAACACAGCAATACAACTGCTAGGTCTATATCCCAAAGAGATTTCAAATAAAGGGAAAGGACTTATGTGTATAAAAAAATATTTACAGCAGCTCTTTCCAAAGAATTGGAAGTGGAAGAGATACCCAGCAATTGGGAAATGGCTGGACAAATCGTGGTATATGATTGTAATGTAATATTATACTATAAGAAATGCCAAGCAGATAGATTTCAGAAAAACTTGAAAAGACTTACACGAACTGATGCTGAGTGAAGTGAGCAGAACCTGGAGATCATTTTACATAGTAGCATTAATATTGTACGATAATCAATTATGAAAGACTTTGTCTTGATCCAAGACAAATTCTAAAGGACTCAAGATGAAAAATGCTATCCACCTCCAGTGAAACAACAAATGGAGTCTGAATGCAGATTGAACCATACTATTTTTCACTATATTTTGTGGGTTTGAGTGGTCTGTGGCTTCTTTCACAATATGATTAATATGGAAATATGTTTTACATGATTGCACGTAACCTATATCAAATTGCTTATTATGTCGAGAGCAGGTGAGAGATGGAGGGAGAAAATTTGGAATTCAAAACTTTTTTAAATGAATGTTAAAAATTCTTTTTACATGTAATTGTGGGAAAATAAATTTTTGAGGGGGAATCAATAGGGGTTAAGTGACTTGCACAGGGTCACAGAGCGAGTGTCTGAGGATGAATTTGCACTCAGGTCCTCCTGACTCCAGGGCAGGTCCTCTATCCGCTGCACCACCTAGCTGCCCCCAATAAAATATATATTAAGAAAAAAAAAATACTACTCCAAAGACAATTTAGCAAATCCTCTTCCTTGTAAAACAAACAAACCTAGTGTTTTGTAGATGCTATTATTAATTGGCGCAGTAGGTGGTAGAGTTGAGAGAGCACTGGGCTTGGATTCAGGAAGACTCATCTTAACGAGTTCAAATCTGGCCTCAGATACTTACTAGCTATGTGATCCTGGGCAAGTCACTTAAAGGGTTAAGTGAAACAGGGGTTTGCCTCAGTTCCTAATCTGTAAAAGGAGCTGGAGAAGAAAATGGCAAATCATTCCAGATTCTGCCAAGAAAATCCAAAATTGAGGTCACAGAGTTGGACTTGACTGAAATAACTGAGCGACATTATTATTTGAGAGAGTGTGTGTATAAATTGTTGCTTTGTGGTACTACTATACAGGGTTCAAATCTGGCCTCAGATACTGAGTAGTTGTGGGACCCTGGGCAAGTCATTTAACCCTGTTTGGCTCAGTTTACTCATCTGTAAAATGAGCTGGAGAAGGAATTGACAAAACCACTCCAGTATCTTTGCCAAGGTTTAAAACCCCAAATGGGGTCACGAAGAGTCATACATGACTGAAATGACTGACCAAAAGGAGCACTTGCTATCGCAGCACCAGCATAATCTGTTTCTCAATAACATCATTAGCACATTATAATCCGACTGTTCGGCTGGATACCCATTCATATTGTTTCTGTGAAACTAACTTCTTCCTGTAACCTATAATGTGGTTTCACCTCATGTCCTCTTTTCTTGGAGCTGATTAATTATGGTAGTCATGTAGGTCATGAAAAATGAGAGTTCTTCTTGGTTGCAATATTTGGCCTGTAACTCTACTTGAGGGATGTTGGAAAGCATAAGAGTAATAAGATGTTGAAAATTCGTGACTGAACCAAAAGCATTTGTTAAGCACTTACTTCTAAGCCTGGGGAATGAATACAAAAGCCCTGCCTTTACAGAGCTTGAGAGACCACCCATACAGGGGTGCTGGTGACTGGGAAGGGATGTTTTAGCCTGGAAACTCCTGGGGATGACACCTGGAGCCACTGAGGAGTTTTTGACCAGTCCCTTCTAAAAACAATAATTGGTGCCTTGAGCAAGAGGAGGAGGTCGCAAAGGGCCTAGGTTTAAAAGTGTTGTTGGGATTGGCTGGATGTGGAGCTTTTCCTGCCTGCATTTTTTTTGCATTGCAAATGTTATGAAGTCTTTTCTGTCCCATTTCCCTCTTGGTGTTTTCTCCTCTAGGCGGGTTGGTCCCCTCTTCATATTGCTGCCTCTGCTGGCCGGGATGAGATTGTGAAGGCTCTGCTAGCAAAAGGAGCCCACGTGAATGCCACCAATCACAATGGGTGTACTCCACTGCATTATGCTTCATCGAAAAATAAGTACCAGGTGCGTCCGTGAGTCTCAGGCCTCTGGCTTTGACTAGATGAATGAATACAGAAAGCATTTCTTCTGGTACTAAGCACTAGATCGAAATGATCCCCAGTGGTCCCATGCTCTCTTTTTCCCCCATTTCTTCAGATTGTTGCCATGTTATTAGAAGCAGGTGCTAACCCTAATGCTATCGATCACTTGGAGTCCACTCCATTGCACAGAGCTGCGGCCAAGGGAAATCTGAAGACGATCCAAGTGCTTCTGCAGTACAATGCCTCCATAAACATCCAGGATGCTCAAGGAAACAGTGCTTTGTAAGTATGAAATCATGGTCCTTTTCATTTTACAGACTTGGAAGGGACACCTAGGCCCTCCCCGAACAGGAAGCCCCTCTGTTCTGTGCCCCACAAGGCACCCGGCCTTTTCCTGAAGACCTTCAAGGAGGGAGAAACCACCACCTTCTCGGGCAGTTCCTTCCACCTTTAAAACAATAGCTCCAGGTGTTAGGACATTTTTCCTTTGATCAGACCTCAGTTTGCCTCTTTGAAACTTCCAGCCTTTTTCGTTCTGCAGCCAAGCAGGACAAGTCTTAATCTCTTTTCCATGTGATGGCTCTTTAAATAGCTAAAGGCAATTGTCTTGTCCCCATGAAAAATCTTCCCTTGGCCAAACATTCTCATGTCCTCAAATGTTGATCCTCACAGTCTGACCTCAAGGAGGCAGTGTGGTACAATTGAAAGAACAGTCTCTGGAGTTCACATACCACCTCTGGCATTTATTACCTGGGGGACATGGGACAAGTCAGTTCCCCTTCTGGGCTTCACTTTCTTCTCTAAAATGAGGAGCTCAGACTAAACAGCTCTTGAAGGCCCTGCCAACTTAGAGCTAGGCTCCACTGATCGCATCTCCATCTGCTTGCCCTCTTCCTTTCTAAAATTTGCCCAGAACCAAACACAATGCCTGCAATATGGTCTGAGCAGAACAGAGTACAAAAGCACTATAGCACTACCGACCACCTCCCCCGGTCTAAACACTCTTAAGCTCAAGCTCCTGGTAGTTTCAGCTGCTAAGTTGTGCTTTTAACTCATGTTGAGTTTTGAATTTGCCCAGCATTGGGCCTGGAAAGGGGAGGAATTCCATCAGCTCTCTTATCTTTAGGCATTGTTTTTATACATCATTCTTCAAACCAGAAATACTTAGGAGTCTGCAACTTGTTTTGTTGTGCTTTACATTTTATGCATTAAAATCCCTATTCCTTTAGTCTTTTTTTTTTTTTTTTTTTTTTGATATAGCTTGTTCAGATGAAATCCTTCAGTCTTCTTAGGTCTCAGAGCCACCTAGGTTTGAGTCCCAGCTCTTTCACTAACCAACTGAGACCTGAGGCAAATAATATATCAATATAACCTTCCGGTGCCTCAACTTCTTCATCCCTAAAATGATGGTAATGCTACAAATAGGAAGGGACCACAGAAGTCATCTTGTCCAACCTTCTACCCACTTGGCATGCCACAGCTGATGTGGAACTATCTGCAACACGGAACTACTCTAATTGTGAGAAAGGCCTTCCTTAGGTTCAGCCAAAACCTGCTCCCCTGGAATTTCCTCCTGTTTCTCGTTCTGTTCTCTGGAACTCACACAGTGAGTCACAGGATCTCAAAGTTGGAAGGAACTTCTGCTGTCTAATACATCCCAAACTCGGCATGTCCAAAAGTGGTCTTTCCCTAGATTCTCCCCTCTTCTAGACTGCCCTATTTCTTCCAGTCACCACCATCTGTTGAGTCTCCCAGGTTCATAACCTTGCACTATCCTCACCCACTAACTCTTAACAACTAGATTGCCAGATCTTGCTGTTTTTATCCCACAGTATCTCTCACATTCAACTCTTCTTCGTTCACACACCCTCATCACATCTCACCTAGGTTGTTGCGCCAGCCCCCTGATTGGTCTCCCTGCCTCAAGTCTCCCTAGACTGTCCCCCCTTCACCTGGCTGCCATTTGGGTCATTCCCTACTCAGCTACAATAATTCCCTATGGCCTCCAGGATAAAATGTAACCTTTCCTGTTTTAGTGCAGCCATGGCCCCAAGCCACTCCCTGACTTTGGGATCCAGCCAGATTAGGCCTCTCTCTGTTCCTTGTTCTAGCTCTCATCGCCATACCTTTGCACTAGCTGTCCCCCATACCTGAAATGTACTCCCTCTTCATCTCAGCCTCATCTAAGTCCTCTCTTCCTTCAAACCATGGCTCAAGCACCACCTTCTCCATGCTGCCTCTCCTCATCTCCCCCAAATTCTCCTGCCCCTCTTCCCGCAGCACCTTGTGTGGAACCACTTGGTATTTACTCGTTTTCTGTTTAGCCTACATACACTTGGAATGTAAGCTCTTTGGGAGAAGAGATGGTTTCATTCATTGGTCAGGTATCCCTGGTCCCTGGTACGCACAGTACGCATTTAATAAACACCTATTAATTGATAAACATTCCCAGTTGCTTTAGAGACAGTTTACTGGCACCATAGTGAAGAGAGCCCTGTATCCTGGACTCATGAAGACCTGCATTCAAATCCAGCCTTAGACACTTACTACCTATGTGATCCTAGGCAGGTCACTTCACCTCTGTTTGCCTCGGTTTCTTCATCTGTTAATTGGGGGTTCATAATAGCACCTTCTATGCAGGGTTATTGTGAGACTCAGATGAGATATTTGTAAAGTGTTCAACACAGTTCCTGTTGTATACAGTAGGTGCCTAATAAATGCTTCTTTTCCTTTAACAGTTGCTTTTATGAGGTGGTTTCAGGTTCCCCACTCCATCAGTCATTGTCTAAGCATTTTTTAAGCACTAGTTTTGTGCCAGGGATTGTGCTAAATGCCAGAGATAGAAATATAAGGGATGAAATCATCCCTAGCCTTTGGAGTTTGCACTGTCAGCTTTCTGTTCTCTCTGCCATCTTAATTACTCCTCTTTGAATGTGTTCTTGGTCACCTTTGTGCCCCACAAGATGCCAATTCCTCCAATGAGCAGTGCATCTCCTGGTGTGAGTTGACCAGACCAGAATCCAATCCTAGTAGACCCTCTCTTGTTTTGTATACTATTATCCTAGTCATTCTTATTACTAAGATTAAACTTGGAGAAGCAGTATAGGCCAGTAGAAGGAGATCCAAGGTTTTTGCTTCTCAGTCCTTGTCCCACCATTTGTTAGCCCCATGACTATGTATAAGCCAGGGAACCTTTCTGAGCCTCAGAGGACCAGAAGGGAAATAATACTCGTGCTCTCTATGTGACACAGTTGTCATACAGAATGCAGTTGGCAGGCTCTCAAGCTCTCCAGATACATGAATTACTCTCCTTGCAACCTAAGATCGAATTCACTTGCCAGAGTGGCGACAGTCGTATCCCAGTGTGCACTTCTGTGGAGTGGTGCTCCAAGTCACCCATCTTCACAGAAGCTGCTGTTGACATCTCAGTCCCCATCCTGTATTTCTGCAGTTGACTTTAGAACCAAGGTACAGAACTTCACACTTAGTCCTTTTCAACTTCATCTTGTTTGCTTTTCTACATTCACAAAGTCATTTGGAATCCCCATGCTATCATCTAGCTCTGAACTTTCTCTCCCACCTTGGTGTTATTCCCCAAAAATGACTAACATGCCAACTTCTTCATTGTGTCATTGATAAAACTTGCACAGGACAAGGCAGAGACATTAATTATCTTGTGGAAGACCCCTCGAGACCTCTGCCCCATTACTCATTCACACTCACTGTACTGGGTTTAGCCTGTTTAGAGTTTGCCTTCCTATACTGTTATCAGCCTTCCTTTCTGTTGTATGTCCATAAGGGAATGATGAGACTCTATCAGATGCCTTCCTGAAATTCAGAGCAGTAGTCACCTGCAAGGGAAGGTAGTATGGTACAATGGAAAGGGGGGCTGGATCTGGAGTCAAAAGAACCTGGGTTCAAATTCTGCATCTACTTCTGCTATTACCTACCTGTATGATGCTGTGCCGGTCCCTTCCCCCTCCCTGGGCCTCGGTTTCCTCCTCTGTAAAATGAAGGGTTTGGACTCAGCCTCTGAGGGTCCTTCCAGCTCTAGAGGTAGCATCCTGTGTTTGACCCCGGGCCAGTCATTTCCATACTTTCCTGGGCCTCAGCTTCCTCCTCTGGACAAGAGGGTCTCTGAGGTCCCTTCTGTCCCTAAATCTAAGATCTTGTGATCTTTCTAGTATCTCTGTCCAAGAAGAAAATGAGATTCATTGGACATGACTTGTTTTCTGCTTTTAGTACCAGACAACATAAGATAGGTGTTGTGTTCAAAAAGTCAAGCCAAGAACCAAAGAAAGACTTTAACAGCTCCTACTTGAAAACCCATTTTTAAATAGCTCATCACCTTACTCAGTTTAAAAACATTTCTTTTTTTCTTTTTAAGTTTTGTATTGATAACTTTTGTTTTTACTTTCCCTTCATTTCCAAATCCATCCTTTCTCTTCCTTCTCCCACTCAGAGAGTCCTTCCTTCAACAGAATTTTTAAAAAATGAATAGGAGAAGTAACCAAGCAAAACTAACCCACATATCAGCCAGGGCTGACAGTAGGGCGTGCTTTAAGACCCAACCCAGCCACAGTAACCGTGTTCCTCATGCCCCTCCCAGAATGTGATGTCTTTTGCAGACATTTCTCAACTGTATACCATGTCAACATCCCCGAGCGGTTTTGGCCCCTTCATGCCAGTGCCTTCCAAACTCCGTATTTTAACTGAACTTGCTACCAGTAGGAGACATGCAGAAACCCAGTTCCACTGTGTTTCTCCTGTCACTCAGCTAGACCCTTCTCAGGAATAATAAAGCCAGAGCTTTTTTCAGCGACTTGGAATAAAGTGATAACAATGACCAAGGCCCAGTAGATCAATAAAATGTGGTCCTGCTCACCTCTCTTTTGGTTTTGAGGGTAACTGTTGAGGTAATGAGTGACAGGAAGACCAGATGTTTAGTGCCCTGTTTCTCTTCTTGCCCCCTCAATTCAGAGAATAGGGTTCCTTAGCCATAGTCATGAATGTCTTGCCTCCTTTCCCTAACCTCTAGGCAAGGTAAGACTGTTTCCAGCCACTGCAACTGTTCCACTGCTTTCATAGGAGGCCCTCTGGGTGCACCTCTCTGCATACCCACCCACCCTCTGCAACTCCCCTTGGTCTACACCCATATTCAAGCCTCCGAGCCTGTCAAAACTGCCAACTTTGAAAAGCTATAAAAATGCTAGCTCTCCTTACTACTGTTACCACAGCAGCCGCAACTCCCCTCCCCTTCTTTTTGCCACTCCCCAGCTGGGGATCTCAGATTTTCAGTCCCACTCATGCTGTACCTCCTGCTCTGTCTTTCCAGGCTTCCAAAGCCTCTCTTAACACATGGCGGCCACAGCAATGTGTGTGGCTTTCTCTTTCTAAGCACTCACAGGCTAGCAATATATTTTACATTTTGACAGGTGTGAAAGTCAAGCTCACTGGTCTAATTTGCCATTTTCGATAGAATCACATACATAGAGCTGAAGGGGGAGAATCCTAGAGGTCATCCGGTCCAACCACTACATTTTACAGAAGAGGAAACTGAGGCTCAGGGTGGGGAAATGAATTGTCCCACATCACACATAGGGCCATAGACTTAGAGCCAGAAGGAACCCCAGAGGTCCAATCCCCCTGTTTTGTAGAAGAGGAAATAGATGCCCAAATTTGTGAAGTGACTTGCCCATGGTCATTGCTAGTAAATATCTGAGGCTGAATTCAAACCCAGGTCTTCCTGACTTTAGGACCACTGCCCAATCTGCTTTGCCGTGCCACCCATCTCCCATTCTCCAGAGATTAGTAATAGCGGTCACCAGGCATTGCGATACAAACCTGTGGTCCCTGTTGCTAGTGAGGCTGAGGATTTGGGATTGGTTGAGCTTGGGACTTCTGAGCTGCAGTTGAGCCAAAGCTAATTGGGTATCTGTACTAGATCTGGTACCAGTGTGATTAGGCTGGGGGAGCAGAGGGCCACAGGCTGACTAAGGAGGAGTAAATCAGCCCAGGTTGGAAAAAACAGAATTAAAGTTTGTGTGCTGATCAGCATTGGGATTAGGCCACTGAGCTTCCAGGCTGGACAAAATGGGGAGTCCTAGTCTCAAAAACAAACGACTATTAGTGCTTCACTGATTTTCTTCAGGTTCTTTCATGGCTTTGAGACAGCTATAGTTCATGTGGACTGGTCGATTTGAATTCATTTAGAGACGCTTAGCTAAGTGTCATCTTCTCACCTGTTCACTTTCTTCTGCATTATATTTGTTCTACCCTTTCTAGTATGCCTGTCAGTCTCCTCAATAGGGAAGATGGAAACAGAATGATACTGGAGTAGTTCCACTCTCCTATTTGTTACCATCTGCTCCAATCAGGGGACATGTCCCTTTTTCTTCCAAGCCTAGGAGAGGCAGTATGACATAGTGGCCAGGGAGCTGGCCTCCAAGCCAAGCAAATCTGGCTTTTAAATCCTGCCTTTGTCCAGGTAACAGACATCACTTACCATCCCTTTCAGTGCCCCAACCAACTCTCTTTAAAACTCTTAAGTTGTAGAAAAAGTGCCAAGCTACCTTGGTACAAGGAGTTTCCTTCCCTGGGCGTTCCTTGTACCCTAGAAGTCATGGGTTCAGGCCCTAACCTAGCTAAGTATATCTTAAAAGATCCTACTGTTCTGTCCCTACTATTGGTTATCTTTATTTGTTTGAGATTTGGGACAAGCCTCATCTCACCCTGGCCTTTCATTTTTCTACCCCCTCTTCTTCTGAGTCCATGTTATTCTTTTGTGTAGACTATTTTCCATTTTTGTCCTTGACTTAGTATCCCCTAGTCTTCATCTTCTGACTGCCAATTGAAAATTTGTCCTCAGTTCTTTGTGAAATTGCATTAGTCTCTTTAGACGTCTCTCTACCAGTGAGCATTTATAATCAGATTGACAAAATTTCATTCTTTGAGCACTTCTCCCCTCTCCCTACCCCAATCCCTTTTTGAACACTTCTTATTCTATAAAAGTTTCAGCTTTATTGCAAGTGTCCAACATGATACTACTTGTGAACATGCTCTCCAAAGTGAGAGTGGTCTAGTGAACATAAGAGCTTCAGATAAATGTGAAAAGATAACTTAGAGCATCTGGATGTACCAAGTCTTTCCAAGTGTGATCTCGGGGCGGAGGGGGGGGGGGGGGCGGGTTGAAGGTAAGTCATTTCCCTGGTCTCCAAGTCCTGTATAAATAACACAAAGGGATCATTACCTAGTGGGAAGAGCTTTGGATTGGGAGCTCTAAGGCAGCATTCCTAAGCTTTGAAGACACTGCCAGAGCAGGTTCTCAATTTGAGAATGGTCTGTCCGGGAGCATCTCAGTCCAGTAGTCTGCACAGTGCACCGAGCCAAGTCAGTGCTAAACAATGATCTTTGTGATTCCCAAATTCAGACACCTAGCTTGTGATGAGGAAAGAATTGAAGAAGCAAAGCTACTGGTGTTCCGTGGAGCGAATATCTTCATTGAGAATAGAGAAAATAAGACTCCTCTGCAGTTAGCAAAAGGCAACCTTGGTACAATCCTCAGGAGACTGTGGAAGAATAACCAAGCCTAGTGCTTTGTCAGATTTGTTTTGCAGCTGGTTTCTTTGACCATTACGGTTGTTTTAGTGTTACCTGTTTTTTCTGGAAACTAATAAGCTCAAGACAACAATGATATTTGTTAACAATTTATGGAAATAAAAATCTGACTTTCAGGATCTCAGTTTCCTACTCTGGCTAATATTTCCGCCCCAAATACTGATTTCCCTTTTAAAATGGTACATGTTCTAAGTTCACCTCAACCATATCTCTCAGTTTCCTCCATCAGCTAATCAAGAATCATTTATTAATTTCTATGTTCTCAGTGAGGGCAGTTAGATGGTGCAGTGGATGGAGTGCCAGGCCTGGAGTTAGGAACTTACCTTCCTGAGTTCAAATCCAGCCTCATGTACTAGCTGTGTGATCCTGGGCAGGTCACTGTACCCTGTTTGCCTCATTTTCCTCATCTGCAAAATGAGCTAGAGAAGGAAATGGCAGACCATTCCAGTACCTTTGCAAAGAAAACCCAAATGGACATGAAGAATTAATTGTACATGACTGAACCAGAATGTTCTCGGCTTTGTATTTAGCACTGGTAACATACAGAGAGAAATGAAACAGTCCCTCCCCTCAAGGATCTTCCATTCTATCAGATCCAGTCCATAATCTGGATCAATAAATGGAATATTTTTTCATTGCATTCTGCTGGCCTGGAGTGAATGGATCAGTTGCCAGCAAGTGATCTTTCAACTATTGGGCGTTAACTGCCCCTTGAGGCAGAGGAACCAAAGTGCATGTGTGCAGTCTTTATTTGTGGATGGAGGGGAAAAGAAACAAACAGTTCTAGATTTACTATAAAATTATTTGCCTGTGCCATCTTGTCCCATAGCAAGTTTCACTTTTGGCCAAAAGAAGGGCCCTGCTTTATGTGCAAATGGAAAGACCAGAAGGTTGGGGTTGGGGAGTGGAATCTTTCATTTGGGAATTTATCAAATTTTGACTGTGTCTCCCTACCACATACCAGCACTGGCTTTCCCGTTGTGAATATATATATTCCCTAACATAATTTACTAGGCATTACAACTTCCTAGATATCTATATGCCTCAAATGGTGAATGGACTACCTCACTCAAGCATTAGAATAAGTTCAACTCAGTTCCATTATCTGCTATAGCTCATATTTCTCTTTCTTATCATAAATATAATGAATTCCTATTCATTCACTGTCTGTGAAATGCCAGTGTGTTGCCAATCCCTATTTGTAATGAATCTCTTTAAAAAACATCCTCATTTCTGTCAAGGGCATCACCATCTTTCCAGTCATCTAAGTTTACATCTTTAAGTGACATCTTTAGCTTTAAATTTTTTTGCAATATTTATGTTTAGTGTTTTGTGAGTGTTGTTTTTTTTTAATTTTCCAAGTAGCAAATATTTAAATTAATTTGTCCCTCTCATGAACCTTCCACCTCATCCCCGAAGTATCTTTTCCATTAGGTCTCTCCATCTCACCCACACTGGAAAAATAGGGGCTACTCACTGGCCTAGTTCTGTGGTTCCACAATAGTTCTGTGGCTCTGAAGTGTCTGAGGGAGGGTTTGAATTTCAGTCTTTCTGACTCCCAAGGACCACACTCCACTGCACTACCTAGCTGCCCTCCCTAGGTTCCTCCCACCACACCCCTAACACCCACTCCCTGAGGTTCACATTAATGCCGGACTTAATGCAGCTATCAGATCAGTTTAGCAGGTAGCATCTCAGCAGACCCACCAGCCTTAACCTCCCCTCTAACTGAGATTACAGGCAGATGTTACTATGCCCAACTAGTCTTATTTCTATCGCCACAACATCTCTCATATCTGTCCCCTTCTTTCTACTCACATGGGTGATGCTCTAGCTCAGACTTTCCTCACCCATTGCCCAGGTCATCACAACATCTTAATTGGTCTCCCTTCAGCTTCTCTCCTTTAATCCATTGGCCACACAACTGCCAAAAAGACTTCCTAAAGGACAAGTCTAACCATATCTTTTCATTCCAGTATCTTCATGGTTCCCTATTGGCCCTAGGACAAAAAATAACCTCAACCTGGTATTTAAAGCCCTTTCCAATTTGGCTCCCATGAATCTTCATAAGTTTATAAAACTCCAGTCTCCAGGGTCCACCACCAGCCAGTCTTCAGTGAGGCCACCCCTGGGCCTCTCCCTGTGGGAGAAACATAACAATTAAGGGGAGTCAGCCCCCATCCTCCAAAATCTCATGGTCCATGTAGGGAGATGACTGATACATATCAAATACTCATGTTCTCTAATAAAAATAAAATGCCAGATTGGGACAATCATTTGAATCCAATCTGTCAGACCAAGTACAATAATATATTCCAAGGAAGCAGGGTGGAAGAGAGACAGAAGAAACAGAGAGAGAGGACAGATAGGACAGGGTTAGCTTTACACAAAGTTTATTGCCTATGAATAGGATCAGAAGGGCACTCTATCTTCAGTGCCTGGAATTGCATCATTAGAGTCATTACTTGGGTTTAGGTCATTTGCCTTTGCAGGACACCCCAGTCTGCTAGACACATCCTGGGGAAGGGGTGGGTAAAATTTTACCCAATAATTGTTTATTCACATTTCATTGTGAATTAGCTTACCAGCCCCTTTCCCAGGGACAGATAGGTGAGGAACTGATGATGGGACCCAAAAATTTTGACAGAAGGAACAAGAATAAAGGTCTAGTGCAGGGGTAGGGAATCTGCATCCTCAAGGTCACATGTGGTCCTCTAGGTCCTCAAGTGCAGCCCTTTGACTAAATCCACTTAGGGTTCAGGTTAGTCAAAGGGCTGCACTTGAGGACCAAGAGGGCAACAGGTGGCCTCAAAGCTGCAGGTTCCCCATCCCTGGTCTAGCATTTAGGCACTATCCAGGCAAACCTGGGCAAAAGGGTTCTGAGAAGCAGAGAAATGCCACAAGGAAACTAGGGCAGTCCTAAGAAGGGGAAGAAGAGCAATCCAGAAGGGGACAATGCGAATGTCTGGAATTTTCTGGAATGGTATAGACTGGGGGGAAGGGGATGGTGTTTTGCAAAATTTCTCTCTTTTAGATATTTTGGGGGTGGGGTGGGAGGTTCATGAGAGGGACAAATTAATTGAAATATTTGTTACTTGAAAAAGAAAAAAAATCCACAAAACACTAAACATAAATATTGCAAAAAAAAAATTTACAGTCAGAAACATCACTTAAAGATGTCACTTTTAAAGTCATTAAGTCAATCATGAGTCTTGATCAAATAAGATAACATCTGTAAAGTACTTTGTAAACTTTAAAGCTATTATTATTAGCAGCCTGGTGTAGTAGGTAGAGCCAGGAAGTTCCACTTCTTTTGCATCCTGGCTGTGTGACTTTGAGCAGGTCATTCATCCTCCCAATTTCCCAGTCTGGCATTTTGCTTTTACTAGAGACCATAACTGTTTGAGACACATTAGTCATCTCCCCACATGGACCATGACCTTTTGGAGGTCAGGGGCTGATTCTCCTTAACTAAGACTCATAAGTTGCACCTGCACGGGAAGAAGGGACTGGGAGTTCCCTGTACCAATTAAATCATGGGTTTATACTCTATCATTATTACTATAACTGATTCAGGGTGTGGAAACATGGAATTCATAATGAGAGGAGTTAAAGCAAACTCAACCCACACTGAAATTTTGCCAAGCATCAACCCCAAGATCAGACATCTTGAAAAGACCAACTCCAGGCAGTGAGTATGGTAGTGCATGCCTAGAATTCCTGCTTCCCGGGAGACTGAGGCTGACATCTCTTGAGTTTGGGAATTCCGAGCTACAGTAGCACTGTCTTCACTAAGAGCAGTATCAATCAATTAAGTGAACCTCTGGAGCTAGGGGAGGCAGTAGGAGGAAACCACCGGATTGCCTAAAGAGAGGGAAGGCAAACTGGTCTGGGTCAAGGCATCTGAGCAGGTCAAAGCTTCTATGCTACTCTATGGTCCAGCTCATGAATAGCCTCTAAACTTCCAGTGTGGGCAAGATAGGGAGACTTAATTTTGAAAAAAATAATAGAAGGCATCCTATAGTTTTCTATTTCATACTAAAAATTGAGTGAAAGGTAGAGAAAAAAGTCCAATTTTCCTGTTAGGGTCAGAGGAAATTAGAAATTAGAACTAGGAATCTAATCCAGGAGTTCTTAACCTTTTGGGGCTATCATCAGCTTCGAGCTATGGGCTCCTTTTTGAAATAGTTTTTTTTTTTTTTTTTATGCGTAAAATAAAATACATAGGATTACAAAGGAAATCAGTCATATTGAAATACAGTTAAGAAAATATATTTTAAAAAATGTTCATTGACCGCAGGTAAAGGACTCCTGATCTAATTCAATTCTCTCACGGTGAACAGGAGGAAACTGAGGCCTCAGATTTGCCCAAGATCACAAAGTGATAGAGCTGGAATTAGAACCCATGTGTCCTACCTAGCTCCCCATCTGGAGTTCTTTCCATCCTAACACAACGGACCCTGAAATGTCAAACTAATTCCAACATTTGATTTTAGCCAGTAGTCAAAATGGTAAGTGGACCAAACCACAGGTGTACACTCTGGCTATCTGATACTACCCCCATTAAGGTGACTATGAAGTGGGTTTCTCTGGTTTCGTTTGGTTTCTTGGACCCTCCTCCCCTTCAACTCTTCTGATTTTGTTAGGGTTTGTTGCCAGAACTGCAGGACAGAAGTGGGAGTCCTGATGGCGGGTGAGCTGATTAATGGGACTCCCCTCTTTGACTTGCATATTTATTCGCCTTCCTGAAGATAGATATGAAGAAAGCCTTCTGGAAGTGGAGCGAAGAGTTCACTTGCAAACAGTGGCATCCCATGCCTGGCTTCCATTTCCGCATTGGATGGATTTGGAAAACTTGGGTTTCTTCTTTTCTTTGGGCTCTTTCTGTACTTCTCTCCACATTCTGAAGGTGCAAACTTGAGAGGAGAGTTCCCCAAAGTGGCCTCTGCTTGGCCTGGTGCTTCCAAGGGCAGTCATTCAGTTGAATAAAACAAACAACCCCCACAGGGATTTCGATGGAAGCTGCCCTACCTATCCAGGAACAATCCCCTGGGGCAGGAAGAGTTCTAAAATAAATATCCCAAAGAACATAAAAGATCCCTGTATTCAATATTTCCTCCTTAACAATTAGTGCGAGATAGCAATGGCCTGGGCCCATTTACTGAGCATTCTAATTTGGAGACGCTAGACAGAGCAACTTGAATTCAGGTTTGTCCCCAGCAATTTGCCAAACCACCAGGGTCCTAATCTACCTATTGTCCTCCACGAACAAGAGTTTATTGCATTCCAAGGTCTAATCAAAAACAGGGGGAATGCAAACAAGGAAATACAAGAAAAAATGCAAACAAGAGAATGTGAACTGGCCATACACAAATACTTTCAATTCCAAAGATCCCAGGTAGGTCTTTGTATTTAATAAAGAGAGGTATTGTGGCCAAATGAGGGATTAAGCCTGAACAGCCTGCTTCCTTTGACCCTAACAAAGACCAGTTCCTATCTGTGGATAGAAGACGAAGGATTCTGAAGATTTACTTAAACCCAGACAATTAGCTGAAGTAATTTATAGCCAAAACCTCAAATAACCTGAGTATTTAGGGAGTAGTTAATTTCCAGATTAAAAAAAAGATTACTTTTGTTAAGGCAAAAGACCCTTTTCTGCTCTGCCCCCTCCCCCAGCATCCCCTCTCTCCACCTCCCACCTCCGGCTCTATTCTTGATGAATTTTTAAGTGATCTACATCTACTTTCCTGCCTTAGTCAGTCAATAGACATTTATTTAGCACCTACTATGAGCTGGAGTAAGGACAGTGTGGTTGCTTGTGAATGAGCCCTACTTTACTTGATTTAAGAATCTGGTGGGGTCTTGAGGTCACCATTATGAATATCAGTAACATGAATAATAAAGAATAACTTACTGATCCAGGGTTATAGACAATGCAGCAAGAGACTGCGGGACAATTATGCTGCTCAAAGTCAACCTTTGTGCCTAGATGATCATCTTTATGTTGTGGCTTGACCTGACCATTTCAATGCTGGAAATCCCCCCATTGGAAATCCATTCCTTTATGACATGATCATTCTTTAAAAGCCCTCTGGTAAAATGCAAAACACTCCTAAGGAGGTTTTTTAAACTGATTATCCAGTTAGTACAAATTAGCTCATTGGAACCTTTCTTTTTTTTTTTTGAAACAAGAAAAAACTAAGCAGAAGTATAATATAGCATAGTTCACCTTTTCTTTTCTTTTTCTTTTTAAAGACTAAGTCTTCTCCATCTTGGCAAGGCTAGGACTGCAGAGGTCATTCCTGGACCCCATTAATGATTGGTTCTGTTTCCAACATGGACCAGTTTACAACTTGGTGGTTCACCCCAATCCGTTATCAGGGGCATGCCTTATTAACACCAGACTTTGTGGGGACACCCAAAGCAGCATAACTGGCCATAACTCAGGATTCCCACTGTCAAGAGATCCACCAGCCTCAGCCACCCATGTAGCTGAGATTACAGGTTTTTGCCATCATGTTTGCTGATAACTCAACTTCAACAGGCTAGATGGTAGAAAAATCAGGTCTAGAGCATGGAGCCCAGTCTGGGAAAAGCAGGCCTTGGTAGGACCCCCAACCCCACCCCACCCCCCAGCCATCTGACATGGGACAAGATGATCACACTAAAGAAAGAACTCAAAGGAGTTGGAGAATCTAGCTTTGGTCATGGATCCAAGTTCAACAGTCTTTTCCCTGCACTGTACTCCTTTCTCTCTCGAAGCTTTAAACAAGAAACTGGTCCATTTCATAAGCTTCCCAAATGGTGCTTGCATGTATACAGGTGGACCTCACTTTAAGCAAATGCTACAATGAAAAATCTTAATTTATATAAATACAACAGTTATCCCTTCCACATAATGGAAGGTATAGGTACGGTGCCCCCATGATCTGGAAAATCTGCATAAAATTTTTTGGCCCTCCATACTAGAAAAGTCTGACTTTTTTTTTCATTTATGGAGCATTTATGGTACCTTATTGCAAAAAGTGGTTTAAATATTTGGTCATAGGCTCTGTGTTGTCTGCAGCTTCCTCAAACCCCCCCCCCCAAAATTCCCATCTAATTTCTTATGCCCACCTGTAATATATTGAAACCAAGATGGGGAAAGTCACTGTATACTAGGGGTTCATTACTTGCTTTACAAAATGTGGGTTCAGCTCAGGATTCCTTTAAATAGCAGTTGCCCCTAAAACTTGCTTTGAGTTTTCTTTTCCTCTTTCTTTTCCTTCTTTCCTTCCTCTCTTTCTTTCTTCCTTTTTCTTCTGTCCTTCCTTTTTCTTTCTTTTTTTTCCTTTGCATGTGAGGGAACCAGATTTGTGATTTCATTGGTCTAGAGCAGGGGTCAGCACACCACAGACCCAATCCATCCAACTATCTGTTTTTGTATGACCAGCAATTATATTTGTCCCATAGGCAGTAGTTTGCCAACCTCTGGTCTAGAGAACTCCCAGTGAAGAAACTCCCTCCACCAATGCAGATATGCACTGCTCTGTAACTGACAGTCTTTGACAGTTGCCTAGGACACCCAGAAATGAGTAGGCTAGCTAAGGTCAGGATATGTAGAGATGTGTCAGTATTGAACCCAGGTCTTTCTGACTTCCTGATGAATCAGAACATTCATTTCACTTTGAGACTCCATCCAGATCAGTTTGGAGAGTTTACCAGGGGTGGGGAACTTGCATCCTCGAGGCCACATGTGACCCTCTAGGTCCTCAAATGCAGCCTTTTGATCGAATCCAAACTTCACAGAGAACAAATGTGAAGTTTGGATTCGGTCAAAGGGCTGCACTTGAGGACCTAGAGGGCCACATATAGCCTCGAGGACACAGGTTCCCCACACCTGGTTTAGACAGTGGAGAGGCCAGGGTGGAGCTTAGAGATCCTTCACACTACTTCCTTAGTTTTCTAAGAGATCTGTCCAAAGTTAGTTAGCCTTAGAAGAAATACTAATTCTGACTGACTGTTGACAATAAAGCTATAAACTCTTTTTGGTAGCATCAGGAACATGGTAGCAGAATTGAGCCTTACCAATGCTATCTCATCCTACCTGCATGTGATATATGAGAGAAATGAGATTATCCAATCCAAGTCACAAATGCTACCAAATACTTTCTTTTTAACCAGCCAATCTTTTATTGTGGACATCATAGCATGGCAGAGTTAGCAGGGCCCTTAGAAACCATCTGGTCCAAGTCCCTCTCATGTTACAGATGGAGAAACTGAGGCTAAAAGAATGGAAGGGACTTCCTCACAGTCACACATGAAGGTAATTGCAAAACCAGAAGTAGAAACTGAATCTCTGGACTCCCAGGTCCAAGGATCTCTCCACCCACCAAATTGCCTTTACACATTTTGGAAATATAGCTAAACAAAATAACACACTGCCAACATATTGTGCAGGAGCCCTTGTATTTCTTGGGTAGCTAAATTGAGCCTCTTGCCTGGGATTCAGAGGAGGAAATATGTGGATGTCTAGGCTATAATCACACACAGGCTTTGTTATGGGGGGTTTCTATGGCAACTCAGCTCCAAACACTACTGATGGGTTGGCTCTAGTGCAGCTGTGTCTTTAGTCACAGCCTATTTCTCCTCTCCTTCAGCCTCCTCATGGTTGGGGGCCAATAATTCGGGCTCTGTGGATGATGGAGGCACTTCTCGGAGGGCAGTTTCCTGGGCTGGCACTGTCTCGTACTCAGAACTTGGAAGTGTCTTTGTCATAGGCCTGTGGGAAAGAAGAGGTCACAGAAAAGAGTTCATTAATGAGATAAGAAACTGGAGGGGTGAAACATGTGGAAACTGAGGCACATCCTCTATGCTGAGCAACAGTCAAGCCCCACAACTGAAGTGAGCAAACTGAGAAAGACATCCAAAGATGGAAGGAAACCATAATAAACATTTCCTAAGTGTCAGTTACGTATCAGGCACTGCGCTAGGTGCTAGGGATATTTGAAAAGAAAAGGCTGGAGGAGGAATTCAAGTTTCAGTTCAAGTTAAGAAACAATTAGCTAGGATCCTAGCTGTAACATTGGAAGAAGCCAGCTAGTCTAACTCCCTCATTTTTACAGAGGAGGAAACTGAGACCCAGGGAAGGGCAGGATTCACTTAGGATCCTAGCTCTAGCACTGGAAGGAACCTCAGAGGTCATCTGGTCCAATGGCCTCATTTTACAGAAGAGGAAACTGAGGCCCATGAAAGAAGAGACTTGCCGAAAGTCTCACAGGCAGTAAACATTAGAGGCAGGGTTTGAACCCAGGTCCTCTGACTCCAGAGCTAGGGCTCTTTCCATTGTACTAGACAATGCAAGTTTCCTAGGATATCTGTCCAATATAAATTAGATTCAGTAACTACTGAGGACACTCTGAGATCTCCCAGACATGAGCAGAGAATGCCA
This sequence comes from Bettongia penicillata ogilbyi, assembly GCA_023548195.1. Lineage (NCBI taxonomy): Eukaryota > Metazoa > Chordata > Mammalia > Diprotodontia > Potoroidae > Bettongia > Bettongia penicillata. The sequence continues at coordinate 875,789 of JAJHZJ010000375.1, read as the reverse complement.
TTAGTTACTTGACCTAGGTATAACAGAGCTGAGATTAGAACCTAGGTCTGATGGCTCTCACTGTAAGACTCTCTACTTCACAACACTGCCAGTCCTGCTGAAAGTCACTAGTCTAGGGTATGACATGATATTAACAAAAACTAGCCCTTGTGTCTTATGCTAAAAATGGCCACATTACAAAACAATGTGTTTGATGTGTGGTTAAGAAACATCTATGTCAAAAAGGTCAAGAATCTCAAAGGTAATAAGGGCAGGAAGTATTACTTGCTATATTCCTCGAACTCAGAGCTCCATCTGCTGCCTTTGTACCCTTTTTCTACTTGAGCCCCAGGCCTGGAATTCTCCCCCTCCCAACCTCTGGACTCCTAGAATACCTGGCTTCCTGTAAGATTCAACTCAAGTGCCAGAATCTTTCATCCACCTCTAGTGCCTTCCTCTCAAAAGTCACCTTTCCTCTACTCTGTATTTATCTTATATGTTCTGATTTATATATGGTGTTTCCTTCATTAAAATAAAAACTCCTTGAGGGAAGGGAATGTTTTCACTTTTTCTTGGAATCCCTGATGCCTGACACATAGTAAATGCTTAATAAAGCTTGTGATTGATTGAATTTACTGGATTTCCAATTATATTGTAAAGCAGTAATCATCAAAACTATTTGGTACAGGTTAAAAAAATTTAAAAACAGACTAGCAGAAGAGGCCAGATAAGCAAACCCCAGAAGCAATCAACCAGAGTAACCTAGTGTCAGATAATCTCACTAACATCAACTACTAGGGGAAGGACTTCGTCTTTGACAAGAACTGCTGGGAACTTTTAGAGTTCAGAACAGTGCCTGGCACATAGTAAACATTAATAAATGTTTATTGGATTGAATCGAATTGGACTGGAAAGTTGTTTGGCAGAAATTCAGTTTGGAACATCATCTTACACAAAATACCAAAATAAGCTCCAACTGAATAAGCAGCCTTAACTTAAAAGGTCGCATCATTAAAAGAAAATGAGAGGAAAATGGAAGGAGGAGCTTTGCCTAACAATGGAACAAAGGAAAGAATTCTTAATGAAACAAGAGATAGAGATGGGCATGACAAAAAAAATAGATATGTAATTATATAAAAGCATTTGAATAAACAAAATCAATGCTACTAGAATCAGAAGAGAAACTATAGATTGGAGAAAAATCATTGTATCAAATACTTTTGATATCTGATAATCTAGATATTTAGGGAATTATAACCAAAAATGAGATCAAGAGTTATCCCCAAATAAGTAAATAGTAAATGGATATAGATAGTTTTAAAAAGAAGAAACACAAACTATCAACAAAGTTGTCCCAAAAAACAAATAATGAAAAATTAAAATTAAAACAATTCTGTTGTTTCACCTCATACCTATCAAGTTAGCAAGTACGGTGAAGACAGAATAGTCAGTATTGGAAGGGGTATGGGAAGACAGGCACACTAGTAGCTTAACACTTAGCACAGTGCCTGACATGGAGTGGGTACTTCTAAATACTTGTTGACTTAATACACTGTGGGGAGAGTGAAGCTGGTTCAATCATTCTGGAAAACAGTTTGGAATTATGTAAGAAAGTAACCAAACTGTTTATATCCTTTGACCAGTTAATGTTACTATTAGAGACTTACCCTTGAAGAGAAAGAAGGGAATGCTGCATTTAATGATAAAATATTCATAGAAGTAGTTTTTGTGGAGGGACAAAAATGAGTTCCCATCAATCATGTTATTTTGCTGAACAAATTGCAGTATAAGAATCTAATGGAATGTGTTGTAAGAAATGACAAATGGGAAGATTTCGGAGAAATTTATATGAATTAATGTGGAGGGAAGTAAGCAGAGCCAAGAAAACAATGTCTGCAATGACCACAAAACATAAAGCCAAGCCATCTAGTACATTGCAGAACTCTCAGCAATTCAATGCAATCTTGACTCCTGATGAGAGAATGCTTCTCCTCCCCCACAAGGTAAGGCTGATGGAACACTTGTGTGAAGTCAGGTATGTGTTATCAGACATTATCAACATGTCTAAGGATCTTGCTGAGCAGTACGACCCTGTTACAGAGGCTGACGGGGCAAGTTATTAGGAAATAACCATGATGTAAGAAAACAAAAGTTCAAAATATTTTTCAAGACAAGAAGTAACTATCAGTCAGGTAGCAACAGAAAAATTCTCACTGCATCTCCTTTGTTATTGCTTTTCTTTTCTTGGACTTGAACTTCGTCATGAAAAACCAAACAATCAAGCAGATGATGATGGCGGCCAGGAGGGCTCCAATCAGTGCCCCAACAACAACACCTGCTTCCGAATCTAGGAGGGGAAAAAAATCTTGTCAATAGTGGGGCTCCCATTGTGAAACTTCAAGCTAGAAAGGGATCATCAGCACTGCTGAACTGTAGGGAGCCCTGAATTCCAGACAGGAAGGAGAATCTCCCTCTTCTGCTGCCCTGTCCTGGGGCCATGCATGATGAATCCACTTCCTCTAGGATTTGTGTATCTTGTTCTCTATGCACCATTATTTGATTCTTTATGATCATTGGGAACCTCCCAGCTTAGGGCATCCTTGAGCTCATCCAGGGCAAGGATCCCTCTCCAAATTTTGTCAGTGTTCCCACAATGGTTCTGTATGTAGGGGTAATGGGGAAAAGACAGATCATAGGATCCTAGCTCTAGAACTAGAAGAGACCTCAGAGGCCAGCCAGTCCAACTCCTTCATTTTATAGAAGAGGAAACTGAGACCTGGAAGGAGAAGTGACTGGCACTAGGTCACACAAGATTAGGTGACAGAGATAAATTTGAACTCAGGTCTTCTGACTTCAAATTCACTTGTCTTTCCACCATATCATGCTGCCTCTCCCCTTTATAGGCTGCCTCAGTTTCCTCCTCTTTATAATGAAAGGGTTGGGCCAGAGAGATGGGCCCTTCTTTTTCAGGATCCGTGGAGGTATGGAGCTAGAGTCAGCTTTCTCCAATTTGAGAAAGGGGTATTAGGGGAAAGCTAGGTTGCTTCACTCAGGTAGTTATCATTTCATTTGGATATGCTGAGAGGAACTAAAAGGAAAACCCAGTCAAATACTATGCAGGGGACTCTGATCATATGTATCCAAGACTAACAAGGAGTGTAGAGGCAGCAAGACCCAGTGGTTTGAGAGCAGGCCTTAGAGTAGTTGTGAAAACCAGCCTCTGATCCATTCTGGGTGCCCAATGGCACCTGGGCCAGCCACTGAACTCTCAGCACCCCAGACCACTCTCAAAGACCACAAGTTGAAGTTGATTTACAGGTTTGTGCAAGGGTCTCTACCTCAGGAACTGCTACTAATGAATGAAATCAATGGTCTGAATCCTGGAACAAGAAGGAAGTAGGGAAATAAAGCAAAAGAACAGAGAGAGGAATCAGGCATCCTTTTGGGGTTCCATAAGAATTCATTTGGTTGAAATGACCCTGGGCTTGGCACACACCAAGGATCACAAGCAAGACATGGCACATTTATACTATCAACTCACGTCCTGTGGTGAGATCAATCTCGCAGGAGCTGTTTCCAAGGTTGTTGCTGGCAATACACCGGTAGTGGCCTTTCTCAAAGTGGGTCAGATTGCTGATAACCAAAAGCCCACTTGCTGGATCTGCCAATAACAGAAAGGTACTTTCAAAATAAGCAATTGACATATATGAGCAAATAGCAATGCTTCACTATGATTCAATTGCACAGACTTTTATTATGGCCAATGCCAAGCAAAGACAAGAAAGAATCTGTACCCTCAAGAATTTACAGTTAATTGGATGTGACTAGAGATGCCTGGACTTATTCATGTGACATGACTCTCCCTACCACCCCATGTCCAGTCCCTGCTCATCCTTAAAGCCCTCGCTCCAATACAGTTTCTTCTAGGCCACTGAAACTCAACTCAACAAGCATTTATGAAGTGTCTACTGTGTGCCAGGTGCTAGAGATACAAGGAATTAAATGAAACTGTCCTTTCCCTTAAGAGTTTACCTTCTCCTGGGAGGAAAAAACACATACTCAAGAAAGTCCATACAAAATATACAGGGGGTCCCAAAACCCTTAGTGAAGCTTAAAACTGGGTCAGTTACACCAAATGGGTTCCCTGTTCCTCTCTGGGATCTCTTGCTTTATTTCTCTGTTTAAGAGAAATTAAGTTTATTAAAGCTTAAAACTGCACTAAGACTTTTGGGACATCCTATATGTATCAAGTAAATACAAGGTAATTGGGGGAAGGAGGAAGCATTAACAACTAGGAACATCTGAAAAGGTTTCATGTAGGAGATAGCACAAGAGTTCCAAGAGGTACAGGTGAGGAAGTAGGAAATGGAATGCTATGTACAGGAAATAGGAAGTAGACCAGCTTAGCCATAACACTGAGTATGTAAAGAACAATAAATATGTAAAGGTAGGTTGGAGCCAGACTGTGAAGGGCTACAAAAGCCAATCAAGGATTTATATTTCATCCTGGTGGTAAGACGGAACCATTGAGACTTCTTGAGCAAAGTAGGAACTACCCTTTAGAAATATCAATGATGGGGGGAGGGGAGAGAGGATGTATTGGTACTAAGCACTGGGAATAGAAATTCAAAAGCAAAGACAGTCCCTGCCCTCAAGGAGCTCACACAGGGGAGACAATACACACAGGAGATCCAAGGAAACTTTCCTTCACAAAGTTACAGAGATGGTGAATTGGAACCGTTGGAAAATAGATTGTCATACCCCATCCAGGAACAACAGCAGAGATGATTTGATCATGGTTCATGGTTCCAGTGATGCAGAGTGGGGAGCTGGGGGCTATGGGCATTTGTAGGAGTTGGTCCTTGCAAATCTGGGTGGCTGGATGGTGAGAGGCCTGGTGCCCAAACCCTCATTACTTTACAGAGCTGAAGCATCATTAATATGCTCACTGTCCCTTATTGCCAAAGGAAGAGGGATCTCAAGTCCCAGTTTCAGTGTTGAAAGGGGTATTTCCCTTATCCTCCCTCACCTTTGAGCTCCCCTGGAACCCTTTGTTAGTGCCTCTTTTATAACACTTCTCCATTCTACCTTGTAATTGCAGCAATCTCTTTGAATATCCTGTCTCAACTAGACTGGGTCAAAATGGGACCCAAAGAGGAAAACTCTTTTTGGTCCCAAATGGTCAGAAAAGGAGATTACCTGTTTCTCCCTACCTCTCTATGCACACATTGGGCTTCCAGGAGAACTTGTCCAGTTAAACTCAGTCTAGGAGAGGGGAAGGTTCAGAGCAGAGGTTTCCAAACTTATTTGACCTACTACCCCCTTTTCAGAAAAAAAACAAAACCCATTATTCAATGCCCCCTGGAATTCTACTACCCTTTAATGTTTTTTTTTTTTTTTTTGAAATTTGACCATTTCCAAAAAAAATAAAGTATTTTTTAATGATGCATCTTAAATTTAATAATTTATTATTATAAATTTCTGGGTTTTTTCTTGCATTGAAATTTTGATCATACAATATCACATCATGTGCAGTATTTTGTTGTAAATAAATCATTACATGCACATATTCCTGCTGATGCACACTGGACTTTCCCATAATGTGACATGTTTGCCTGGCAACACTTGCTTGTTAAGACCTGCCAGCAGACTTGACCACTGATGGGTTATAGCTTGCATTTTGCATGTTTACTTGGAAAATAATATAATCACTACAACTTTAACTCTGTTACACAACAGATGAAAGAAATACAAACTGTTTTTTTAAATTTTTCTTTTCTGCTTTCCTTATGCTTCCACTTATTTTTATTCAATGCCCCCCAATTGCACCTGAGGCTACTGCTGCCTCTTCCATCATTCCAGCAACCTCCAGGGGGTAGTATCACCCACTTTAGGAACCTATGGTTTAGAGTAAGCCCAAGGCTGGGCTTTAAATTCATTCTGAGATGGCTTCATTAGCATTAGATTAATAGCTAGGGGTTAAGATTTATACTGGGACATTTGCTATAGAGTTAGGCTTTGTGGTTAACTCTTAGGCTATGGTTAAGTCTAGGACATGAATTACAAATTACTCAGGCTTATGAGTAGGGGTCGTTTGGGCTCATATTCAGTTTAGCAGTAGATTGTTAGAATTAGTGTTATATATAGTTAAAGGGTAAAGCAACCCCCATAGCAGAGTAGATATTTGGGATAGCATTGGAGCATGGCTTTGGCCATGGTTAGGGTTGGTATTATCATCAATGTTAGAACTATTTCACTGGAGTTTCAGACTTCCATAATACTCATAGCATTGTCATGGCACCCATAACCTCTACCCTGGCCTCCCATATTGGGAATGTCCCAAGTCCAGATATACCCTTCAGTGATACTATAAATTGGACCCATTCTCAAAGCAACCTGCCCCTAAACTGTACTAGAAACAAGCGGGCCTCCAAGGGATGGTGCAGAGGTTGGGGAGAGGAGGCAGACCACATTAACTTGTGTCATCCCCCTCCTTGGGCCTGCAAACAACAGTAGACTGAGATCCAATGAGATATTACTCAGTACTAGAAAAACTGGTCATGTTGAGTTCTACTGAAATCTAGACTCAGGCAATACTCACCGTATTCTTCTTTCACTGGTTTGACAGTATCTTCCTCCAATTTAAACCAGTGGTACGCAGGGGATGGCATCCCTTCAGAAGAGTGACAGGAAAGGGAGATGGCATGCTCTGCTTCTGGGGTCCCTCGGATGCTACAATAAGGCTTTGAAGGTTTGACTGGAAGACAATAACAACAAGTGAAAGTTTGCCAGGAAGGTAGCAGTTTGTGAAAATTATCCTCTCTTATCCATTTCCCAAAGTGCACTTCACTGATGTTTCTAAAACCTCCCTTGGCAATTTCCATAAGGTCCCAGTCGATCGTAGGGTGCTTCAGTTAATGAAGGTTCCGATGCTGTCTCTCTATTTCAGCTCCCCACAGATTTATAACCAAGAACTTCTACATTATATATCATTAATGAAATAGATATACTTAAGGAAATATAATGTTTGGGAGGCAATTTTTTTCAAAGAAAATCAGAGTTGTGGCATTTGATGGCCATCATTGAATGAATGAGAAAGCACCTATTAAGTGCTTATTATATGCTATGCATTGAGCTCATCATTGAGTTAATCATACTAATAGACACTATCTCAACTGGCAAGTAGAGTCTAGGCTGGAGTCAGCTTGTCACAGGGATCCAGGGCAGGTAGAATCAGCACCCATGCAGTGGGATTTTTTCTTTTAAAAAAATTAATTAATCCATTGATTTTTAGTTTTCAACATTCACTTTTATAAGATTTTGAGTTCTAAATTTTTGCCCCTCCTTTCCCTCTCCCTTCCCCAAAATGGCATGCAATTGGATATAGGCTATGCAAGCACAATTGTATTTCCTCATTAGTCAGGTTATGAAAGAAACATCAAAATAAAAGGGAAAACCCATGAGAAGAAAAAATGAACAAAAAAAGGAAAAAATCGTTTACTTCAATCTACATTCAGGCTCTAATTCTTTCTCTGGATGTGGATAGCATTTTTCATCATGTGTCTTTTGGAGTTGTATTAGATCATTGCATTGCTGAGAAGAGCCAGGTCTATCAAAGTTGATCATCATACAGTGTTGCTGTTACTGTGTACAATGTTCTCCTGGTTCTGCTCACTTCACTCAGCATCAGTTCATGAAAGTCTTTCCAGATTTTTCTGAAGTCTGCCTGCTCATCATTTCTTATGGAACAATAGTATTCCATTATATTCATATACCATAACTTGTTCTGCCATTCCCTAACTGATGAGTATCCCTTTAATTTCTAATTCTTTGCCACCACAAAAAGAGCTGCTATGAATATTTTTGTGCATGTGGATCCTTTTTCCTTTTTTATGATCTCTTTGGGATACAGACCTAAACATGATATTGACGGGTCAAAGAGTATGCACAGTTTCATAGCTCTTTGGGCATAGTTCCAAATTGCTCTCCAAAATGGTTGGCTCAGTTCACAATTCCACCAACAATTATGCTGTGGAATTTGAGGGGTGTCAGAAGATACCTCCATGTCAAAAGCTCTATCTCTCCTATGGGCCTATCATGATGCCTGATATGCATTAAAGATTCATTCTCTGATTCTCAGAATATTAGAGGAGGAAAATATAAAACACCAAAGATCACAAAAGGGCATCCAGGTCAACTTATATCCTAGATAAATGAAGTCCTGAGATAGGAGGTGTTACACTGTTAGGCCCTGTTGCTGTTGTCCAACTCATTTGGGGTTTTCTTGGCAAAGATGCTGGAATGACCTCCAGATCAATTTACAGATGAGGAAACTGAGACACACAGGGTGGAGTAATTTGGTAGGGTCACACAGCCAGTAATTGTCTGAGCCTGAATTTAAACTCAGGAGTATGAGTTCTTGATTCCAAGCCTGATACTCTATTCACTGTGCCATCTATCTGTCTACAGATAGTGCCTGAGTCTCTAGGAATCCCAGTTAAAAATCAAAATCCTCTCTCCGCCCCTTCAAGAGGGGAATTTTGAATCTTGAATCTCTCCTATGACTTTGACTGTGAAGTGAACTCCCAGTGAGGAAATACTATCTACCAAAGCGAATTAGCACTTCTTATGCAAGGTTTTGGAGTAGAAGTTCTTAACCCATGGTCTGAGAATTTCTTGTATTTCAATATCATTGCTTTCCTTTGCAAACCTGTGTAGTTTATTTTATGCATTTAAAAATCTTTTCTGAGAAGAGGGCCATAAGCACCAGATTGCCAAGGGGCACGTGGCACAGAAAGGTTAAAAACTGTTAAAGAGTTATTTCATGTTGGAGTCAGGACTTGACCCAAGGTCTTCGTGACTCTAGACTAGGCTCCCTATCCATCAAAGTTGGTGACAAACTTAAATCGAAACAGATCCTTGCAGAGTGCATATTTACTTAGAAAAATACAAATTAACATTATCTACGTTATCTTGTATTATATTTGTTTTGGTAGACATTGCCCAATGACATTTTCACCTGGATGCTGAATTCCAGTCTGAAACCTCGGTATCACATCATTTTACCTCATCCTGAGAGGGCTGACAGGTCAAAAATTATTTCCATTTTCTTTTATAAGTTGGTTTCCCCATTAGAATATAAGTGTCTTGAGCGTAGAAATAGCTTTCTTGTTGCTTCATATTCCCTGAGTTTAGCACAGTGCCTGGCATATAGTAGGGGAGCTAGGTGGCACTGCAGTGGATAGAATACCAGACCTGAAATCAAAAAGGCCTGAGTTCAAATTTGGCCTCAGATATTTACTAACTGCGTGACCCTGGGCAAGTCACTTCACCCTATTTGCCTCAGTTTCCTCATCTGTAAAATTAACTGGAGAAGGAAATGGCAAACCATTGCAGTATCTTTGTCAAGAAAACCCCAAATGGGGTCACAACAAGTCTGACACAATTTAAAACAACTAAACAAGTGGTGTATAGTAAGCCCTTAATAAATCCTTGTTCACTAACTACAGGGCTTTAAAAATTGCAAAACACTTTTCACACTAAAACCTCACATTACATGGCAGATCCTATCAACATTAGAGTTGAAATTTTGAGAGTTGAAGTCACTTGGAGGTGGTCACACAGTTCAGGGTACTAGGTGAGACTGGAACCCAAGTCTCCTGCTCCAAGCCAATTCATGTTCTCTTAAACCACATTTACCTCCCCTAGACCCTAATCAACAGGGCTTCCCTTGTTCTGTTGGAGCAGGACTACCAGTAGTAGTCCTGCCAACTCTCCCTTCCCTCCTCCCTAGTGTTCCTCCAGTATTCTAGCTGGAAGCCAAGCCAAGCCTCAGGGTAATTTGTAAGATCTGGGGCTAGTATGGTGGATGTGCGTGGGTTGGAGCCCAGAGGGAGTGAGAGAAATTGGAAAGACCAGTGGAAAAGACTAAGGGTGGGTTTTTCCCAGCCTCCAAATAAAACAGTGGAAGTGGTTGACCTGAGCCCTGAGCCAGGGAAGAGATGAATAGAAGCAAGTCACCCCAAAGAAGTTAGAAGTGAAATGACTTTTAGCTGAGAAGGAAAAATCAGAAAATATTGACAACTCTGCAGGACAATAGCCTGGACTATACCTAGAGATGAGTAGCCCATGTTGACTCAGGTCTTTCTATCTTGTTCTTACAAGTAACAAACTTGTAACAAATATGTTGAGTCATTTTCAGTTCTGTTGAACTCTATGACCCCATATGGGGTTTTCTTAGCAGAGATACTGAAGTCGTTTGCCATTTCCTTCTCCAGATCATTTTACAGATGAGGAAAGTGAGGCAAACAGGATGAAGTGACTTGCCCAGGGTCACACAGCTAGTAAATGTTTAAGGTCAGATTTGAACTCTAGACCCTGGCCCAGGTCTAGCACCATATCCACTGCACCACCTGGCTACAAATTGCTAACTTAATGCTTGCAAGGGAATTAAGAATGCCTAGATGAGAGCTATAAAGTGTCAGGTACTGCTGTTCCCAGAATGAACAAGCATTTATTATATACTGGGTACTGCACTAAATGCTTTGGGAGATTTTCAGTAGGTGGGGGCATGGGCCATAAAGATCAGAGAATATCATGAAATACTAATAAGCCCTCTAAGATTGAACCTGGCCAGGTTCATGTCATTCTAGAGCCCTTTTTCTGAAAGATGGGTTCCATCAGCCCTGTAAATACCTAATTTTGCTCCTGAGAGCAAGAATTTCAAATTGTGCCCTCCCCTTACCTGATGGCATGGTGTGAGGCAGAAAAAAAATAGTACCTCATCAGCCTCTCCTTTGGAACATCTCTGGGTTACCCAGATAAGGAGGTACCTGGAACCCCAAGGGAAGGGGAAGGTGGTTACAAAGGAGAGAACACCAAACTTGGGGTCAAGGGAAAAGAGTTTAAGTTCTTCCTATGTGACCTTAAGCAAATCATTTCACCTCCCCTGGCCTTAGTTTCTTAATCTTCTGGTTCTAGAGCAGGCCTACACAACCTGTGGCTATAAGCAGCAGCTGGCAGGCACGCCAAAGGATTTTGCATAGCCGGGAAAAATGTTGAGGATGTTTTCCTCTGCCTGAAATCCTTTGGTAGGCTGCAGGTTGTGCAGGCCTATTCTCGAGTCTTCTGATTCTAAGGAGAAGAATATGGGGTCCTACCTGGACAGTGGCATGGCCTGGAACTAGAACCTCCATCTTATGACTCTCAGGCCACGGATCTTTTCTGGGTGAGCCAATGTAGTGGCAGAGGTTTCATCAAGGTTCCTTAGGCATTCTCTTGGGCTTCTCTCTTCTATACTCTAAACAATTTCATCAGTTCCCATGGGTTCAATGATCATGTCTATGCAGATGACTCCATCCCTAACCTCCTTCCTGACTTCCAGTCATATAGCACCAACTGCTTGCTGGACATCTCCACCTGAGATCCCCTTGGCATCTCTTCAATATGCTCTAAAACAGGACTCTTGTTTTACAAGTCCTTAACCTGCCCCTCCTCCACACTTGCTTGCTCATGTTGTGGGCACAAGAGCACCCTTAGTCTTCCAGTTATCTAGGTTTGAAGACACTGAGTCATGAATGACTCTTCTCTCTCCATCAAAGGATTTAGTAGAGTGCTTGGTACATAGTAGGCACAATATAAATGCGTATTCCCTCTCTTCTCTCTTCTGTCAGTCCCTCCACACAATCACTTTCCAAGTCATCTTTAGACTCTGGCTCCTCAACATGACCATTACCCTAACTTAGACTCTCATCCACTTTCTTCTGACCTATAGCAGTAGGATCCTAATTAGATGGCCTGTAAAATGAGGTTGCAACAACCTTGGGAAATAGATGCTATTATTATCCTCATTTTAAAGATGAGGAAACTGAGGCAGACAGAAGTTAAGTGACTTGCCCACAAAGAGTCAATGATTAACAGCAAAAGCTATCATGATCACTAACCAGGAGAAATGGGTACAGGCTGCAAAAAAAGTCAGTGGAAAAATATTCTTGCAAAGACAGGCATCTAAAAGTGCCTCCTCATTGAAGGTCTTCATATATGGATTGGATTACAAGGCCTCTGAGGTCCTGGCCAACTCTGAGATTCTGTGACTGCAATGGGATTGTGGGTAGGGAAATACTTAAGGGAGTCAGGAAAAGAGCTTGAACCTTAGACTTGGGGCCCTGCTTATGATGAAAAAGAGACAAGAACACCATTCTCTGAGGATATGGCAAGGCAGTGGGGAACTTCCCTTGGGGATAGTCAGTCTATGGGAGAACAAGCCTTACAATCTGGTAGCATCTGATTTGAAGGCATTACATTTGCCAGTGAGGTACTAAATTTGAAGTTTTTAAATTTTTCTCCTTTTTTTAATTTTAAAGATTTAATATTTTATTTTTTCCTCGATTCCATGTGAAAACAATTTTAACATTCTTTAAAATTTTTTTTTGAGTTCTGTGGCCACTAGGTGGCGCATTGAATGAAGTACTGGCCTGGAGTCAAGCAGAACTTGAGTTCAAATGTGACCTCGGACATTTGACACTAACTAGCTTGTGTGACTTTGAGCAAGTCACCTAACGCCAACTGCTTTGCCTTCCCCCCTCCAAAAAAATTTTTTTTTTAAATTGAGTTCCAAATTCACTCCCTTCCTTCCTTCACTGCCTCCCTCATTAAGAAGGAAAGCAATTTGATATAGATTATACATGTGTACTCATGCAAAACATATTTCAACCTTAATCACGTTGAAAAACACAAAAACACAGACCAAAAAACAACAGCAAAAAACCGGAGAAAAATAAAGAGAGAAAGTATACTTCAATCTGCATTTAGATTCCATTAGTTCTTTCTCTGGGTATGGAGAGCATTTTTCATCATAAACCCTTCAGAACTGTCTTGGATCATTGTATTGCTGAGAATAGCTAAGTCATTCACTGTTAATTATTGTACAATATTGCTGTTATTGTGCACAATATTCAATGTTCTCCTGGTTCTGTTCATTTCACTTTGCATCAGTTCATGTAAGTTTTTCCAGGTTTTTCTGAGAGCATCCTGCTTGTCATTTCTTATAGCACAATAGTATTACACCACAATCATATACAACAACTTATTCAGACATTCTCCAATTGATGGGCATCCCCTCAGTTTCCAACACTTGGCCACCATTAAAAGTGCTACTATAATAATTGTACATATAGGTCCTTTTACTTTTTGTGCTTTTATCTCTTTGGGATACAGACCTACAAGTGGTATTGCTTGGTCAAAAGGGTATGTGTGGTTTTATAGACCTTAGTTCTAAATTGCTCTCCAGAATGGCTGAATTAGTATACAGCATCACCAACAGTGCATTAGGGTCTCAATTTTTCCACACCCCCTCCAATATTTGTTATTTTCCTTTTCTGTCTCATTAGTCAATTTCATAGGCATGGGATGGAAGTTCAGAGTTGCTTTAATTTGCATTTCTTTAATCAATAGTGATTTAGAGAATGTTTTTCATATGGTTATAAATAGACTTGATTGCTTTGTCTGAAAAGTGCTCATTCATATCCTTTGACCATTTATCAATTGAGGAATGGCTCTTATTTTTTTGAGTCATATATAATTTAAATATATATTACATATAAAATTACATAATATAATTTACAAATTTACAATATAAATTTGACTCGGTTCTCTATATATTTGAGAATGAGGTCTTTATCAGAGAAACTTGCTATAAAAATTTTCACGGTTATGATTACTAACTATCCATTTCCCTCCATCCTACTCTCCCCCGATTTATCCTACTCTCTCTCTTTCCACCCCCATGTGTCCACATAAGCATTTTGCTTCTGTCTTTTACCCACCCAAATCCATCTTCCCTTCTATCACCTCCTTCCTTCTTTTGTCAAGATTTCTATATCCAACTGAGTGTATATGTTATTCTCTCTTTGAACCAATTCCATTGTGAGTAAAGTTCACTTACTCCCCCCAACTCACCAATCATCCCCTACACTGTAAAAGCTCTCTCACACCTTTTTCATGTGAGATAATTTATCCCATTCTACCACTCCCTTTCCCCTTCTCCCAATGCATTCCTCTTTCTCACCCCTTAATTTTATTTTTTAAGATTATCATCCCTTCATATTCAACTCAAACCTGTGTGCTCTCCTTCAAACTGTCCTAGTAATGAGAAATATTTTAGGAGTTACAAGTTTTATCTTCCCATGTAGGAATGTAAAGAGTTTAACCTTACTGAAACCCTTATGATTTCTCTTTCCTGTTTATCTTTTTATGCTTCTCTTGAGTTGTGTATTTGAAAGTCAAAATTTCTATTCAGTCCTGGTCTTTTCATCAAGAATGCTTGAAAGTCTTCTATTTGATTGAATATTCATTTGCCACCCTGAAGGATTATATTCAGTTTACTAGGTAGGTGATTTTTGGTTGCAATCCAGCTTTTTTGCCCTCCAGAATATCATATTCCAAGCCCTCCGATCCTTTCATGTAGAAACTGCTAAATCTTGTGTGATCCTGACTCTGACTCTATAATATTTGAATTGTTTCTTTCTGGTTGCTTGAAATATTTTCTCCTTGACCAAGGAACCCTGGAATTTGGCTACAATATTCCTCAGAGTTTTCATTTGGGGATCTCTTTCAGGAGGTGATTCTTTCAATTTCAGTTTTACCCTCTGGTTCTAGAGCATCAAGGCAGTTTTCTTTGATAATTTCTTGAAAGATGATATCTAGGCTATTTTTTTTGGTCATGACTCTCAGGCAGTCTAATAATTGAAAAATTATCTCTCCTGGATCTATTTTCCAGGTGAGTTATTTTTTCCAATGAGATATTTCACATTTGCTTCTATTTTTTTTCATTCTTTTGATTTTGTTTTATTATTTCTTGATGTCTCATGTAGTTGTTAGTTTCTACTGACCCAATTCTAATTTTTAAGAAATTATTTTCTTCAGTGAACTTTTGGACTTCCTTTTGCATTTGACCAATTCTGCTTCTCCAGGGCATTCTTCTCCTCATTGGATTTTTGTACCTCTTTTATCATTTGGTCTATGCTGTTTTTTAAAGTGTTATTTTTTGTTCAGTATTTTTTGTGCCTCATTTACCAAGATGTTCACTCCTTTTTTTCATGATTTTCTTGCATGCTCCCATTTTTCTTCCCAATTTTTCCCCCTACCTATCTTACTTGATTTTTAAAATAGCTCTTTAATGATCTGAGATCAATTCATATTTTTTCTTTGATGCTTTGGATGTAGCAGCTTTGACTTTGTTGTCTTCTAAGTGTGTGTTTTGATCTTCCTTGTCACCTTCCTATAGTCAGAATATTTTTCTGTTGTTTGCTCTTTTTTCCAGTCTAATTTCTGACTTTTAACTCAATGCTAAAGTAGGGCTCTGCTTCCAAAGTGGAGGGCATGCTTTTCTAAGCTTCAAGGTTTTTGTGTAGTTGTTATCAGAGCTAGTTCTGGGGGGTCTGTAACCTTTCAGTTCTTTCAAGGTGGTATGATCTAAGAAGAGGTATATTTACTACTCTTCTGGTCTGCACTCTGGTCTGTTCGTGATGACAGGCACCCTTTTCTGCCCTGGAATTGAAACTAGTGTTCCTGCTCCCCTGTGGCCACAACCTCTGGCATGCTAGTGCTCCTCCTTGCCTTGAGACTGCCATCCAGGACTGCAACCTAGATCCAAGTATGCAAAATGCAACAGAGCTCTGTCCCCAGTGTCAGCAAAGGGACCTCTGTAATCTCCTTCTGGCCATCTATTCAACCCCTTTAACTTCTGTTGGCTAAGAGCTCTAGAAGCAACCACCACAGATACTGATTCAGTCACTTCCAAGGCCTGCTCCTGCTTTGCTAGGGCCAGGTCTGCATTGGTGTAACCTGCACTGTACTGTGTTCTACTCTCACCCAGTGTGACAGACCTTTCCTGATGACCCTATAGATTGTCTTGGGCTAAAAATGTATTTCACCTTATCCTTTTGTGGATTCTGCTGCCCCAGAATTTATTTTGAAGCATTATTTAAAGGCATTTTGAGGTGAATTTGGGAGAGCTCAGGTGAGTCCCTGATTTTTTTCTGCCATCTTGACTCTTTAAGCTCAGTTCTGACTCTATCAACAAGGGACTAGCCCAGGGTCACATGGCAAGTCTCTTATCTCCCAGGTCAAAGTGCTTTCCCATAGTCAGATTTCATTAGGGACTCACTGAAACAATATCCAGTTTACCTTTTTTATATCTTGTTTGTAACATTGTTTGCCTATTGTCTCCTTCAATTAAATCATGAGCTCCTGGAGGACAGGGACTGTCTTTCTCCTTTCTTTGTATCCCTACCTAGTACTAACACAGAGCCTGGAACATAGTAGGTGCTTAATAAATGTTTGTTGACTTGACTCCCTGGGGGCTGCACTATCCTCTGGGGCTACATTGGTAGTGGTTCCCTATGTCACAGAAGAGAAAACAAGCAGAAAAATGAAACATGTTGGCATTCAAGTTTACAGCCCATGGCTGCATACTTCACCTCCCTTACAATGTCCCTTCAACCCAAGATTGTGCCCCTTGAAAGAAAAATACAGAGTTTTTGCAGTACCTAACACGTTGGTCACAATAAATCCCTGGTTATTTCCTTGAAAGTCAGGTGGGTTGTTGACATCGCAGATGTAAACTCCGCTGTCTGCAGGTTGCATGTTGGAGATAGTGATGGAAGCATTTCCTGGGGTGGAGGCCCCTGTAATCCGGTTCTTATACTGTCCAATGTCAGATGGTTGTCCACCCGCAGAATAGTAAATCTGAGACAACAGAGAAATAACAGACAGGTGCATAAAAATTAACTTCTGATATTCTAGATCATAGTATGTCAACTGGGGGATCCACACTCATACAAGGACAAACCTCTCTATTGGTGTAATGAGGCTGGATTGGACCAGAGTATGGCACTCAGATATTCCCTGTGCAGTTCCTGTCCAAATGACCATGTAGAATAACTTTGGACTGAGCCTACTTTTCAGTCTTTATGACTCAAGGATTTGCAATGAGCCATGACTGAAAGTTCTTTCATTAGCTTCTGATGACTCAGAGGTTGTTGAACCAAAACAGAGTAGGTATAAAAAAAGGAAATGTGCCCCTTGGTGACATCAATCCCCAAGCATCTAGCATAGTACCTCCATAGTCAGTGCTTAATAAATGTTTATTGACTGGTTGCTCTCTCTTTTCTTTTCCTTGAGATGATAGGACTGCTTCTGAGAGCTGAGTGAGAGAAAGGAAGCTACCTTGTCTCCTACCTGGCCCATATAGCTTTACATACATGGTTCCCTCTGTCTCTTTGTGTTTGTTCTTTCCTTATCTTAGGGGAATGAGTATTCAGAGATGGAAGTATCCTGTCAATCTTATGAATCTGGGCAATCCAGAGGTTTCACTGGAAGACCCATTGGCAGTTGGAGCTGAATGGCAGCATTAGCTGTAGTGCCTACAAGGCAGCTGCCCTTCTCCTCCTCCCCTCCTCCCCTGCCCTTCATCTTGGAGGCAGCTCAAAGTAGTTGAGAAAGAAAATGCTCAAAATGTGGGTCATTCCTTTTGTATATCTATTGAGTTCTGTTTCAGAATCCCCTCAGTTATCAGATTTTCCAGCTTCAGTAGTCAGTTAGAGAACTCTGGGTTATCTCTCATTGCAACCCATTGTGTCATTAAGGCCAAAAGTGGCTGCTTAGACTAGAACTAAGTAGGGGATATATGTGTATGTTCCAAGGACTTGTCCCCCCACAGGCCAGTCCACTCCCACTACATCAACAAGCTGATATCCAGCTTCTGTTTAAAAATTTCTAATGAAAGTGAACATCTTATCTCCCTGGGCATTTCATTGTTCTTGGGGAAAGATCTAATTTTAGGAAATTTTTCTTATGTTGTTCGTTATTTTCTCCCCATTGCTCCTAATTCTACCTCCTGGGGTCAATGAGAACATATCTAATCCCTCTTCCACAAGAGGTTCCTTCACATACTTGAACACAGACATCACATAGTTCTCAAATTTTCCCTTCTCCAGGTAAAACACGCGAATTTCCTTCAACCATATGGCAGGACTTCAAAGTTCTTCACCTTTCCATTTGCCTGCCTCTGCACACACTCAGAACTGAATAGAATGCTTCTCTTTGTAATGTCTAGATTAAAGCAGTCTTTTGGTGTTTATATCACACTATAAACTGTGCTTAGCACAGCTCCTGACACATAGTACTTGCTAAATAAATGTGAGTCGTTAGTATTATTAACTCATATTGAGTTTATGCACCACTAAAACTCTAGTTTCTTTAAAATTATCTGCTCCATAGCCATATCTCTCATATCTTATATTTGTGAAGCTTATGTTTAAATCTGAGGACAAAACAATTTATCTTTATTAAATATAACAGCAATAGCAACAATGTACATTTATGCCCTTTTAAGATTTGCAAAGTGTTATCTCAATTGACCTTCATCACAACCCCTGGGAGGTAGGTACTATCATTTTACCCATTTTACCAATGAGGAAGCTGAGACAGACAAAGGCTAAATGACTTGCCCAGGGTCAGACAGCTAAGTATGCATCTGAGGCTTATTTTGATTTGGTCTAAGATCTTCTTGACTCCAAGTCAAGCATTCTATCTACATACCACCTAGCTGCTTTATGAGATCCAGTCCCAAAGTTTAGCACAAGATCTTTTATGATCATGGCTTTTATCATTTACTACATTGTGGCTAAGTCTCCATTCTTCACCTGCCCCACAAACTCTTTAGTCTAAGCTTCCTTGAAAACACTTCCTTGAAAAAAGCAGAAATTCTGATCAAGTCAAGTCCTGATAGAAGCAAAAATCCCACTCACTCCCTGGGCTTTGTAATCAGCACCTTAAATGTGAGAAGCAACTTCAAATTCATTGCCTTCTGAAAAGCCCCAGCAGAGGGCACCAGTCAAAGAACCCTGGGAGCTTTGCATACTGCAGACAAAATCTATAGAAAACTCATTTTTCATTTAGATACAGATTGATGCTCTTCCTAGTCCCCAAAATGTGAGAAAAAGCACTGATGTGCTCCCACTTTTAGGATACCTAACACATGGTAATCTCTCAACAAATATAAACATACAAGTTCCCTATGGTCCAATATACTCCTGAGAGGTTCATACAATTGACAGATTATACTATAAAATGGTAATTGACAAAATACCTTGTACTGGATTAAAAAAAAAAACCAGGAAAATAAATCAGTGGAACAGAATGAGAAAGAAAGGGAAACAATATTGTTTGTTAAATCCGAAATTACAAAACACTGGGGAAGAAAGGCATTATACAATAAAGCTTGCTACAAAAAAAAACCCAATAAATTCCAAGTGATATAATGATATAAATATATTTTTAAACATCCCATAAGAACATTAGAAAGAAAGCTCCATTGTGGAGAGAAAGAACATTCCTCTCTATTAAACAAATGGAAAAAAATCAAAGAAGCAAGCTAGATGAATTTGAATATATAATAAAAGGATTTCTGCAACAACAAATCAATGTCTCCAACATAAAAAGGAAAGAAACAGACTAGGAGTGAATCTCCAGAGTAATTGTTTCTGATAAAAATCCAATATCCAAAATGTGTAAGGAATGGACAGAAATGTTTCAGTAATGATTCTTTCTTATATATAAACAAAAGAAATGAACAGGGAGTTTGTGAAGAAAAACAATTTGTCAATAATCCCAAAACTCACTAATAATAAGAGAAATGAAAAATAAAACAATTTTGAGATCAGGTTGGCAAGAAAAAAAACAATAAACATCTATGTTGGCCAGACTGTGGAAAAGCAAACACACCATTACATTTTTGGTGGACCTGTTTAGTGATACAATTTTTTTTTTTTTTTTGTGAGACAATAGGGTTAAGTGAGTTGCCCAAGTTCACACAGCCGGTAAGTGTCAAGTATCTGAGGCTGGATTTGAATTCAGGTCCTCCTAACTTCAGGGTCAGTGCTCTATCCACTGCAGCGCCACCTAGCTGTCCCCAGTGTAAGCTTTTTGGAAAGCAGTCTGGCATGAAATAAGAGCTGTTCAATTGTTTGTACACTTGGACCCCACTATTAGGACAATGTATTCTAAAAACTTTATTAGGTTTCCTAGAATCCTTCTATTCAGAACCACTGTTCACCAGCTCTTATTTGCTTCTAAATCTCCAACTGTGCAGACTTTAGCTCATGGCATTGTAATAAGGACATTTACTTAAAATGAAAGGCAAGGCTAATGAAGGAGGGGGCATTCCTGGCAGCCACTCTCCACCTTCTTCCCCAAATGATTGCCTCCCACAAACCTCCGGAGAAAGCTAATCAACTCTTGGTTAAAAGCTCGGTCTCCTCAGCCCATGGGGAAGGGACACATCTGTTTCACTCTCACTCTGGTCCTTTAGAAAGGTTATTGTCTTGTTAATGGCTCCTTTCTATCACCTCCCTTTTGGTTTCTGCCCTGCTGGATAGTGCTATTCACACTACTCCTGTCCATCTCTCCGTCTCCCCAGTGGTTTCTCCTATAGTTTCTTTTCTCAAATGTCATTTATTTTCAGCAGGGTATTAGACTGCCAGCCACAAACTGGTTTTGGGGGTCACTGCCCTCCCAATATTGGCACTGCAGGATGAGAAATGTTGAAGCCTCACCTTCCAGAGAGAGAGAGAAAGAGAGAGAGAGAGAGAGAGAGAGAGAGAGAGAGAGAGAGAGAGAGAGAGAGAGAGAGAGAGAGAGAGAGAGAGAGTTGAGATCCAGGGCAAGGAAAGCCTCTTGGTTCCATTTTTCTCTCTTGCCCTGTAATTTCTCACCAGCTCTGCTCTCTGGCCCCAGCTCTCAGGCTTCCCAGCTGTAGTTTCCTCTCAAAATTTCAAGCCTGCTTCCATTCAAAACCTCTGGGCACTACAGAATCCATTCCCTAACCACCTGCCAGGGATCTAGAGAGGCCCCTTACACTAAGGATATTTGGCAAGAAGAAAAGCCCCATCTGTGCACAAATATTCCCAGTGGCTTTGTTTGTAAAAGCAAAAAACTGGAAACAGTCCTTCTGTCCAAAGCCTAAATAAGTAAGGGGTATGTGAACATACTGGAATATTGTTGCATTATAAGAAATGACCAGCATGATGCCTACAAAGAAGTCGGGCAGATTAATTTGAAAGGCTTCAGAGAGAAGAAAGTAGAACATTCCTTCCCCCAAACCAATCCACACACTGCCTAGACTCCAGCGAAGCAATATAGCAGCGAAGTTGGATGGAGACACAGGAAAGGGAAACACATGTGATAATTATTATTTTGCTAAAGTTAATGTAGATACTCCTTTAAGAATAAATTAAAATCCTTTCCATTTTATGCTTTGATGTCTTCATTTTGCTTGTTCAAATGTTGGATATGTTGATGGTTACCAAGTTTCTATTATATAGTCACATATTTTCCTTTAACAATGTTGATAATTTCTGGGTTTGCATCACTTTCATTTTCAAATACATTCAAATGTATTCATTTTGTATATATACTCTACATATTTAAGTGTGCACACGTAATCCAGCCTTGGATACTATCCCTTACTTCATACTTTCTGCCTCAGTTTCCTCATCTGTGAAATGGGAATAATAATAGCACCTACTTCCCAGGGTTGTTGGGAGGATAAAATGAGACAATATTTGCAAAATACTTTGTTATATAAATGTTAACTATCATTTATTATCGTCATTATCATCGTCACCATCATCACTCTCATCATGAAGTCATCTCTTCCATTAGAATGTAACCTTCTGGGCAGAAACTGTTTTTGTCTTTGGACCTCCACCAGTGCCTAGCACATAATAAGTTGCTTAATAAATGCTTCTTGATTGAGTGATTGACATATTCCTGCCCACTCCCTTTCCCAGAGAGGTATATCATGTGAAGAAGAAAAAAGAGAGAGGCAGGGAAAGCATTTCAGCAAAACTAATAAATCTATGAACCCGGTCTGATATCATATGTACTATTCCCCACCCATAGTTCCCCTCGAGACAGCTAGGTGGCTCTGCAGTGGATAGATCCCTGGGCTTGAAGTCAGGAAAACTCAAGTTCAAATCTGGCCTCAGACACTTAGTAACTGAGTGACCCTGGGCAAGCCGCTTCACCCTGTTTGCCTCAGTTTCCTCATCTGCAAAGTGAGATGGAGAAGGAAATAGGTTGGTAGTCTATCAGTATTCTGGAGGACTGTGGTCCACTGTGGACGCCATATCAAAAGAAGGACATTGGTAAGCTGGAGTAAGTCTAGAGGAAGGCAACTACGATGGGAAAGGGCCTTGATGCCATGCTATGTGAGACTTGGTTGTAGGAACTGGGCATGTTTAGCCTTAGAAAAGAAATGACTCATTTTATTTGGCCCCAGGGAGCAGGAGCAAGGGGTAAAAGTTGCAAAGAGGTAAATTCAGGTTTGATGTCACAAAAAAACCTTCCTAATACAGCTATCCTTTCCACATCTTGGGGGTTAGGGACAGGGCATGACACCTTCGTGAGCTGGAAAATCCCTGTAAAATTTGTCGGCCCTCCCTTTGTACCAGAGAGAGTCTGAATTATTCTGATATCAAAAGATAAAATATGTTGATATTTTATATATATATATATTATTATTATGCATTTCTAATTTTTAAACTTTTTCTGTGTCATCTGCTAGCCTTTGTGTGTTGTTTGTAACTTCTGCAAATCTCCCCTAAAATTCCAGTTTCATTTCTTATGCAGACTCGTGATATATCAAAACCACAATGGGGAAAGTTATGATGTGGAAGGGATAACTGTAATTAGATCTGCCTCAGAGTAGAATGGGCTGTTTTGAGATTTGCAAGCAGAGGCCAAATGACCCCCATATTGAGTTATAATGAGAATTCCCAGGAAAAGCTTAAATTTTTATTTCAAAGGGTTGAGAAGTCTAGATGTTCCCAATTAGATCTTGCTCCAGATGGAGAAAGGGAGATTCCCTTGGGGAAAAACAGAAAGAATTTTTTATATCTTTTTTTCTCCTGGGTTGTGACATATCCTTCTGTTCAGCCATGCCAAATCATCTGACAGGTATATTGGGCACAGACCAGGGTAAGAACATTACAATCCATTTACTCAAGGGGTCAACAACTTCAGGAGGGACATTGGGAACCTGGTAGTAGTTGAAGAAAGGCTCTGAGAAACCAAAGCAGCTTTCATAAACCCAGGCATGTTACTGTATAGGAGAGGCTCTCAGGGTCTATTGACCTTATTTTACACACAGTTATAACAAAGATGGTAATCTACTTTCCAACCCCACAACTGAACAATTTCATTTAACATTGGTCTGATGCATAATATATTCTAGGTGCTGGTGACACAAAAGCAAAAATTCACCAACGTCTCTCAAAGAGCTCATATTCTATCATTACAACAGATCATAATGGAGGAAGACAGAGAGACTACCAAAGGTGGATATGTTGACAGTAATGATAGTTGGCAGCAAAGAAAGAGCTGGCAGAACCATTAAGCTGACACAAGAATAATCAAAGTCCAGTAGTCTGGGTCCATTTTGGTAGGGGTAAACAATCCTCCATGCCACATAGAATCCCAGAGTCTCACAAGCTGCCGGGGTCATCTATTCCAACCCCTTTCCTGATTCCTAAATTCCCTCTACAATGCTCCCAAAATAAGGGGTCATCCAGCCTTTGAATTCTTGCAATTTAGGGCAGCTAGGTGGCACAGGACCTGAGTTCAAATTGGGCCTCAGACCATTACTAGATGTGTGACCCTGAGCAAGTCACTTAACCTTGACTGCCTCCAAAAAAGGATGATATTTACAATTAGTGGGGACACATTCTCTCAAAAGGCAAACTCATTTGTATAGCAATCAATGTTAGAAAATGATACCTTATCAATATAAGACCTGAGTTTCAATTCTGACCCAGGCACTTATTAGCTGTGTGACCCAGGACACATTCCTTAACCTCTCCTAGCCTCAGTTCTCTCATCTATAAAATAGGGATAATAAAAATATTGACTTCAACAAGATTGTGAGGATAAAATGAGATGATATCTGTCAAGTATCTTGCAAATTTCAAATCTCTATATAAATGCTAACTGTTATTAATTATTATGATCTTTTCTCCCTCCCACTCTGTAGAGGGGAAATGGTTAAAATCACAGGTGCTATCTCCTAGGATAGGCTGCTCAAATCTGCCCTATACCATGGGCCAATTGAGGCTCAGAGGAGGGGATGTTGGAAGGCAGCCCTATTATGCAGAACATTGGAAGCACGAGTGTATTGACAGCAGTGAGGCTGGCAAGAGCAGGATGGAGCTATAATACCTGAACACTGTTGCCCAACAGCGCAGCAGGAATTTGTGTGACTCATCATTCTACTGTCACTCAATGGAGACCAAGACCCTAGGCAGACAGGCCATGAGGGAAGTAAGTTTTGATGGGGAGGAGTATGGCTCAGAAGCTAAAGAAGTGGTCCATGTGTAACTAGTGGATGGCATGAAGTCACTTGGTTCTCTGTGGCAGTGGAACACTGAAAGAGAGTACAGAGTAATGCAGGAAGGCAAAGGGTGGGGGCCAATGAGAGATACTTCCCAGTCCAGCCAGGGACTGATCCTGCCTGGATAGAGGTGTATGGGATTCTTCTATTCCCTTTCCCAATGACGAATTAAGGGGCTTTGGGGTACAGGTAATTGTTTTGTCTTACCTGAGAAGTCCAGCTACATCTTCCCCGACCATCTCTCGTATGCACCACTTTTAGACACTGACTGATTGCCTTTTCCTCCATACTCTGAATATTGAGGCATGGGTAGTGCTGCATTTGGGCAGAAATGGGCCAGTCGGAGAGTTGAATGCTCAACAGATATTGCCACACAAACCCAGAAGCCCCTTCATGCAGCCACTTCAAAATGGCACCTTTCATGGCACTAAGGTATCTCTAAGCTGGGACACACAGTTGCCATCATATATGGGGATGCCTTTTTACCCTCTGCTCCCAACCCCACTCCTGTATACACTGGCACTGAGAGTCACCATTTGACAAAGAGTTAAGTATATTTCTTAGGGTCAATTTTTTTTTAAGCATGAACTAGTCATTAAAGTCTTAAGAGTCTTTCAAGTCCCAGAAGTTATAGTCCCACCAGACTCAAGCCAAGAATGCCCTCTATAAAAGCTGGGACAAGTGATCATCCAGCTTCCATCAGAAGACATACAACGAGGTGGCCTTGGTTAGTTCCCCCAAACAGCCCATTCTCTTATTGGACAACTCCAATCATTAAGCTCTTTTTTCTTTACACAAAATCTAAATCTACTTCCCGATAACTTCTGCCCATTGCTCCTGAGTCAGCCTTCTGGGACCAACAGGGCAAGACAACCTTTCAAATACTTGAATACACCTCTCACATCCTCTCTGAATCTTTTCTAAACTAACCATCTCCAGTTCCTCCAATAAATCGTTATATTTCTTACTCCAACAATATAACTGTATTCTCCCTCTCACCTTTAGCACAGACAGATGACCCACAATATAGAATTTTGAATTGTTTCAAGGAAGAAATAAATTTGCTATCTGTTAAATCCACTTTTAACTAATGCCATTACCTGGTAA
Organism: Bettongia penicillata ogilbyi; assembly: GCA_023548195.1. Classification (NCBI taxonomy): domain Eukaryota; kingdom Metazoa; phylum Chordata; class Mammalia; order Diprotodontia; family Potoroidae; genus Bettongia; species Bettongia penicillata. The sequence goes on along the minus strand of JAJHZJ010000375.1, from coordinate 850,255 downwards.
CAACAACACAGATATTTCTTGACTCAGTGGTCATTCCATGAGCTGAGTCCATAGATTAACTCATCATCTTCTCGGTCAACACCTCCAGTGACCCACAAGGTCCTTGGAGGTGACTGAACTAGGAAGATAAATGGGAGAATACTAGACTTGGACTTAGAAAAACTTGAGTCCAAATAGCTCCTCAGACAAGCTGTGTGAGTCTGGGCCAGTCACTTAACCTCAGTTTATCTATCTGTAATATGAAGGGGTCAAACTCAATAGCCTCTAAGTGTCCTTCTAGGTATAAATCTAAGATCTCATGAACCTAGGAGTTGAGTTCATAGTAGAGCAGAAAGGGAATAGATCCCCAGTCCAGAAGCCTCCCAAGCCTAGAGAGAAATACATTAGAGTCCTGAACTGACCATAATAAAACTCTAAAAGCATTCTGCTTGAAGGCTGAATTGTTTTTCCTACTCATTGAAATCCAAGAGAATAAAGTGCTTTGAAAGCTAGTTAGCACAAATGCTGGGTCATTTTGCTATGATTCATCTTCAGTGAGATAGCTCATTGAACTCAAGCGAATCAGACTCTTGCTAACCAAGAGGTCATTCTTTATCTTAGAAGAGATGGCCAGTAGTTCCTTCACAGTTGAACTGTGGACTAGTCATCTCAAATGCAGATCGCAGGTTGGTTTTACATTTCTAGCAGCTTGATGTTACAGTTGAAATCAGTTTCTCTTCCTAAGACTGGCAAGCCCCATCTCACCTTTCTCTGAACCAAGGGTCAAAGGTCTATGTAGTAAGCAAGTGGGGGCTGGTGGAAGGGGAAGAGAAGATCCCTGAGGAGGACTCTTCCCTAGGGCAAGGATCTCTTCCCCTCACCAAAGTGCCCAAGGTGGGGGGGGGGATACTGCACTGTTATGAGGGGGTGAATTCCCCAGTATTCAGAGCCCTATTCTTTCATCAGTGGGTCCCAGCTGCCATACTTTGCTACGTCTACAACCTTCTAAGAAGGGTAGCCCACATCAAGACAGATTCAATTCATTCACTGATTTCTTTAGACATTCAAATGGAACTCCCAGGAGAAGTTCATAGCAATGCCCCATTTTTTTCCTTTTCTCAACATCTTGATAACCATTCCAACTACTTACAGTATTTTCTCCTCAAATCATAGGATCGTAAGTTCGGAGCTGGAGGCCTTGTAGTCCAGAACCCTAATTATACAGATGAGGAAACCTAGGCTCAGATACATAAGTGACTTTCCAAGATCACATAGCTAGTAAGTGCAACAATTGGGGATTGACTTTCCACTGTGCCCTTGGGCCTCTTCCTGAGCTGAGGGACCTTCTCTATTTCTGTGGAGATCAGTAAAGGACAATATGGCAGCCTTGAGGAGAGCCAGGATCAGAGGTCAGTTGGTTAGCAGCCATGCAGGAAGGCAGCATGAAGCAGGGAGGGGGTTCAAAGGTAGTCACATCCGAATACTGCTTTCTCTAAATGCCCATATTTTCAGTACCAGAATAGATCACTCTTTAAGTTTATGATAAGTCAGGACTCAAAGTCATTTTTGGAAATAAAATTGTGTTTTAGAGGTAAAATTGGACCTTTTGAAGTGGGGGGAGGGAAGAAGGGGTATAATTTCAGAAACATCTTATCCCTTTCATGTTCTGGGAAATTCTATGGTCCTCTTATTATTGTAAGATTGTAAAATCACTAATCCCTGTATGAAGTATGGAAAAATGCTAGGTTAATAGGGAACCTGATTAATTGGCTAGGAATAGTTACTGGACAGGGGATTTGACTGATATAGGTAACTCTGGCTCCCAATGCAGGTAGGCCCCTGCTCAGTCACTGACAGTCTTAGGGAGTTTCTTTAAGTGACTTACCTAGGGTCACACAATTAGTATGTGTCAGAGTATTCTCTCTCCTCCATAAATTGGATAGTTGCAAAACAGAGAAACCGGATAAAAAACACATTTCAACATCACAAAAATGATTCATGAGACCTTCAACCCTGGCTTCAGCTGCAAGGGGATTATATTTATAGGAGAACTTGATTTTTCCACACCAGGAAATGTTGTCTAAAGTCAACCGCTTCCTGGAAGAATTGGTCTGGTGTATCCTTTGTTCTAAAGGGTGGTTCTCTGGGAGGGGAGGGAGGAAAGACACAAGTGGGAAGTGGAGGCTATGCAAAAACAAAAGGTAACAATAAAAACGAAGCCAAAAATCGCCCTCACAGAATAGGGATCTTCTTCTACTTTTTTTTTTTAAAGAATAAACTGCCAACTCACAAAATTTCTCCAAGAAGAATGAATTACAATCTGAGACGCAAACTCCTGCAGGTTCTTTCTCACCTAGCTGAGCCATCCTTCTGTCATAACGGTTCACCTGGAACCCAGAGTAAACAAAGTCTAAGTCTGTAAAATGTTCTAGAAGGTGTCCCAAAAGTTTTAGTGCAAAACTGCACTGAGACTTTCAGGACATCCCATATGGATGGAAAATCAGGCAGGCCCTTTATAGAAATGACTCAGCCGCCGAGGGGGCTGTCTCTGTATTCTCATGGCACTTACATAGTTTAGCACGCCAGTCATTTGTTAAGTGACAAATGCTGTAAGACTCCTGCCCCATTCTCGGAGACATGAGAAAGATAAAAGAAATATGGAGCTTCCAGTCAAGTTGGGGAAATAAGAAAATGAACAGCCGTGGAAATCCAGGTCTTACAAGGCAGGGTAGGCAGGTAGCCTGGCAGACTAAGGGCCAGATGAGCAGGGCAGGTGGCAAGGTCATGAGCAGGATAGTGAGGGTGCTAGGGCGACCCTGTATAAGAGAAGGACTCGGCTACTCAGACCTGAAGGGACCCGAGGAAGCCTCCAAAGGCTTTGGAGGATATAGGCGAGAGATAAGGGAGAGTTGGTCAGTTAAGAAATGTAGACCTGCAGGGGCCATGATGGTGGGCATTTCAGGGTGGGCAAGGTGGCAGATGAGTTCCTGGGCCAAAAGTCAGAGGTAAGGCTTGTACGGGAAATGTTTAGAGAGCAATGGGCAGAACGGAGTCAGGTTGATTGGCATCAGATGGCACAGGGCCCTGAATGCCTGGAAGAAAAGATCAGACTTCATCTTGTCTGTGATTTTTTTGTGACAGGGTGAGAGGATGGGGGTAGAAATTGAGTCTCTGCTTCCACTGATATAGGGAACTTCTCAGTTAGAGAATGTCTCTCTACCACTCATTTAGCATCTTCACATCTTCTTTTTGTAACTTAGAGACAACTCTGGAGGACCTCAAGGAGAAGCGACTTGCTTAGTCACATGGTCAGCCAGTATGTCTGAGGCAGGTCTTTCTGGTTCTGAGACCAGACCTCTCTCCATTACACCACCTTGCCTCTTTATGCTTTTGAAATCACCAGGAGGGGGCACAGTTTGTTAGCAGCTATGTAGAGGATCTACCAGGTAATGATACCTCAAGAGGTACAGGCAATCAACAATATGGGAACTTTTGCTAGAAGCAACAGGGAGCTACAGAAGATATTTGAGCAAGGTAATGACATGGTTAGACCTGGACCACAAGAATCTTATTTTGGCGGCTATGTGGAGGATGGATTGGAGAGAGGACGGGAATCTAGTTAGGAGGCTAGTGACTGAAAGAGGCAAGGAGGGACTTATCTAAGGTGGTTTTAGGGAGTAAAAAAAAGAGAGAAAAAATGAACTATCCTCAATTAGTTTCTTTTCTTTTTTATTGAATTGTTCGCTAATCATTGCCCATGTATAAATCTTTTTTTCCTTCCAATCTCTGATTTCATGGGGTAGGTCACTCCTAGTGAGGAAACTCCTTACACTAATGCTGGTTGCAGTCTTATAGTTATAGCTGGTTATAGTCTTAGTTGTCTGGAGAGAAATGACTTGCCCCGGGTCATCCATCTAGGACATATTAGAAATTGAACTTGAATCCAGTTAATTCTGACCCCACCAGCTACTCCCAGCCTTCAGTGTGGTTAGGTCCATGAGGCAGTTGTCCTAATCTTACCTTTATCCCCAGACGGTGGAGAGGGGATGGGCTCTATAGCTGCTATTTGGGGCATTGCCTCTACTGGTCTAGGAGTCCTATGAGGTCAGGGACTGGGTCTTGCCACAACTTTGTACCTCCCTAGGAGCCAGTGCACAGTAAATAAACGTTTGTCAAAACAGAAATGTTTGTTGAATGACTGTATGACTTTGCCATTGGAGGAAGACCAAAGACTGAAAGAGATATTAGTGCAGCTAAAGACACATTGTCTAGACCAGAGGTCTCCAAAGTTGGGGAGGCCATGCCATAACTTCAGGGGGACCATGGTATTCCAACCTAGGTATTAGGTAAACTAGGTAAGCGATCAATTAGCGAGAGGATGGGAAGACTGGTCCTATTCCACCTTCCCTATGGTAGTCAACCATTGGGCTGGTCTTCAACACAGCTACATCTACTCCTCACCATTATAGCCCAACAATCTTCTCCCTTGACCATCATTCCCTTCAGGCTGTTATAGATTAATGGCCTGGCACTCAGAACAGCAGCTGCACTGGTGCCATTAGGAAAATGCCATCTCCCAGTTCAGCATCTCTAACCCCTATCCCTCAAATCACCTCAAGACTGGGGCAACAACTGCTGAATAAGAGCACTTACTTGTCCCCCTTTTTGTTTTTGGGTAAGACAGATTGAGTTGCACAATAGTACATGAATTGAATTGATAGATATGCATTTATTGCCAGTGCTCACTCAAAAAAATTTTACTGATGGGGTATACAACCAAGCAACTGTGTCATTTGTTTGTGGGTATGATAGACCTAACGTAGTTACTCAGGTCCTAATAAAGGTGAAACCATTTGCAAGGGAAAGTATAATGCCAGATAATTGACATAACACTGAAACTAAACTAAGCAATCATGCCCACACCTTTTTTCTAATTCAGCCTCTGTCTCTCGCTCTCACAGAAACCAACCCTACTAAGCATAAGCTTTAAGTCACAGCTACTGAATTGTACCAGTCTAGGAATATGGTCCTTACAGAATTTATATGAAATTTCTTGATGTGGTAGAAGGACCACTGAATGGTAAGCATGTTTGTAGTGGTGGCAGTAGTGGTATATGTACAGAGCAGAGTGGCATCCATCCCAGCCGTCACGTTCACCACCTTCACCGGGATGGTCACTTCCACAGAGGTGACAAAGCCTGAAAGAGTAATGACACCAGTTACTCATGACACCTTGCTTCCAGTCTACAGAGTACATTCACATGCTTTCTCTTACTTAATGAAACCAAGGGGATGAAGGGAAGTTAGAGTTTAACTCGTTGGTCAGTCATGTTTCAGTCATGTCTGATTCTTTACGATCCCATGTGGAGTTTTCCTGGCAAAGATACTGGAGTATATTACCCAACTCATCTGGCAGATGAGGAAACTAAAGCAAACAGGGTAAATTGACTTGCCCAGGGTCACGTAGCTAGTAAGTATATGAGACCAGATTTAAACTTAGGAAGGTGAATCTTCCTAAGGTCCTGCACTCTATCCACTGCAGCACCACCTAGCAGCCCCCAGAGTTCAACTCAGTCATGGCTTATATAGGATCATAGATTAAAAACTAGAAGAGACATCACAGGTCATCTAATCCAACTTGAATAAAAACGGGGGCCACAAAACCATGCATAAGAATCTCTGTGGGGCCCATATTGACTCATTTTGTATTTTTATTTATTTTTCTAAATATTTCTCAATTACATTTTAATCTGGTTCAGGCTGCCTTTGGAAGTGTTGTAAGACCCTTGTAGATTTTGACATATTTGATGGAATTTAATCTCATTTTTCAGAGGAATAAAGTGATGTCCATAGAAGGGTAGTGATTTGGCCAAGGTCATGCAGATAGTAAGTGGCACAGCGGAGATTCAAACCTAGGGCCTCTGACTACAAATGCATCCCTCTTTTCACTAGGTTGATGATTTCCAGCTAAGAAATTGTTTAGAGAGCATGAGAATCTATGGTGTGGAGTCATTAGTTTACTTGGAAATACAATCTGGCTGCGATTCCATCTCTTAAAATTCTCCTTTATAACTTATTGTATATTGGATACTGAAATAACAACTTAGTGAATAACCAGAGAGCTCAGACCTAGTGGTTTACTTTTTCTAGCACAAGGACAAGGAAAAAGAATATTCTTTCACTTGGGCTCTACGTTGTTAAATCCAAAGACCTTTTCTCAATTTTCATTCTCCTGCACCTCTTTGTAGCCTTTGACATTGTTATCATTCCTTTCTCTGTAGTACTCTCTTTTCTCTAGGTTTCTGGGACCCCCCCCCAGTTCTCCTCCTATCTATCTGGCCATTCCTCTGTCTCCTCTGCTAGGTCTTCATCCAGATCATGCCCTGTTCTCTTTTCCATTCATACTACTTCACTTGGTCACTACATCACTTCCTTCAGCCCCCATGAATTTAATTCCCATCTCTAATTGTGATGATTTCAAATTTATATCCTGCCCCAAACTCTCTGCCAACCTCCAATCTTGTGTCTCCAACTGCCTTTCAGACATCTCGAATCGCATGTTCAGTAGGCATCTTAAACTCAGTGTATCCAAAACAAAACTCATCATCTTTCCCCCTAAATCCTAAACCCCCTCTCCTGTTATTGTAGAGGATACCACCATTCTCCCAGTCTCTCAGGCTCACAAGCTAGGAGTCATCCTGGATTTCTCACTATTTCTCACCCATATCCAAACTATTATCATGGCTGCCGATTTCACCTCTCTCCAATATGCCCCCTTCTCTCTTCTGACACTGCCGCCACCCAATTGCAGGCCCTTATCATCTGATGCATTTATTATGTAATAGTCTGCTGGGGGACTGCTTGCCTTAAGCCTCTCTCCTCTTCAATCCATCCTCTGTTCAAGTGATTGAAAGCGATTTTTCTTAAGTGCAGGTCCAATCATGTCATCTCTACTACTCAATAAACTCCAGGGGCTCCCTATTGCCTCTAGGAGCAAGTACAACATGCTTAGTTTGGCATTCAAAGCCCTTCATAATCCAATCCTCTCCTACCTCTCCAGTCTTCTTATACTTTACTCCCCTACAGATACTCTTCAATACAGCAACACTGGCCCCTTGGCTGTTCCACAAATAAGACCTTCCATCTCTCCAGTTCTGGGTATTCTGAAATGCTCATGATTGGAACTGTCTCCCTCCTCTGCTCCAACTATTGACTTCCCTGGCTTTTTTTGAGTCCCAACTAAAATCTCACCTTGTAGAAAGTCTTCCCCAACCCCTCTTCATTCCAGTGCCTTCCTTTTGTTCATTATTTCCTCTTTATCCTGTGTAGAGACAGCTTCACATACATTTGCTAAAACATTATCTCCCCCATGAAATCATAAGCTCCTTGAGGTCAGGGACTGTCTTTTGCCTCTTTATGTATCCCCAGCCTTAGCACAGTGCCTGGCACAAAGTAGGCACTGAATAAATGTTTATTGATCGATTGAATAATCTACCTCATTTATCTATGTCGGGGAGGGGTATCCTGACTGTCTCAGCAAGGAGACTCTGTCCACCAATGTAGATGGACAATTTGTAGTCTTTGAACAGAGATACTTAACCTAGAGTCTGTGAACTTTAAATCTATATATCTATGTCTATCTATACATGCACACAAACCTACATATATATGTATATATATAGATACACATACATATGTGTATATGTGCATGTATATATGTATCCCTAGCCTTAGCACAGAGCCTGGCACAAAGTAGAACACTTAATAAATGTTTATTGAATAATCTACCTCATTTATTATATACATATATGTAATATATACCAAATGAGGTACACATATCAACATAATTGAAATCACATGTATTTTATTTTATGAATTTCAAAACACCCTTCTGAGAAGGGCTTACTGGGTTTTGGGAAATCGCCAAATGGATCCACAGACCCCAAAGGTCAAGAACTCCTATCTTAGAGGGTTACTTGGAGGCCACTGAGAGGGTCCTGAGGCAGGACTCCCTTGAATCCTGGGTCTCCTTGACTCCTAGGCCAACTCTGAAGCCACTTAGGACCATGCTGTCTCTTCATATAATCTTTCTAATCAGCTCAAGAGTACTATGCTTGGGGATTGGGTTTCTTGGACTCACCTAGAAGGCCTGCCACGAAGAGAATCATCCTCAAAACCACGGAAAGCATCTTGGCAGAGTAGAGTCTGCAGTGGGGGCTGCCAGCTGCCTGCTGCCTGCTCTGGACTGAACCACGACTTGACTTTTCTTTTTCCTCGCTGGGCCTTTGTTGTTCTTATCTTGTGGCCATCACCAAGTCAATACGCCTCCAAGCACTCATTTTTTCTTTATCGGTTCAGACCTTTCCCAGAGTAGGTCTAGGTTTCTCTGAAACCTTTGTCATGGGTATGTGTATACTTGGTACGTTTGTTAGTATGTTAATAATAAACCCTTGTGGGACTGGAAAACCTTAAAGTGTTGGTAAGAGTTTCTCAGGGGTTTCTCCATATGTGTTGTTGTTTAAATCACAAAAACTCTTCTTGGAAAGAGACTAAAATTTGAAGGAAAGTTGGCAGGCCAAATGTAGCAGCTTTGAATATTTTGATCAAAGTCTGAAGTTTATTCTACAGGGTGACTGAACAAGGATCCAAACTTCTGCATAGGACAGAGAATAGAGAACTAGCTCTGGAGTCAGAGAACCTGGAACCAAAACTCACCTTTAACACTTACTAGCTGTGCGACCTTAGACAAGTCACTTGCCCTCTGTGAACCTTCGTTTCCTCTTTTGTAAAATAATGGGGTAGGGAATTGTCTGCAGCTACCCATAACCAAAATGACCTGGAAAATAAATGAAATCCTTCCATATTCTTCTTTTAATCTCTCAAGAGATCAGTGAATTCATCAGAAGCTAAGAGAACATAGATTTGAATCCAGAAGAATTAGCATCTGTCTTTTGCCTTTCTTTGTCAACTTGGTATTTAGCATGGTATCTGGGACATAGTAGGTGCCTAATAAATGTGGATTGGTTGATTGATTGATTAGGCACTTCAGCACCTGGGTGGGGGGAGGTCCAGGAAAGCCCAGAACTTCAGTTCAGCTGCCATTGGCCATAGAGAGCGAAGCCAATTTAGAAAAGCAGTGTGAAGCCTGTCTGGGTAGAAGCCAAAGTGTGGATGCCCTCAGATTCCAGGCTGGGCAGTAGGAGTTCTAGCCCTGGGGAGCCACTGAAGCAGGGGAGTGATATGGGTGGACCTGGGCTTTAGGAAAGCCCCTCTGTAGCTGTGTGGAGGATAGATTAGAAAGATGAATGATTGGAGGTAGGAAGAGAAAATAGGAAGCTATTGTAGGGATCCAAATGAGACATGATGAGGCTTTGAACTAAAGTGGTGGCTTCCTGAGTAGGAAGAGGGGGACAGGGGAGAGGTAGAAAGGTAGAAGTGACAATATGGAGCAATTGAGTGAATGTGTCTCTCGCTAGGGTGAGAAAGTGAAGTCAGGGACAACACTGAAGCTTTGAAAGCCATTTCAATGCAACGAGCTGTTTTCCAACTGTGAAACTGTCATTCGGAGATACACAGGGGATTCATCAATATGTGCGTATTTTCTTGAAAATCAGTATGGATATGGAAGCAAGCACAGGTAATAGAGGATGATCACCAAATGTGGACAATCCTGAGAGCAGGCTTGGGAACAAAAGCTCTGAGCAGGTTGAGCTGGAGAGGCAACCAAAGATAGCAAGGAAGATGGGAACTGGAGGCAGGTCTGAGACTCCCACTTGGGATATATGAGATAATGATATTAGCTTCAGCTTTGAAAAAGACATGCACAGAAGATGGTAGAAAGGGCAGTAAAGAGTGGATGGGTCCCAAAACATGGCGTCTTCTAAGGATTATAGAAGGAGTACTAAGGCTCTCAATGAGTTGAGCTACAGGTGAAGGCTAAAGACAAAGGAGGGATTTTAAATATTATTTGGGGGAGCATGACCCCAAGGAAGAGATGTAGTTGGAGAAGTCATTTCCTTCTCTTCTTTGCAAAAATATAGGAATCCATGAATATGGAAAACTGCAGATCATGTCAGCCTTTTTAATGTATGGGTTCCAGAACCTAGCACTGGGCTTTGAATAGAGTAAGCATGTAACAAATACCTATTGATTAATTTTGCTGAACTATTTTTAAAAAAATCTTTGTTCTAAGGAAGGGAAAAGCGGATAACATTTGTCCTTTTTTGTTTGAGTTTTTATTTAGAAAAATTCTTATTATTTACTTATTTTTAGCATTCTTTTTAAATTTTGAGTTTCAAATTCTCTCCCTCCCTCCCATCCCATCCCCTACCCAAAGAGAAGGCAAGCAATATTATTATTACTTTATTATTTTATTATACTTTATTATTAATTATTACATATGAAATCATGCAAAACATTTTCCCATATTAGCCATGGTTCAAGAAAAGGAAAGTGAGAAAATTATACTTCAATTTGCACTCATAGTTCAAAAGCTCTCTGTCTGAAGGTGGAGAGCATTTTTTCTTCGTGAGTCTTTTGGAATTGTCTTGGATTACTGTATGGATCAGAGTAGCCAAATCTTTCATAGTTGATCATCATGAAAACATTGCTGTTACTGGGCATAATGATTTCTCGGTTCTTCTCACTTCATTTTGTATCAGTTCATATAGGTCTTGCCATGTTTTACCTCTTGTCATTCTTCATAGCACAATAGTACTCCATTACAATCATATGTTGCAACTTGTTTGACTATTCCCCAGTGGGTGAACATCCCCTCAACTTCCAATTCTTTTCCATCAGAAAAGTGCTGCTATAAATAGTTTTGTACATATCAGTCCTTTTCCTTTTCCTTTGATCCCTTTGGGATTCAGACCTAGTAGTGGTATTGCTAGGTGTGCAGTTTTACAACCCTTTGAGCCTAGTTCCAAATTGCTCTCCAGAGTGGGTGCACCAGTTCACTACTCCAATAATTCATTAATGTGCCTATTTCCCCTCACTCCCTCCAGCATTTGTCATTTCTGATAAGTGTGAGATGGTACCTCAGAGTTGTTTTAATTTGCCTTGCTTTAATCAATAGTGAGCTAGAGCATTTTTATATGATTCTAGATAGCTTTGATTTATCCTTCTGAAAACTGCCTATTTATATCTTTTGACTATTTATCAACTGGGTAATGGCTCTTATTTTTATAAATTTGATTCAGTTCTATACTCAGATATATTTGAGGGCAGCTAGGTGCTGTAGTGGATAGAGCACCAGTGCAGGAGTCAGGAGGACCTGAGTTCAAATCTCACCTCAGACACTTCACACTCACTAGCTGTGTGACCTTGGGCAAGTCACTTAATCCCAACTGTTTCATCCTGGGTCATCTACAGTCATCCTGATGAATAACTCGTCACTGGATTCAGATGGCTCTGGAAGAGAAGTGAGTCTGGTGACCTGCACAGCCCTCTCTCCCTCAAAACAAAGTCAAGTGCAAGTCATGTCATTATTTCTCTGATGGCATGGTCTTCTTCAGCAACAAAAGATGAACACACAGATATATTTGAGAAATGAAGCCTTTATTAGAGAAACTTGCTATAAATTTTTTGGATAGTGCTTCATTGTCTATGGTACCTTTTAGCAAAATGTAGTTTCTCTGATTATCTCTATTAATTAGGTCTATTTTCACTGTTGCTTTGTCTGAGATCATGATTGCTACCCCTCCCTTTTTTTATTTCAGCTGAAACATTTTAGATTCTTCTCCAGACCTTTATTTTAACTCTATGTGTGTCTCTGTTTCAAGTACATCTCTTGTAAACAACATTTATCAGATTCTGGTTTCTATTCCACTCTACTATCTGCTTCCATTTTATGGGTGAGATCATCTCATTCACATTCAAAGTTATGATTATTAACTGTGTTTTTCCCTCCATCCCATTTCTCTCTCTCTTTTTATCCTGTCCCTCATCAAAAGTCTATTTTGCCTCTAAATACTACCTCGCTTAGTCTGTCCTCCCTTTTATCATCCTCACCCCCTTTCTTTTATCCTCTTCTTTTCCGATTTCCCCATTGGGTAAGTTACATTTCTATATACAATTGAGTGTGTTTATTCATATATGCATATATACATACATATATACACATATGTATATATACATATACATACACATATATGTATGTGTGTGTATATATATATACATATATATATATATATATATATATATATATATATATATATATATATATATATGCTTCCCTTCTTATAAGAGTGAGGTTCAAGTATTGCCCTCCCCTCATTTTCCCAAACTTCATTGTAAAAGCTCTTCCTTGCACACCTCTTTTATGGGATAAAATTTTCCCCATTCTGCCTCTCCCTTCCCCCTTCTCCCAGTGCATCCCTCTTTCTCACCCCTTTGGGGTATTTCTCGAGATCATTCCAACATAGTCAACTCACATCCATGTCCTCTGTCTATGTAGAAGATTAATGAAGAAGGAACCGGAATCCTTGGGGTGGATGAGAAGATGATGGTAGTCAATGCTAGGAAGGCTCCATTGGGCAAGTCACTTAAGCCCTGGGGGCTTTGATCAAGAGTTGGAAGAGATCTCAAACACCATTTAGCCCAATCTCCTTATTTTACAGATGAAGAAACTGAGGCAAACTGAGGTTAAGAGATTTGCCCAAAGTCACACATAGGATCATGGCTCTATAGCTAGAAACAACCCCAGAGGCCATGCAAGTTAAAACACCTTCCACATGACAAAACTGAGGGCCAGAGTGGTGACTTACCAAAAGTCATATAACTCGTAAGCAAATGGAGTGAGGTTGGAACTAGGGATCTGGGGGCCCTTCGAGTGAGGGCTTTTATGGTCATGTGGGACCTTGGCAAGCAAATCAAGGGAGTCTATTGCTAATGTTCCTCTGAGCTGTACATCTAGGATTTTATGGATTGACTGTTGTGAAGAACTTTCTATCCTGTGACCTTTCAAAAGTGCGATCAGTTCTGAATGTAATAGTCGTTTTCTGGTTCCCCCACTGACATGTCATTGCCAACTTTGAAACGCCTCTGGGTTCACCCTTCTTCCAAGAATCCCTGGACCTGTTCCTCATGGCTGAGACATAGTGAATTATAGAAAGTTTTAATTCATATGGAGAGATTAAATTCACAAATACTACTGAGGGCATCCAAAAAATACAGTGTTTAAAAGGGATCTTTCTAGCCCATGGAGTTTCCACAATATGTGATTTTGAATCAATACCATGAATATTCAGTTTAACAGAGGGAGGGTTATACAGTGGATATATCATTGACCCTGTAGTTAGATGTTTTGGGTTCACATTTTTTCTCTGCTGTTTACCACTTGCATGACCTTTAGCCAAATCACTTCATCTCTTCAGCTTCTTTCTCTGTAAAATGAGGGAATTAGGCCTCTGAAGGCCCTTTCAATTCTACATCGAGGATCCTGTGTGTGACCTTGGGAAAGTTAATCCCTTCCATGGGCCTCAGTTTCCTCTGTGGTGATCTTATTATGAAACTTTTCCAAGTATTTCCCAGAGACTCACCCAAAACTGTTCAAACTAGCCATATGGCAACTTTTGAGCGATGGGGTTGGGAGCAGGAAGGAGGAAAATTGAAGAGGAAGGCCAAGAAGGAGACAATCCTGATGCTTAGCATCAAGGAAGGGAATCTATGGGGAAAGGAAAAGTTAGCTCCTATCTCTTCACACTTGGGGAATTCCTACTTCCTGGCTTGGAGAACAGAATCCAGTGGGAAATTTCTTTTCAGGCAGAATGTTTTTTAGCCATAAGTATGAGTCAGTTTGTGCTAAGGGGCCTGGGATTGCTTACCTAATGATAGCAGAGAAGATGGAAAGGGTTAGTACCAGGAACTATATGTTAACTGATAGTATGACTCAACCACCACTGTGTGCATTGAAGTGTTTGGGTACGCCCACTCCTTCATGTTTGCGTAGTATACAAATCTTTGTCATGGAAGACCCTGCTTTGGAAAAACACACACACACACACGCGCGCACGCGTCCCTAAACCAAAGAGGCCTAGGACCCAACAACCAATTTCTTCCAATTCCCAGAGGCAAGGTTTGATTTTTTTTAAATAGGAAAATTAAATCAAATACCTATTGGCATAATGCCATGATGAGGTCGTTTCCTTACTTGCATTATGTGAGACTTGTTAAAGGCTTTATGAATAATAATCATGAAACCACAGCATCTCTGAGCAGGAAAGCATTTTAAGTACCATCTAGCTTAACCTGTACCAGAAGAGAAATCCCTTTTACAACCATGCCTAAAAACTGGTCATCCATTTGCTTTTTGAAAACAACCAGTGAAGGGGAACTCACTACCACTGGAGGTAGTCCATTTGTATAGGAGAAGGAAAGAAAGAAAGAAAGACAGACAGAAAAAAAGGAAGGAAGGAAGGAAGGAAGGAAGGAAGGAAGGAAGGAAGGAAGGAAGGAAGACAGAAAAAAAGAAAGAGAGAGAGAAATAAAGAGAGAAAGAAAGAGAAAGAAAGAGAGAAAGAAAGAAAGAAAGAAAGAAAGAAAGAAAGAAAGGAAGGAAGGAAGGAAGGAAGGAAGGAAGGAAGGAAGGAAGGCAGACAGAAAAAAAGAAAGAAAGAAAGAGAGAAAGAAAGGAAGAAAGGAAGGAAGAAAGGAAGGAAGAAAGAAAGAAAGAAAGAAAGAAAGAAAGAAAGAAAGAAAGAAAGAAAGAAAGAAAGAAAGAGAAAGAAAGAAAGAAAGAAAGAAGAAAGAAAGAGAAAGGGAGAGAAAGAGAGGAAGGAAGGAAGGAAGGAAGGAAGGAAGGAAGGAAGGAAGGAAGGAAGGAAGGAAGGAAGGAAGGAAGGAAGGAAGGAAGGAAAGTTTTTTTAGCACCTAACAACATTCATGATCTTATTTCTCAGAAAGCTGAGAAGGGAAGGGGTGTGGGGGGCAGAATGGTATCTCAGATGTCAATTCCACTGTAGGTCACATCTTGGAAATACTAATGGAGGTATTTCCTGGGATAGAAGCCCCTGTAATTCAGTTCATAACACTTGCCAATGTCAGATGATTTGGAATAAGAAATTAGATACAGATCAATGGCAGATGGCAACATACATAGGAAGGGAAGTTAGGAGTTACAAGCCCTAGAATCTCAGAATTAAAAGAGACTTGAGAGGCCATGCAGCCCAACCAGTATGAGAACAAGACTCTATTCTACAGAATCACCACAATTGGTCCTCCAGTCTTTGCTTGAAGACTTCCAGTGAGGGGAAATTCAGCATCTCCCAATATGAACAGATATAACTCTTACAAGGAACCCTTCAAATGCTTTCAAACCATTCTCATGTCACTCTTGAGCCTCTTCTAGGCTAGACATTCCCAGTTCCTTCAACCAATCTTCATATGGTATCAACTCAAGTTCCCTCACCATCCTAGTCACACTCCTTAGTCCTGGATATTCTTGCATTTCTCCATGTAGCTTGAGGTGGGCAGTCATAGAACATTGTTAATAATGCTAATGATACCAACTGCTATTTCTAAAGCACTTCAAGGTTTCCAAAGCACTTTATGTACATTAACTGACTGAATCCTCACAACCACCCTTTGAGTTAGGTACCACAGGTATCATTATTTACAGTTGAGAAAACCGAGACTCAAAAACATTAATAGACATAAAGCTAAGAAATATCTAAGGGAATATTCAAACCCAGATCTTTCCAGGCTCTAAGTTCAGTCCTCTTTCAAATATATCACACCTATCTCTAGATGTTGACTCACATTGAGCCTGCAGTTTACTAAGACTCACAGATCTTTTTCATCAAAATTATTGGCTAGATATATCTCTCATATCTTGGACTTGTGAAGCTGATCTTTTGGTACCTCAAGCATAAGAGGCCAGTGGTACAATGGAAAGAATGTTAGACTTGGCATCAGGATACCTGATTTTGAACCCCAGCTCTATCACTGACCACCCTAGTGACCTTGGCCAAGTCCCTTTACTTCCTTGGGCCTCAGTTCCCTCCTCTGTAAAATGAACCAGTTGGATTAGATGGACTGTAGGGTCCCTTTCAACTCTAGTTCTAGGATCCTGTGTGTGACTTTGGTAGAGTCACTACCCCTCTGTGTGCCTCATTTTCCTTCCCTGTAAAATAAGGGGATCTGATTAGATGGCCTGTGAGTTCCCTTACAACTCTAGATCTAGAACCTACTTCTCTCCATTAAATTCTGCTATGTTAGATCTGGGCCATGCACACCTTTACTTGTGTTATGGATAAAAATGGTGACTAGTTGAGGGACCAAAGACACATTTCTTGGGGTATTCCACTAGAGACCTCCCTCAGAAATGAACTTGACTCATTGATGAGTTGGGTTGGTTATATGGCCATTTCTGAATCCATAGAGCTGTACTGTTGTCCAGGTCCCATCTCTTCATCTTTTCGACAAGGATAACACAGGGAATTTTATCAAATGGTTTGCTAAAATCTAAATATACTACATTTAACAGCATCTCTCTAATCTACCAGCCTACTAACTCTCCTAAAAAAGAAAAGAAGTTAGTCTGGCATGATCTGTTCTCCCTCAGTTAAAGGTAATCTCTGTCTATCTCTTGTAACATTTTGTTCTCCTGTTATAATATTTTAAACTGTGTAATATTTATCTTTGTATTTTACCTATATTATACTGTAAGCACTTTGAGGGCTGGTCCTATGCCATTTTTATCCTTGTAACTCCACCAGGGTCCTGTAAGAGGCAACATGGTGTACTTGATACAACACTAGACTGTCAGGTAGGACAGCTATATCTGTGACCACCATTTACTAGCTGTGTAATCTTAGGAAAATCAAATTGCTACTCTGAGCCTCAGTTTCCTCCTACACAAAATGGAAGTAGTTGTAGCACCTAGTTGATAGGATTGCTATGAAATAAAATAAAATACCTCATCCATCCTCAACCCAACATTTATTAAATGCTCTTAATATATTTTAATAGTATATCCTAGAATTCTGCCAGGAATCAGAGTGATGGCTCATAGACCTCTGGTTTGCACATTCTACCCTTTTCCTAAAAAAATTGGGACATTTCTCTATCTACAGTTCTTTTTCAATTATCACCAATAGTAGCTCATCACTTGGATCTAGCAGTTATTATTTCAGTGCCGAAAGATGGATAGTTCATCTGAGTCTAATGGCTTGAATTCATTAAGGTCAGCTAAGTTCTCTCTGCCTAGTATTTTGCATATCATAGGTTTCAATTCCCTGTTAACCATTTTTTCCCCTGTCCTTTCCATTCCAAAGATCTATCTTCTTGGCAGGGAAAAAAAAGATGCACATTGAGAGTTGAGTAGGTCGGCCTTTTCACCAACATCCATGATCATTAGATCATCTTTGATGTTCCCTTTTCTCCAAACATAGCTTGAAAAAAGTCCATTCTCTAATTCATAGTCAGTGGCAGCTTGTTCTGAGCTTTAACACTTCTGACATTGTTCTTACAAGACTGTACTAAGTGTAGAGGAACACTGAGGTTCTGTGCCTGTTGGCAGACATGAATTCCCCCTGGGGGCTGTGACTGTTTCTGAAAGGGCAGCCTCCTTGCCTCTCATCAGAAAGGACTAGGAGAGCTGAAACCTGGCAAGGGGCAAGAAGGGGCCAAATGTGCAGGGGGAAGGATGTGAAGACTTGTCCCTGAGAAACAGGGGTCTGTGTGAGCCAGGCTGAATGATTGCAGTGGTCATGGAAACAGAGCCTGGTGAATTATGCAGTCTCATCCCCTGCCTCTGCCCCCACTGAGATATTCTCTAAGGAGAGATGAATCTGCTCTATCAATCCTCGTTCATTAAGAATCTCTTTGCTTTCTGCTTTGCCATTTACTGTAAAAGAAATTGGTTTCTCTCAGACTGTGGTCATTATTACTGTATTAATTTTTGTGTGACCTTGTCAGGTAAGATACCCCAGAAGAGAGATGGATAGATTTTCATAACTGTTGAGAACATTTACAACATGAAGTCTCAGGGCTAAATTGAAAAAAAAAGATTTTATTGATTCATATTTTATAACTTCTTATACAGAGACAAAGATTAAGTAAATTTCGACTAAAAAAAAAACCCAGGCACAACTGAGCTTTATAGCAGTCCCTCTGAGAGCTAGAGTTGGCTTTGCCGAGTTGTTCCAGGCATCTTTCATCCTTTATCCTTCAGTGTAGGCTTAAGAACCTGGTTTCCACCCCTCCCCAGGGATCGAGTTAAAGGTTTTGACTAGAGAGAAAGTCACGCATGGAAGGAATTAGGAACATAGATTCCTGCCCACATGAAGGTGAGAGATAGTAAAAAGGAAGGAACTAATTTCTCATTCACCAACACCTTCACTTCCCGCCCCCCACACTGCTTGAAGAATATAATCTACCGTTAGAAAGAGTTAGATACTCCTTTGTTATCATCGTCTGTCTTCGGTTCTTGATTCTGTAACAGACCCATGACTTGGTGGGGCGGGGGGTGAGGTGTTTAGGGGTCATCCTCTTCCTCTGAGGGGTCCAAGTTCTGGGTTCATGCAAATCAGATTCATGTCCTAGGGAATCCAGACTTTTTTGCTCATTGTCTTGGGCTGATGATATCACAGCACGGAGTTGAACTCCAGGGATCATTTCTTAAACAAAGCTTAGATTCAGGCTCATGTTGGGCATCTCCCCAAAAAAGGATTTGTAGAGTCCTTTCTGGAAGGATCCTTAATGTATATATAAAGTAGATCAACATATTGGTCTACACTTGAATCCCTTGCCACTTTATTTTCTCATGATTATATCTTGCCGAGCTCCAACCTTAGATTCCTCCTATCAGTTAATGACTTAGCTATAGATTGGCTGCTAAGCCAATCTAGAGAAAGTTACAAAAGCATGATCCAGATCTACCATAAATTTATGGTACACAATCTCAATTAAGCCCTCACTGCAGCAAGACCATTCTTTTATATCAACCTAATTGGTTAACTCTCCCACTCACTACAGTGGACATTTCTAAGCTTTTCATGCCTCTTCAAATTTCCCAGTCTTCTCTCCATGCCTTCTTCTCAGCCAAGAAACTTGGCGCATAGATGGCCAAAAAGAAATGTGGACTATTCTCTGAGAGGTCCTCCTCATCTCTCATCACTCACTCTCTCCTTCTTATTCACCCCTGTATCCCACAAAGAGGTAGCCTGTTTCTTTGTCAAGGCAAACCCCTCTCAATGCAAACTTGATTTCATCTCATGCCATCTTCTCCAGAAGATTGCTGCTTCTACCATGCCTATCTCTCAACCTCCCCCATCAACTGAATTCTTCCTTGTTTTCTGGTAATAAACATGGCCATGCCTTCTCCCATCCTCAAATCCCCCTTACCTGGGCATCCCATCCCTGGTAGCTCTCATTCTGGATCTCTCCTTCCTTTCAAAGCCAAACAGCTTGCTCTCTACACAGTCATTCCTTCCAAGTTGTGGAGGATAGGGGTGTGAGGCCCCCTTGATCTGGAAAATTCACATAAAATATGCTGGTATTATACAATACTATATATATGTGTGTGTGTGTGTGTGTGTGTGTGTGTGTGTGTGTGTGTGTGCGTGTATTATGCATTTTTGAGTTTCTAAACTTTTTCTGTGTTGAATGCTGACTTTGTGTGTTAACTGCAGCTTCTGTAAAACTCCCCCCAAAATTTCCACATAATTTCTTATGCTGACCTGACTGCGATGTATGAAAACCACGATGGAGAAAGTTGCAATGTGGAAGAAATAACCGTGTATCTCCTTCCTTTCATATCACTGCATTCTGGCATCTGACCTCATAATTCAAACGAAATTGCTCTCTAAAATCACCAATGATCATTAAATCCAATGGTCTCTTCTCAATCCTCATCTTTCTTGACCTTTTTGCAACGTTTGATGCTAATGATGTCTCTCCCAGATATTCTCTTCTCTCTTTTGGTTTTTCTTCTACCTATCTGATTACTCCTTTGCAGTCCATTTGCTCGTTCTCCATCCAGGTCACATCCAATAATTCATGGTGTCTCCTAAGGTCCTCGTGTGAACCAGCCCTTTCCTTTTCTCCCTCTATGCTATCCTGGTAATCTCAGCTCCCCTGGGTTCAATTATTATCTCTATGCAGATGATTCCTAAAACTCTATTTTGTAGCTTTTATCTCTCTTCTGAGCACCATTCTGGCATCATCAACTGCCTTATGGACATCTCAAACTGGATATCCTATGGGTAGCTTAAAATTGGCATGTCCAAAACAGAACTTAGTGACTTTTCCCCAAAACCTGCCCACATCTCAAACTTCTCCCTAACTACTGAGGGCACCAGCATACTCCCAGTCACCCAGAATCTCTTCAACATCACTCTTGTTCTAACTTCACAAATGTGATCTATTGCCAAGTCTTGTAATTTCTACCCTTATAGTATCTCTCCATTCACACAGCCAATACAAGGACACTCTCAAGGTCTCTCGTAAGAACTTTGGAATTGATTGTGTGACATGGGAGACACTGGCACACACAGCATTGTGTGCCCTCATCAGAGAAGGTGCTGTGCTCTATGAGCAAAGCAGAATTGAGACAGCTCAAAGGAAATGCAGGATGCACAGATTTAGAGAATTCACTCACAATGTTCACACAGACTATTTGTGCCCAACATGCGGTAGAGCATTCTGAGCTCATATTGATCTGATCAGCCACAATGGGACACACGGTAATTTTACTCTAACATAGTAATGTCATTTTGGTCCTCTTCAGGAAAGAAGGACAACAACCAAACAAACAACCATTCACACAACTGCCACCCTCATTCAGGTCCCCATCACCTCTCTCCTGTTGCTGTTGTTCAGTTGTGGCCAACTCTTTGTGATCCCCATTTGGGGTTTTCTTGGCAAAGACGCTAGAGTGGTTTGCCATTTCTTCTCCAGCTCATTTTACAGATAAGGACACTGAAGCAAACAGAAGTTAAGTGACTTGCACAGGGTCACATAGCTAGTAAGTATCTGAGGCCAGATTTGAACTCAGGTCTTCCTGACTCCTGGCCTGGGGCTCTATCCACTGCAGTGCCACCTAGCTAGACTCTTGCAATTGACTTCTGATTGGTCTCTCAGCCTCAAGTCTCTCCCCACTGTATTCAGCCCTCCACTCAGCTTTTAAAGTGATTTTCGGACTGTGCAACTTACTAGGCAACTCCCTTATTCAGTTACCTCCAGTGGTTCCCTATTATCTCTAAGATCAAATGTAAAATGTCATTTGATATTCAAAGCTTTTCACAACCTGATCCCTTTCTACCTTTCCAATTTTCTTATACTTTGCTCCCTTCAATATACTCTATAATGTAGCAACACCGATTTTCTAACTGAATCTCACGCATGACAATCCATCTTGAGATTGTATATGCCCTCAGATCCTACCACCTATACCTTGAATGGCCTCCCTCCTTACCTCCACCTTCTGGTTTCCCTCAATACTACTCAAATTTCAACTACTGTGGGAGGCCTTTCCTGGTTTCCTACCTGCACTCCTATAGCTAGTGCTTTCCCACTGTGATTACCTTCCACAAACAGCTATTTTTTGGACTGCTAGGTGGCACTGAAGTGGATAGAGTGCTGAGCCTGGAGTCTTGAAGACTCCTCTTCCTGAGTTCAAATCTGGCCTCAGACGCTTCCTAGCTGGGTGACCCTGAGCAAGTCGTTTCACCCTGTTGACCTCAGCTTTCTCATCTGTAAAATGAGCAGGAAAAGTCAAACCACTCCAGTATCTTTGCCAAGAAAACCCCAAATGGGGTCACCAAGAGTAGGATACAACTGAAACAACTCAATAACAGCTTATTTGCATATTGTCTCCCCCTTTAAAACATGAGCTCCTTAAGGGAAGGGACTTTCTTTGCATCCCCAGCACTTAGCATGATGCCAGGAGCAAAATAAACACTGAATAAATACTTGTTGACTGACTACCTGACTAGATCAGATTTAGGACAACTATTGATTTCTTCTGTCACAAAAAGAAATGCTTACAACCTCAAAGAGTTGGAAAGACACCTTGACAAACACTTGAAACTTGATAGAATAATCTGTCATCATTCTACTTTCCCAGGAGGTTGATGCTCCAAACATTAAAATGTGAAACACCTTGTTGAACAAGCACATCAATTTCACCTTGACTCTTCCCTTTCTGAACAACTTCCTCAAGGCCCATATCCTCTAGGGAGCCAAGATATGGTGGCTCATCCTCATGTTGCTGGTCACCCTCTCCTCCAAAATTCACTGCAGTGGCTACAGGAAACACATCCCACTGAGTAACCAGCACCTAGACTGTGGAGTAACTCACAATGTTGCCCCCAGTGCTAGAAATACCTATCTTAGGGTCCCTGTTGGATCATCCAAGTTCAGGAAGAGAAATATAACGCAGAAGAGGCAAGTAGAGACTTGAGGTCCAATTTCAGGCTCTTCTAAGCTAGCACATGAGCTTTCTTCCACATGTAGGCAGTCCTCTACTTCCTTCCCACAAGAATTCCAGGGGAGAACTTTTAGAGTTTCAAACCATAATTCAGAAGAGGAGAGTGAGTGGAAATTGTTTTTCTTTTTTAAGGACTATTGCTATTTAGTGGTGAATCTTTCTGGATGCAACACCATGGGGTGGGGGCAAGGGACCACACATGGACACAAACTGGAAACTTGTGGTTGTGCGTGACTTTTTATGCCAAAGCATATGTCTCTCAGGAGGTATACAATGGGCCAGGCCACTAGTGGAACCTAGGAGATTTGATTAAGTTCACACTCCCACAGCACTATCCAACACTAGTATAACTCAAGACTGTTCAGCAGCCCTATGGCAGTCTGAACTCACTTTGCCTCTAGGTGGATTTATGTCTCACCCCACTGTGGGCCTTTTGGGCAAGGAAGATATAAAAACAGCTGCAGGATGTATTGGAGAGACCCTTAGATCCCAGGGAATTTTCTGTGATTACTTTTCATCTCCTCATTGGTGACTTTTCTCTGATTTTACTTTCTGGGACTGCTTTTAAAAAACACTTTGAGAATTACTTTTACCAAGGGGATGTTGGATGCGTTTTTATTAAAGGAATTGTTTATCTGAACTCTCAGACTCGGAACAATTCCAGATGTGGAATCACACCTGAGACTCAAGTGGACAAGGTACAGGTATATCACTCCATGAGAAGTGGCTCTCACCAGGACACATCCTGGAAATGGCCAAGGTAGAGGCCCCCAAACATGTGCCACAGAATGGTTACCATTACAATTACATCTTCTGAGCATTCATTTTAAAAGAACAAGTTGATGAATTAACTGTGCATCCAACAATACTGGAAACTTCCATTGCTATATCTGTATCTCCATATTACTTAAAGAATGACTCTTTCTTGTCAGCTTCTGAAAATCATAGGATTTTGCCCAGATGGAATGTTTTAACAAGGGCTAAAGTTTCCTCAGAGTAATTTCCTGGAGAGTTATCAGTAGGGATGTTGTGTGAAACACAACACTGTCTTCTTTTACTCTGGTTCGATATTCTTGTCCTTTTCTTGGCTACCCAAGAGACACAATCTCAGGAAGTCCATCAAAAATGAGCAGGCAGATCTTCCTGGTTTCATCCAAATTTCCCGAAGTGATCTATTTTTAGAAAACCTTAATTTTGCTGTCTACATCATCTTCATTTCAGAATATATCTCTTCCCCTTCCCTATTCAGCAAGTAATCTTTTGTAACAATGAAGAAAAAAATCACTTCAATTAAACCAACTAATACATCAACCATGTCTGCCAGAATGTACAATATACACAACTAGAGTTCCCCACCTTTTTGAAGGACCAGAGTTCCATTTTCTAAACTCTTTTCTGGAGCCAAGCCTGGTCATAATAATTACATAACATTTAATTTCAGTTTTTGTGTTCTTTCCATTTCCATTATCATAAGTATTGCATATATTCTTTCATGCTTATTTTATTTCTCACCAGTTTATATGTCTTCCCATATGTCTTGGAATTTTTTAAATTTGCTATTTTTTACTGTGCAATTATATTCTGTGATATCCACATGCCACAATTTGTTCCGTTACTCCACAATGCATGGGCATCTATTGGTTTCCAGTTCTCTGCTAACATGAAAAGTGTTACTAGGAACGTTTTGGTGAATACAGAACCATTCTTTATGTTTTTGACCTCCTTGGGGTATATGTAGGATCTATGCATGAGAAGGTAAGAACCTCAGTCATTTTAAAAAAACATGACTCCATATCTCTTTCTCAATGAGTTAAACCGAACTGGTCTATTTTTATCAGGACGGTTCTTAGAAAGCCAATCATCAGTGCTGAGCTCAGAGACATGACTAATTTCTTTGTCAAATCTGCCCCAAAAAAGCTTTCTCACTGCTCGATCCAGCATGAACTTTGGAATGGCTGCCTATGTGCCCAGTTCCAGAAAGTCCCCTACAACATCACCATCTGTGAGGAATCTGGGTCCTTTCCATTGGAACCAAATCCATCTCTTGCTACAGTCAACAAAATGTTGCTTTTAAGGGGTTTCCTAGAATCACACTCTTTTAAAGAAGTCATTTCTGCTTCTAGAAAATGCTTACTGACACCCAGTAGCATCCCCTGTCATTTAACTGACTCCAGCATAGACTAAGAAGGCAGCAATCTCAGAACTGGAAAAGAATCAGATGATGTGGTTCAGCCCTATGAATGACCAGTGAATGTTGAAATCATTCAACGAGAGGGAATTATTTATTCTCTTCTTAAAAATGTCCACGGCATGTACCCTTCGCTCATTCAAGTATTTTACCCACATATGGTCACAGAGAACTCCCATTACACCAGAAATTTCCCTACCTCGGAGTGTTGACAACTCAATTGGTAGCTGTCCCATTCAGATAGTGTTGAAGGGAAAGTTGGGAAGGTTATTTTAGGAGACTGCAAGATTCTTGAGGAGAAGAACAGTCATTTTTTTTTCATGTTAGTCCCTTACACATAGTAAGCACTTCAAAAATATTTGTTTTCTGTTGTGAAACTGGTGAAAAGGGAAATAAAATATTGAACTGGAAGGAATGTTATAGGCCATATAGCCATGGGAGCATAGTTCTAAAGCTGAGAAAACACAAACAAACGGGGAGGTTTTCTAGTCATAGGAGCATACATCTAGAGCAGGATGGGACTAAATAGGCCATTTAGTCCAAACTGTCATTTTACAGAGAAGGAAACCAAGGCCCTGGGTGATAAGGTGACTTTCCCAAGGACATATATAGGCGCATACATCTAGAGCTGGAAGAGACACCGTAGTTTATCTGATCCAACCTACTTATTATATAGAGGAGGAAACAAGCCCAGAGAGATGATGTAAGTTGTTCAAAGTCATTGAGGTAAATAAATAGTAAATCTGAGATTTAAACTTTGGACAGAGTACTTGACCTGGAGTCAAGAAGACCTGAGTTCAAATATGGCCTCAGACACCTACTAGCTGCGTGACCCTGGACAAGTCACTTCACTGTTTCCCTCAGTTTTCTCATCTGTAAAATGAGCTGGGGAAGGAAATCGCAAACCACTCCAGGATCTTTGCCAAGAAAACCCCAGTGGGGTCAGGAAGAGTAAGACATGACTGAAATAATTAAACAACAGAAAACAAAATTGATAAATGTTAGGCATTTGGGCACAGCTAGATGGTACAGAGGATAGAGTGCCAGGCCTAGAGTCAGAAAAACTTGTCATGAGTTCAAATCTGTCATCTGACACTTACTAACTATGTCACCCTGGACAAGTCCTTTCATCCTGTTTGCCTCAGTTTCCTCATCTACAAAATGGCAAACCATTCCAGTATGCCAAGAAAACTCCAAATGGAGTCATAGAGAGTTGGACATGACTGCAAGGACTCAGGAACAACAATGAATCTATGACTTAAAATCTAGTTCTCTTTCCTCTGTACCATGTTGCTTCTCTTTAATGTGTTGAATTGAATGGTTTACAAACTGCTTTTTTCCCATCAATGCTGTGAGGTAAGTAGGGCAGGGATTATCATTCTATCCATGTATTGAGAGCACATTCATGGAACATGCTTAGAGTTGAGATCTAGACAACCATATGGTAGCTCTGGGGGTGGCAGAAGGGCTACATCCAGCCATGTGTGATGCAGAGACTTGCATTTTGAGATGGTGAAAATTCTCACTATTGGCCATGGGACTGGAAGAGTTGATGACTCAGAATGTATAGAAGGAAGCCTGCCCCCTCAACTCTCTCTTCCTTTCCATCTAAGTATGGCAGGACCATTCTGAACTATTTCTCAAGAGATGGGTGAAGGAGAAGTTGCTGGCTTTATTCCCTAACCCCACTTACCATGGATGTCAGCTAAAGTATATTTTCTGCCTAGGCAAGCCAGCACTTGGGTTACTTTTTCTGTGTTAGCTCTTTCTGATTTGGGGGGAATAAATACTTGTTCCAAGATGGATATATCTTAGAGTAAAGGCAACCTTGAATGCTTGGGAAGCTGGAATGTTGGATTGTAGCTGAAGAGAGAGGGAGGGAAGGAGGCCCTGAAAAATGCTCCAGGGCTCTTATAGAAGATGGCCACAGGTCAGAGGATTGGTTCAAGCCAAGCTATTTTACTAGCAGAGAGATAAGGGGAATTGTCCAAACAACTAAGTGCTGATCTGAGGTGAAATATAAACTGACAAGTTAGTCCTGCAAACCCTTTTACATTCTACTAGATGGTGACCTTGTTGAGAGCAAGGCACTGTCTTTTGCCTTTCTTTGTATCCCCAATACTTAATATGGTACTTGGTACCTAGGGTGTGCTTCATAAATTTTTATGAATTGACTGACTCTATCAACCTCCAAGAAGATTCTAACAGTAGTTATAAATGAAGGTGCTGATTCCTATTTTATTTGGGGTCAAATGGTGTCTGACAATTGTTCTGTGTTAGCGTTTCTTTTGCAACTTTGACCATCATCTATGATGAGGTAGATGTAAAATAGGGCTCCAATTCATCACGATTTTGCTCCTACAAAGGTGGTTATGAAATAACTTTGCCTTAGGCCCCCAGTTAGAGAGCAAGACTCTCTAACAATGGGATGGAGGATGAGCTCCCATCCCTGTGCTTGGAAAGATCCTTCTCTCCTGTGTCTCCTACTGTGTCCTCTTACAACAAAGATACACTGAGCAACGTATGGACAGGTTCAACCACCAATGTTTAGGAAAAACACAATGTTAAATCTGGCAAATCTATTCTTTAACAGAATACATTAAAAAAAACACAAATGGAAATAAGGCTGGGGCTGGGGAGATCCTGCTCTGCCTCGCTTGTTTCTCTCAGGATGACACCTGAGAAAAAATAGACATGTAGTCATGCACAACTTCTAGCTTGTCCATTTAGATAGAGATCATATCTTATGATGTTGTAAAAGGGAAGGGCAGACATGGTAAACACTGGCTGCTGCCCCAGTTGTATTACTGCCATGGGACAGCTACCTTTCTTCTCTCCTCCCAAGTCTCCAGTCTGATCACACACTAATTTCCTCTCTTTCCAAACTGGGTAGAACTACCCATCTTGGCAGGGGGTGGGGGGCAGGGTTGTGTCCAACTGTAATAGGGGCCCTTGAACCCAAATGGGCACAGGGAGTTGCTAATACAGTGCTCCCCATGGAAGAAGCTGGAGAACATGCTTCCAGGAGACCTATGATGAGGCAGAATGGAACACTTGGAAGTAGAGATAGCCATTCTGTCACTGGTTTCAAACAGGAGCTGTTTGACTGGATGTGGCTGCATGATCACAACTGGGGGTGTATTTAGAAGGTACCAGCTGACCACAGCCTTTACTCTTCTTTATGTGGCTTCTTCTTGCCTGACAGTGTTCCTGTGAGAGAAGGTAGACAAGGAATGCTTCCTCCAGTGACAGAAATGAAAATTCAGAAAGAGTCAGGCTTTGAAAAAAATCAAGGAAGGCATGAGTGAAGGCAGAATTGCATTTTGGAAAAACTACAGATGTAAATTTATTCGAAAGTACTATCCACATCCTGGGTGAACTTCTAAGTACTTGCCATTTATTTAAAGATAGCCTCTTTCTAGAAAAAAAAAAAAGACAAAATATATGGGAATTTGGCTAATGCCAGCATTCAATCTAGCTCCAGGATCCCATTGTTCAGTCAATTTCAGTCATGGTCAACTCTTCATGACCTCTTTTTAGGACTTTCTTGGCAAAGATACTGGAGTGGTTTGCCATTTCCTTCTTCAGCTAATTTTACAAATGGGAACACCGAGGAAAACTTAATAGGTGTGTGACCCTGGGTAAGTCACTTAATGCCTATTTGCCTCAGTTTCCTTAACTGTAAAATGGGGATAATAGCAGCACCTACCTTGCAGGGTTGCTGTGAGGACCAAATGAAATATTTGTAAATCACCTGGCACATAGTTGGTATTACAGAAATGTTTATTCCCTTGCCTCCCTACTTACCCCCTTCCAAAAAAGGCCATAATGATGTGGAGGTCAAGTCTTCAGATCGGCATAATCAGCTGCATCCTGAGACCATAGTGAGCTTGTTTTATCTATATCTGGTTACTGGTGACAAGAAATACCTAAGATTGAGACCAAGACTAAAGCAGTGATCACCAGTGGTAGTGGCCACAAGTCACAGAGACAGGGAATACAGCTAACCAGGAGCTAAAGCCAGAGTAGGTGGCCAATTACTGGAAATATGCAAATGACCGAGAATGGCATTCCGTAAAAATTATGGAAACCTGTCCTGGGAAAAGCGATCTTCCCCAATGACAATGTTTTAAGCAAAATTCTCAGACTATGGGAGACTGGAAGAATTAGCTATATAAAGAGATGATGAATTCATAGATTTATTAGTAATAATGACCTGACATTGTATTGAGAACTGCATGACTAACTTTTTGATCACTGGAAGGAAGTTATGACCTTTCTCGGTAGCTGAGATATAGAATGAAAAAAAAAAAAACATGGTCTCTTGGCAGATGAGATGGGAGTGGGGGAAGACCATTCAGATTACTGCTTTTCTTTCTGGCGTGTTCAATGCTGAATTTGTAAAGTACGTACCACTGGTCATTCCAATCAGCCTCTTTAGAACATGGACAAGAATGAATTTGCTTAGTGGACCCCAGGAATGAGAGACAACTTTCCATGCTTCTAATAAGAATAAACTACTAGAAATCTAAATAGGACTTAGAGGAAGAGTAGAATAGCAAATAAATTAAGCAAAAATTGCCAGCAACTTTTTCAACCTGAGCATACTCATGAGGGCTGGGTCTTCCATTGTAAATTACCTGTTTCATACCTGAGTCACTGAGTACCTTGTTTTACTACCCTCCCCTCTTTGGAGGAAGTTATAAATGTCAACCAATAAGTAAAACAGCCTGTAGGGAACCAAACTGGGAGACAATGAGCAAATGAACATGAGAACAAAGAACCTAACCCCTTTTGTCAAAGACAGGTTCCTCTCCAGACTGGACCTGGTCTAAACTGGGTAGCCTGGGTTCTCTTAATGGAAAAGTGAGTGGTGTATCTTCCAGGGGACTAGCAGAGTTGCTTCAAGATTAGATGTACCCATTTTATAGGTCAGAAAATTGAGGCACAGAGAGTAAAGAGACACAATCATGTTCACCGAGTGTCAGAATAAAGAATATAGCCCTGGTTTTCTCACTCTTAATGTAGTGCTTTTATTGTGACAACATATTTCCTCTCCTATATAGGTCCTTCTTCAGGACACTGATTAATTTTCCTTACAGTTCCTTATTATTTTTCTTGTTCTACAGAGAAGGAGATTGAGACAGGTTGAGACAGATTCTTGGGAACCTCTGTTCCCAACCAAAAACAGCGAACTCCACCCCTGCTATGGGCGCAAGGCCAAGAACTTGAGAGAACTGTAGGAGACAAGGATGGTAGGTCTATGGGCTCTGGGGGCCAATTTGGAAATTGTTCATAAAATATATACAGGTACTGACCCGTGCGTTTACATCCCATCCCTTAAACCACCTTGATGTTACTGTTTCTCCTCTGAAATTCCCTCCAATTGAGCAAGTATGTACATATGTGTGTGCATATGTATGTGCGTACACACACACAGCTGTCTTGTAACTAGTTGTTTGTATTAGCCTGGTACTAGTATTGACTGACAAATACAGATATTTATCAGTCCAGGCATTTTCACATATAATCATCCTCTTTACACTTACTCTCACCCAAATAACATCACCTCCTCAGAGAAATGACCACGGAGACTTGGGAAGGGGGGAGGGGGAGGGCATTGACTGCCATAGGTAAGCATGCATTTTGTTCAAATTTCCTTAAATTATGGGGGAGGGGTGGACTTTTGACATTGGAAGGAAGTTGCTTCTGCCTCAAAACCACACACCAGAGATGATATAGAAAAGCCTCATGGAGAGACAGGGGAGAGGGAGGTGGTCCTGTCTTTAGCTTTGGGTTACACCAGTTCCTCCCCTAGTCTCCTTCCCATGCTTTTTCTGCCAATCCAGAAGGGAACCAAAAGACTGACTGCTGCCTCTGCAACAGAAAGTAGGAAGAACAAATGGGGCTGAAATTTCATGGTGAGGCACAGGAACCTGAGGAGAGATGGCTGGACTAGGCCAGCAGCTACTGAGATCTGGTCCATAATGCTTTTCTCCCTTTTGCTTCCCTGGGATGGAGAGGCAGTCTTCCATCTACCAGTCCAACCACTTAATTCCTTTTTCTCCTTTGATTGGGTCTAAGGGGGAAGAGGTTATCATGTCCTACAAGTGGGAGCCTATTCCCTAATTTTACATTTTCTTGATATTTACATATATTTACATTTTCTATGCTTCCCGAAGCAGCTATTAATGTGTATGATTACCCACAATAATTTGTGTTCAGTCTTATAAGAACATGATTTGGGACCAAAAGAGGTTTTCCTCAGTTCAGGCTGAGATGGGGGCTGAGTCAAGTAAAGAGAGAATTTCTTCAGTCTTGGTAATCTCTGGGATATTTATACACCAGCCTGCTTGTGACCACAGGAGACTCTTAATTGATCAATAAATTAATCAACAACATTTATTAAGCACCTTCTAGGTGCCAGGTGCTGTGAACCTCCTTGGACATAGAAACACAAAAATGAAATCATGTCAATGAACTCGTGTGCTACTAGGCGGAAACAACATCAACCAATTTACAAAACATTTATTAAGCACCCACTATGTGCCAGACATTGTGCTAGACAAAAGGGAATTAGATCCTGACCTTTGGGAGCTTATATTCTTTTTTTTTTTTTTTTTTTTTTTATTTATTTATTTATTTATTTATTTAGCTTTTTACATTCATTTCCACAAATTTTTGGGTTCCAAATTTTCTCCCCTTTTCTCCCCTCCCCCCACCCCAATACCCCAAGCAATCTAATTTTCCCTATCTTCAATCTGTCCTCTCTTCTGTCATCCCTCCCTTCCCTTGTCTCTATCTTCTCTTTTCTCCTGTAGGGCCAGATGACTTTCTATTCCTCATTAACTGTATGTCTTCTTTCCTAGTTGCAACAACAATACTAAACAATTGTTCCTGAAACTTTGAGTTCCAAATTCTCCCCATCCCTCCCTCCCCATCCATTCCCTTTGGTACGGCAGGCAATTTATTATAGGCCATATCTGTGTAGCTTTGCAAGTGACCTTCCTGATAGTCGTGTTGTGTAAGATTAACTGAATTGCCATCCCTCTTAACCTGCCCCTCATTGTTTCTCTTCTGTCCTTTGATCCTGTCCCTCCCCAAGTGTTGACTTTCAATTTCTCCCTCCTCCCTTTGCCCTCCCTTCCATCATCCCCCCCCCCCCCGATATCTCCTTCTCCCCCGCTTTCTTATACTGTAAGATAGGTTTTCATACCAAAATGAGTGTGCATTTCACTCCTTCGTTTAGTCAAATGTGATGAGGGTAAACTTTTGTTTGTTTGTTTGTTTGTTTTTTTCCCTCAGCTCTCCTCTTTTTCCCTCCACTAAAAACATCTCCTACTTGCCTCTTAAATGACATATAGTTACCCCCTTCCATTTCCCCCTCTTTCCTCTCACTACATTTCTCTCTCACCATTTACCTTAATTTCTTTTAAGGTATGGTCCCATCCTATTCAGTTCAATCTGTGCTCTTTGTCTCTGCATGTGAATGCATGTGTGTATGTGTGTGCATGCGTGTACATGTGTATGTGTGATCCCACCAACCACCCAGATACTGAAAAGTTTTAAGAGTTAGAAATATTGTCCTTCCCTGTATGAATGCAAACAGTTCATTTCTGGTAAGTCCCTTAATACTTCTCCTTGCTGTTGACTTTTGCATGCTTCCTCTCATTCTTGTGTTTGAAAGTCAAATTTTCTTTTCAGCTCTGGTCTTTTCATTAAGAATGATTGAAAGTCCTCTGTTTCATTGAAAGACCATATTTTCCCTTGAAGTATTATACTCAGTTTAGCTGGGTAGGTGATTCTTGGTTTCAGTCCTAGTTCCTTTGCCTTCTGGAATATCCTATTCCACGCCCTTCGATCCCTTAATGTAGATGCTGCTAGATCTTGGGTTATCCTGATTATATTTCCACAGTACTGGAATTGTTTGTTTCTGGCTGCTTGCAAGATTTTTTCCTTGAGCTGGGAGTTCTGGAATTTGGCCACAATGTTCCTAGGAGTTTCTCTTTTTGGATCTCTTTCAGGTGGTGATCGATGGATTCTTTCAATACTTATTTTGCCCTCTGGTCCTAGAATGTCAGGGCAGTTTTCCTTGATAATTTCATGCAAGACGATGTCTAGGCTCTTTTTTTGATCATGGCTTTCAGGTAGTCCCATAATTTTTAAGTTGTCTCTCCTTGATCTATTTTCCAGGTCAGTTGTTTTTCCCATGAGATATTTCACATTCTCTTCCATTTTATCGTTCTTTTGGTTTTGTTTGGTGATTTCTTGGTTTCTCATAAAGTCATTAGACTCCATCTGTTCCATTCTAATTTTGAGAGAACTATTAAATTCAGTGAGCTTTTGAGCCTCTTTTTCCATTTGGCTCATTCTGCTTTTGAATGCATTCTTCTCCTCATTGGCTTTTTGAACCTCTTTTGCCAATTGAGTGAGCCTATTTTTCAAGGTGTTAATTTCCTCAGCATTTTTTTGGGACTCCTTTACCAAGATATTGACCTTTTTTTCATACTCTTCTTGCATCTTTGTCATTTCCCTTCCCAGTCTTTCCTCCACCTGTCTAACTTGCTTTTCAAAATCCTTTTTAAGCTCTTCCAAGGCCTGAGCCCACCCAACACCCCCCTGGGGTGTCTGGGGTACTGAGGCCCCGCCCTCCACATCTTTCCCTGATGGGAAAAATACGTCCTCATCCTCCCCTTCAGATCCGAAGGTCGGGATCATTTGCATTTGTTGGAAAAAACTCTCTAAAGTCTTATTTTTCTTTCCCTTTCTAGGCATTTTCCCAGCCAGTTACTTGACTTCTGAGATTCCTTTCCACCTCCGCCTGGATCCGCCCAGCTAGTCCTTGGCCTCTGAGATTCAAATGCGCTTTCCCGCGGCAAGCTTTAGTTCTGGCGCAGGGTGGGGGCAGGGCCGCTTCCTAGCTTGGGCCCTCAGGGGCTTTCTGAAGCGACTTTCAGGAACAGAGCGGGTGGGGGTGGGGTGGGGGGCCCCGCCTGCTGTGCTCAGCTCCCTTGGGGGTTTTATTCAGAGGCGTTCAGCAGTAGAGCGGTGTGGGGGCAGGGCCCTCTCCCCTGCTCGGCTCCCTCAGGTTGGAAAGACCTTCAGTATTGAAGATCCTACCTGCTGCTGGGGGATTCCTGAGTCCCGGGCCGCTGCCGCCTCAGCCGCCCGCCCGCGCCTCTGCCTCCGCCGCTTCCTGCCCCCGTCTCTTCCTCCGCCGCTTCCTGCCCCCGTCTCTGCCTCCGCCGCTTCCTGCCCCGTCTCTGCCGCCGCCGCTTCCTCCCGAGGGGGCCCGCTCCCCTCCCCTAGCGCAGGGTTCTTTTTAACTGACCTTTAGCTTCTGTGGGCAGAGGGACTTTCCCGGCTACCGGAGATTCTCCCGGAGCTTTCCTCTCAGAAGTCTGCTCAGGTCAGCTTCTCTGGGTCGCGGCCAGGGGTGGGGGTGGGGTCCGCTTTCTGGAGTGCGATGGACCCCGGGGACGGCTCTCCAGGGTTCAGTGGAACGGAAATCTCTTCCCCTATGTTTGTGCACCCCCTGCAGAGATTCAGAATTTATGGGGCTCTCCTTTTACCTCAATTCCATGGGTTGTGGGTTCGGAGCTCGTGAATGTGCGTCCTTCTACTCCGCCATCTTGGCTCCGCCCGGGGAGCTTATATTCTACCAGAAGAGACAAATAGGGGGGAAGCAAATAAATATTTAT
This sequence comes from Bettongia penicillata ogilbyi, assembly GCA_023548195.1. Lineage (NCBI taxonomy): Eukaryota > Metazoa > Chordata > Mammalia > Diprotodontia > Potoroidae > Bettongia > Bettongia penicillata. Next base: position 815,955 of record JAJHZJ010000375.1, on the reverse strand, counting down.
ATAGTACCTACTATGTGCCAGGCACTGTGCTGTTTGTATAAATATTATTTAGATGGATGGATAGATGGATACAAATATAGATAGATAGATAGATAGATAGATAGATAGATAGATAGATAGATAGATAGATAGATGGATGGATGGATGGATGGATGGATGGATGGATGGATGGATAGATGGATAGATAGATAGATAGATAGATAGATAGATAGATAGATAGATAGATAGATAGATAGATAGATAGATGGGGCTGGTGAATGCTTAGATCACCTAAGATGGAGGAACACATATAGGAGACCACTGGGACCTGCTCATGGGAGACAGGAAGACTGACCTGAGCATGGACATTTTGCATTGACCTACCACAGGGGAGCAAAAAATAGGACCACAGATTAATTCAGGTCACATATAGCTTTGGACACACCAAATTCAAGTCCCAAGGGCTGCCCTGCTGAGCTGGTTGCAACATCTATCCTGGAATCCTGGGCTCCAAGATCCCCACAGCTCAAACCTAGAGCCAAAAATAACTAATGAAACATATTGAAATCTCAAACTGATTTTTCAGGGCCACACAGCTTGGGGGGTATGGCCCTCAGTTCCTTCCACTGCTTTATTACATGGTTATCACTTCTGATCAAGGGAGTCCTTACCTCTGGACTCAGAAAAGAGAAAGCAATGGAAAGAGGCTGCTGCCAACCACATGGCAGGCCAAGGTGGAATGTCCACGCATGTGCCAGTCCTCCTGTATCCCAGAAGCAGGTTCCTGGGATCTCCTACATAGGTGGGTACCTCCAACTTAGGTGATCTGGGCATGCATCAAATCCCACTCCAGACAGTTAGCCATAGATATAAACACATACATGTATGTATATGTAGACAATATACAAATGAAATATAAAATAAATACAAGGCAGTTAGATAGAGAGGGCATCAGCAGTGGAGGACTCAGAAAAGGCAGTCTTGAAGAAAATGAGGGATTCTATGAGGGGAAGGTAGGGAAGGAGCACAGATGACAGCTAAGGCAAAGGCATACAGATAGGAGATGAAATCCTACATGTGAAAGAGAGAGAAGGCCAGTTTGATTGGACCACAGAGTGCAGGGAGAGGAATAATATATAATGAGGATGGAAAGGTAGGTTGAGGCCAGGTTGTAAAGAATTTTAAAACCAAACAACAGACTTTCTATTTTATCTTAGAAGTAATAGGCATCCACTGGAGTTTGTCATGGGATAGGGACTTGATAGGGTCAAATCTGCATTTAGGGCGAATCATTTTTTGTAGTTGTGCAGATGATAGATTGGAGCGGAGAGACAAGGAGGTCATTAAGGAGGCTATTATAGTAGCCAGGAAAGAGGTGATGAGGTCCTGGACCAGGGTGGTAGCTATAGGAATGAAGACAAAGGTACAGAAGTAAGAGATGTTGTAGAGACAGAAACAATACAATTTGGACATGTGGGATAAGGGCGAATGAGTAATCCAGAATAATGTCGGATATCTTAACAAGGAAACAAACCAGTGGTGATAAAAGATGGAAGTTGGTATGTTTGTTCAGGTAACCACCCAAACACAGCACACAATCAACACCCCACCTGGCTACAAAGGCATCTTATAGTTTGTGTGTGTATGTGCACACACACGTGTGTACACACATTCTTGTGGCATGAACAATTTAAGTCAGAAGGTCAAATAAGAAATATTTTATCTTGACACTGAAAGTTCATTCATACCTTAAAGTGACTGCTTTCTGGTGGCTTGACTTTTTTCCATCTCATAGTGTCTAGTAATGTTGGGTATTAAGGTGTTAAGTTGTCTCTTCTATTGCCATGTCTCCTGCATACTGGTCCTTCTCTCTATCCACATGGCAGCACCTGAGTTACCCTCTCTCATCTAGACTACGGTGATCTAGGAATTCTAATTTCTCTCTTCTCCAACCTTCTCCTTCACACAGTCACAAAAACTATTTTTCCCCTAAGACACAAGTATGAGCACATCACTCCTTTGCTCAATGGCTCCCCACTGACTCTAGGATCAAACCCAGACTCCATAGTGCAGCATTGAAGGCTCTCCAAAGTCTGGCCTCCAGCCACATTGCTAGCCTTATTCACAGTACTTCCCATAACAAACTAGACTTCACACCAGTTCTCTGAACGTGGTACTCTATTGCCTTCCTTTGTGCATTGGAACAAGCTATCCTCTCTGGTGACCTGCGGCTCTCTCAATCCTTGACTTCTTTCAGGGCTTAGCTTATGTGCTTCCTCCTCTATGAAGTTTTCTTGGATTCCCCCTTCCCTTCACTCCCAGCTGTTAATGTTCCCTCCTTCCTCTATTTTCCTGATATTGTCTGTGGACACACAGGATTCACTCCCAACACAATGGGAGCTGCTGGAGAGCAGAGATGGTATTGTTTTCATCTTTGTACACCCGGTGTTAGGCACATGGCCTTGCACATAGTAAGCATTTAATAAATGTTTGTTGAACTGGCTAACATCCAAGAGGCCATTGTTGGTGACAAACTCCAACAGATCCACCCATAGATCTACACCTATATACAAACAGAGATGTAGACACAGAGGCACTCCCATAAAATTGCAAATACACACACTTAATAAAGTAGATGCGTAATAAAGTACACATAAGTAAGTATAGGAACACACAAAGCATGCTGCTATTACTTCCCCCAGTTACACCCGCAATATGTGTTATGTGTTCGTGTGAGCATGCCCATGCATGTGAAATATGGGGCTAGGTGAATGAGCGAGTAGACTAGGGTGCAGATGGGAAAAGGGTGAGAGGAAGGGGTGGGGAGGGGAAGGGAGAGGGTGAGTGAACAATTGGAGATAACTTTTCATCCTCCCATAAAGTCTTCCACATTCTTTGTAAAGCCACTGGAGTAGTTTGGAGAATTTGGTGCCATCTCCTGAGAAAAGTTATTTCTGCAGAGTCCATGAGTGGTTGAAGAATACCATAGGCTGTGGAGAAGGCGGCAATGAAGGATCTCGGCCACCCCTTCTCTTCTCTTGTACAATCACTAACCAACCTTCTCTAGATGAAGGTCTACAAGTGTGCCCTTCACTGCCTAGTTTCCTATCTTTCCAGTCTTCTGTCTACTCCCCAACAAGTACTCTTGGATCCAGTGACCCCAGTCTCCTGGTTGCTCCATGAACAAGACCCTTCATCTCTTGGTTCCCAGCATTCTCTCTGGTTGTCCCCTATGCTTAGAATGCCTTTCCTCCTCCAGTGTTGACCTTCCTGGCTTCCTTAAAGCCTTAACCCAAACCCTACCTTCTATAGGAAGGCTTCCCCAACCCCTCTTCATTTCAGGGCTTTCCATCTGGTCATTATTTCCTATTTATCCTGTGTGTGTGTGTGTATAAAATTTGTTTGCATGTTGTCTCCCTCATTAGATTACTTGACCCTTGACCTTCCTATGAAAATGGTCACCAAAATCAAGAAAACACTGCCATTCCTGGGAAGGACATGTCATTCAATTGCTCTATGACTACTCATTGTCTCTGGAACTACTTTGACCAAAATTCTCTCTTCTATTCACCATTTCCCTTCATGCGTTATCTTCTTTTATTAGAATGTAAGTTTGTGGGGGCAGACATTGTCTTGCTTTTGTATTTGCATCCCCACAATGTCCCACACATAGAAAGTACTTAATAAATACTTGCTCATTCTTTCATCTCTCTCTCTCTCTCTCTCTCTCTCTCTCTCTCTCTCTCTCTCTCTCTCTCTCTCTCTCTCTCTCGTTCTCTCTGCCTCTCTCACCACAGGGATAAACTCCTTCAAGAGCCATGGCCTCTTTTGATTCCCAGGATAATGCCTTACCATATTTCTTCCCCAGAGCCCTTCGAAAGGTTGGTTAGACATAAGGCTGTCAATTAGGTCTAGTGGATAGCATGAGGACCCTTCTTTTCTAAGTGCACCTTAAGAATCTGCATCTGTAATAAGTCGCGGGAATGAACAATCACTAAGAGAGTGGAGCCAAGGCAAGGGGAAGGGAGTGGCTCTGAAGTCAGTAGCAGCAGTAACATCATTTCATATGACCTAGTGTTGGCTGCCATATAAAGTAAACTATGTGGACCCAGGCCCTGCCCTCAAGGGATTTAAGAAGACAGTATCAAACAATGTACACATTGTATGCATGGGTAGCTCATTGGATAGAATGCTGGACCTTGAGTTAGGAAGGCCTAGGTTCAAACGTGGCCTCAGACACTTACTGGCTGTGTGATCATGGCAAATCACTTAACCTCAGTTTCCACATCTTTAAAATGGGGATGGGCAGTTAGGTGACACAGTGGATAGAAAACTGACCCTGAAGTCAGGAAGACTCATCTTTGTGAGTTCAAATCCAGCTTTGAACACTGACTAGCTGTGTGACCCAGGGCAAGTCACTTCACCCTGTTTGCCTCAGTTTCCTCATCTGTCAGATGACGTGGAGAAAGAAATGGCAAACCACTTCAGTGTCTTTGCCAAGAAAACCTCAAATGGGGTCATAGAGAGCCAGACAAGAATGACATGACTGAACAAAAGCAAAACGGGGATGATAATATCTCCTACCTGGCAGGGTTGTTGTGAGGATGAAATGAGGTAATGTTTACAAAGCAGTTTACAAACCTTAAATGCTAGTTAGGGTAAGCCGGGGTGTGTCTGAAAAAGATTGACCAGGAGAGTCAAGGCTATGCTATGTGTACATAAAGAGCTGGGAATGTTTGGTTTGGAAGTGAACAGGATAGGAAGCAATCTTGAAATAGGTGATGCTCTCTCATGTGAAAAGGAATTATGCTTGCCCTTTTTTGGGCCCAGAAAAACCACAAGTGAGTGGATGGTACAAATTTCAGCTCAGTTTAAGGAAAAAATTTCTAAGAGTAGAATGGGCCACCTGGGTAGGCTGGATGACTCTTTGTTGGGAGTACTGAAGAGGGGATTCTGGGTCAGGTTGGAGGAAGAGGCTTCTGAGGTCCCTTTAGCTCTGCTACTCTGACCACCAAAAGGAAACAAAACAGGCAACAGAGACAGCGATGAGGCCTTTCTATCTGTAGCAGGCACAGGTTGAGGGTCAATGATGACATGGGCAGATTGACGAAGAAAACAGTGGGCGGCACCTTAGGGAACAAAAAGTCTCATGATGATCTCTCCTGAACTCCAGTGCCACACTGCCAGCTGTTTATTGGGCACTTCTAATTGTCCTGTTGCCATTGCCTATCCCCAGGCCTGTACAACCTGCGGTCCACCGGTTGTTTGCAGCACACCAAAGGATTTCGGGTGGCCCGCAAAAAATGTAGAGTATGTTTTTCTACATTTTTCACGTTCTGCCCAAAATCTTTTGGCGTACCGCAAGTGACCCATGGGCCTCAGGTTGTGTAGGCCTGTCCTAATTCATGGTGTGAGGGAGGGAGACAGTTGGTGAAACTCTGAAGGGTCTCAGCGATGAGGCCAAGGAAACACAAATAAAGTAAGCAGGGATGATCGAACTCCCAGAAAATATGGCAGTTGATCTAAGGAATACAAAAGCTACCTGTTTCTTCTTCCTTTTCTTGGGTATTTGGGTCTGGTTGCATGGATTGGTGAGGGAGAAGGGGAAGGTGGGAGATGTCTGCTGTTGGAACAGCTTTTGTGTTCTTTCATGTTCATGTTGTGTTCTCTCTCTTGGAATTGATCCTTGACCCTGTCAAGTTAAACAACAAAGGTACATCTAAAAAGGGAGGGAAGATTCAGGACTTAGGCACTCTCCAGGCTATAACTTAGACCATGAGGTTCCTGTCTGGAGCCTTTGGCACTACTGAGCACTTTCTCCTAGATTAGTTTCTCCTCTCTCAGTTTTCAGAGCAGCTAGGTGGTAGAGTGGATAGAGCACTGGGCTGGGAACCAGAAAGAGCCATCTTTGTGAGTTCAAATCTGGCTTCAGACACTTATTAGCTGTGTGACCCTGGGCAAATCACTTCACCCTGTTTGCCTCAGTTTCCTTATCTGTCAAATGAGTAGAAGGAAAGGGCTAAACCACCAAGAAAACCCCAAAAACCCTGTTTGCCTCAGTTTCCTTATCTGTCAAATGAGTAGGAGAAGGAAATGGCTAAACCACCAAGAAAACCCCAAATGGGGTCAGAAAGAGGCAGACATGACCAAACAACAATAACAAACCCTTGGTTTTCATGACACTGACCTCTTGCATGTCCTCTCACCTCTCTGAGTGTTCCCCTAAGTATCTTTCCCTCTCTCTTCATCCATGTCCTGCCCAGTTATGGGTATTCCTCAAGACTCTGTCCTGGGTCCTCTCTTCTCTATACTTCTCTCGGTGACGTCATTGGTTCCCAGGGGTTCCATAACCCTCTCTACGTTAAGGAGATTGGCTGTTCTAGATATCCAGCCCAGATCTCTCTCCTAAGCTCTAGTCTCACAGTACAAGACATGTAGACATGTCCATCTGGATATCTTGCTGGTATCTCAAACTCAACATTCCTGAAATAAAACTCATTACTGAGAGAAATGATTATTAAATAACTCATTGTTAATATTGGGAAGACCCAGAATTTTTTCCCTTCCTAATCCTCATTCTGTATTAGGCCAAGCCAGCATCTCAAAGACATTGATGATGGATGGGGTTGCTCAGATCCCAGGGTTCATGCCATAAGATCCTGGGTTGGGGTTGTTGCTCCACCCAACTAGAAGGCCTTACAAAGAATTTGACCTAAGGTAAATTCCAGCCCACTGTGTTCCACTCAGCCAGGTCTAAGTAAAGTGGATCCCTTTTTGTTTTGATTGCCCTAGGCAGGGGTAGTCTGGACAAGAGACAAGTCTCTTAGAGCAAAACTGGTTGATGAGAGTCACATACCACAGACCCTCATTAGAATAAACCCATCTCTCATTATAATATTTATTCTCTCATTACTTGTTAACCAATCAGAGTTGCCCCCTCAGGAACATCCACTCTTCTAAGGGCATGTAAGTGTTGAGTGGGTTCCATGAAGGCTCTATGGCATTCAAACATGTCACTGATCCCTTGTATTAATCATTGCTGGCATGATTAATAAAATGATTAATTACCCAGAAACTATATTTCTCAAAATTTTTATGTATTTTTTATATTTTACCTTACCTTCCCACACCCTCTCTTCTTCTGAATTCTTTTTATTACTATTGAGGAGACCACCATCCTTCTACTCACTCAAATCCACAAATTTGGCATCATCCTTGACTTCTCCTCTCTCTCTCATCCATATATCTAATCAGTTTCCAAGTACCTCTCAAATGTCTCCTTCTCTCCACTTACAAAGAATGTATTACAGTCTAGGTGCTCCTCATCCCTCACCTGGATTATTGTAATAGGTTACTAATTGGGCTCCTTGCCCCAAGTCTCTCCTCTTTCAGAACTGCTGAAGGGATATTCCTAAAGCATAGGAACATCATGCCCATGTGATACCCCCAGTTACATCTAAGAGATCCCTATTGCCCATGGGATAAAATACACTCATCTATTTGGCATTGGAAGTCCTTCACAATCTAGCTTCCAGTCTCACTTCCCAGACTTATTCCATGACTCTCCTTCATGAACTCTATATTCCAAATGGATCACTTTGCTTTTCTTCTCATTCCATCTCCCACCTCTTGGCCTTTGAAGAGGGTTCTCCATGCCTGGAGTGTACATCACTACATCTAAGAGTCCCCTTGCTTCCTTCAAAATTCAGCCGAGACATCTGCCATGACACATTTCCCACTCGTCAGCTACTATGCCTTCTGCCGCAAAAATGGTTTTCCAAATCTTTTGTTTACTTGTGTAGACATGTTATTTCTCTTTTAAAATGTAAACTCGAGGGCAGGGATAATTTTCTTCTTTGTACCTCTAGTGCCTAGCACGTAGTAGGTACTTAATAAATGCTCGCTGGTCATATTAGCACTCTCCCTACATCACAGAGTAAGAGGGACTGGTCTCTGGGTCAAAGGAGCATGAGCAAGGCCTCTAAATTTTGGAATATGTGATGGATGGAATTTCTCTACAAATAGAGACTTTGCTAAGTAAATCACTAGGGTCAACTTCATTGTCAGGGGAGCACATCTTCACCTCACTCCCTACCTATTGCAGCATCCTTCTGGTTGGTCTCCCTGTTTCCAGTCTCTCTTCACTTTGAATCACCCTCTACTCTGTCACCAAAGTGATTTTCTTAAAGTGAAGGTCCAACTATATCTGTACTCCCCTTCTGAACTGACGTCAGTGACTCCTTATCGCCTCTGGGATAGAAGACAAAATCCTCTGGCATTCCAAGCCCTTCACAGCCTGACCTCTTCCCACACTTACTCCCCTCCACGCATGCTATGATTCAATGGATCAGTCTGTGTTCCTTACACATATCATCTTTAGTCTGTGTCTTTGTACTGGTTGTCCCAGACATCTGGAATGCCCTCCACCCTCACTTCTAATTCTTAGAATGAATCTCTGGCTTCTTTCACCACTCAGCTCCTGGTCCCCCGGATGCTAGGACCTCCCCCCTCCATGGTTACCTTCCATCTTGTCTGTATGTTTCTTATACACAGTGTCCTGATATATGCACGTGTTGTCTCCTCATTAGAATGTAAGTGCCATGAGGACAGGGGTCGTTGATTTTTTTTTGGTTTGCATTCCAAGCCCTTAGCACAGTGCTTGCTGGCACACAGTAGGTATATGAGAAATGCTCACTTGATATCTAACCTATTTGAGGGAGCACACTCTTCTTAGATGTTGGCAAACACTTCAGCAGTGGACAACGTAAATATATTTATGCTCAAACCATTGCTTTGCTAGATTGCAGGATTTCACAATCCACCACTGAAGACCAGAAGCTCGGAGCTGGTTCCCTTAGTTGCTGTGTCCATTCATCAAAGAGCAGACAGCCATCCGGCATCTCCAGTCCCATCAGTATCCTTGTGAGTCTGAAGGCAGGAGGCTTTTATTAAAGGCAGTCCCTTGCTGGGCCCATAATTTCAGCCTTTTCTGAATTGTTAGGCAGCCTTTCCAGCCTTCGAAATCCTAGCTTGGCTGGCAAGGCCTTGGGGAGGCCAGATTCATCTCTACACAATGAAAAAGCCTTAGAGGAAAAGAACTGCTGTTAATTATAATTCGGTGCTTACATATTCATTAAAGCAGGCTCCCTAAGGACCTCTGGAGACAATACTTTGTTAGCCTAATTCTAGTCAGTCACCATGCCTTAGAGTCACAGAACTGCCATGCTTTGCAAATATTCTGAGCCCATAGTTTTATGAATTCCTTCTAGCCTTCTCCCCGGTTAGTTTTAATTACTGAATTATTATGTTTCTCTCCTGATCTGGCAGCATCTGTCATGCTCTTACCAATGAATTTCTCCTATTCTAGTCCAGTGTGTATGTGTGCATATGTGTGCATGTTTGTGTGTGTGTGTGTGTGTGTGTGTGTGTGTGTGTGTGTGTGTATGACACAGGGAGAGAGGACCAGAGTAAGAGAGAGAGATACACAGGAAAAGAGAAGTGGTGGGGAGGAAAGCAGATGGAGGAAGAAAAGGAGGAGAGATAGGCAGTGGGGAAGAGAAATAGGGAAGATGGGGGTAGGGTTGGGGGAAGGGAGAACAGAGGTGTGGGGGAGAGATAAAACAATGACTCCCTGCAGGATTAGCAAATGAAAATCATCCGATATGTTTTCTTCTTCCTATCATAAGAAACTAGGATCACATTTACTTATAAAAGCACAAAAGTCAACAGAACTGGAAGAAATCCTTCCTGACTCTTTCTCAGGTCAATCCGTCTCCGGCTTCAAGACAGAGATTAAGTTAATTACATTTTTTTTCTTTTCCCTTATTCTGACCTTGGCTGTTCTTTCCACACTCATACCTAGGGTTTGATGACTTGTTCATGTTCAAATTTCCACTTGATCAAATATCTAAGACCGAGTATCCTAAGGGGCTTGAGCACCTTCAGCTGTTTTGTTACCACATTCTTCCAGAGTCCTGGCGGCCCTCCCAACATCACCCCTACGCTAAAGCACTGGAGTGCCAGTTAGATTCCCACTTGGTTACTTTCTATGGCAGGAAAAAACAATCGTCTCTCGATTTCTCTACTATGTGACTTGAACTTAGACTCTTTCCAGGTTAGGATCTGTCTTGAGAATCAATGCAATAAAATGAGGTTCACACAAGCTTCATTTTGCAAAAACATCAGACTCATTATGTCGAGTTATTTTGGTTGTTTTGAAAGGACTTTATTTCATTATTTGTTTTTGAAGGTTAGCTGAAGATGAGGCAGGGACAGATCGCTTGCTGGCAAGGTGTTCTACTCTCTGCCTCGGGGAGCGGTCACAGAAACACTTAATGACAAGCTTTCATCCCAGATACATATGGGGAGTCTTGGGGTCTGCAGTTGCATTCGTATCGCTCTGGGTAATCGATAAAGTCTGGGACGGGCAAGCCGGAGAGGATCATCAGGGATTTGTTCCAGATGGTGAAGGTTGGACAAACTGGGAGGATGAAGGAGACGTTGAAGGTGTGAAGGTGGAGAGAGTTAGCTGGGTCATAGAAGGATAGCATGTTGTTGTCATAATCCAGGAGGACTCCAACCCGTTTCAGCTGAGGGGGCACATCGACCAACATCTCTTTGTTGTTATGTCTCACGACAAAGTTAGTGCTGCAGCGGGAGAAAACCCACGATGATGAGTTTTTGCCAATCCATTCATTCTTTGGAGCTGACTTGTAGGCAACACCAACGGCATACCTAAGGGCAGTGGAAGGGAGAAAGAGGTATATTCATTCATTCTTTCATTCATTCATTCACTCATTCACTCAGTAGCTTTCATGAAACTCCAAATATGTGACCAACCAGGAGTTAGGCACTATGAGAAATACACAGGAACTTCATTATCCTCAAGGGACTAACAATCTAAATTTCTATGAAGCTGATACTGACATCAGTCTTTATTTGAGTGTGAAACTGTCAGTGCCCAATCATAGGTCAATTATGTGAAGCATGTCTTCATGTAGATGTTGAATGGAAGATGCTGGTGACTCAGTTTCCTCATCTGTAAAAGATGAAGTGATGGGAAGAGATAGCTTTTGATGTCCCTTCCAGGGCTAGAGGGCAGCTAGGTGCCGCCGCAATGGATAGAGCACTGAACCTGAAGTAAGGAAGAACTGAGTTCAAATCCAGCCTCAGACACTTCCTAGCTGTGTGACCTTGGGGCAAGTCACTTTGATGGGGATGGGATCTGAACCCCCAAAAGAGACATGTCTTTGGGATCTGGACCCCAAAAAGGAAAATCCTCTGGACTTTCCCACGTGTCCCTTCCCAGTTAATAATCCTTCCCCTCATTGTCTGCACCTGGCCCCACTCTAGACCACTACTTCTTGATTCCATCTAGACCCCTTCCATGTGGCTCAGGTCCCTGGCATTCACCTGGGGCACCCAGCCTTTCTGGGTCCTTCTCTGTTACCTCCTGTTCATCCCAGACTACCTGACTACTCCTAGATCCTTCCTACAGTCTTTCTGTACATAAGGTCCATCTTGTTTAAATTGCTCAGATTTCTTAAGAATCTGGCCAATGGCTCAGATTCAGTCTGGTCTTCTGGTCAATACAAGTGTCACAATAATGTGGAGTCTTAAAATCTCACCTACCCCAACCAGTGTTCTAATAAACCATATCTCTGACTGAAAGAAGGCTTGAGTTGAATTAATTTGAAGCAGGACCTGCGTCACTAGCCCTTGAATTTCTGGGTTCCAGCATCCCTACAACTCAACAACTTCACCTTATTTGCCTCGGTTTCCTCATGTATAAAATGAGCTAGAAAAGGAAATGGTAAGCTCCTCCAGTATCTTTGCCAAGAAAACCCCAAATGGGGACACAAAGGGTTGGACATGACTGAAAATAACTGAGCAACAACCAGCTCTAGATCTATAAATCTATAAATCGAGATCTATACCTTCCTCTCTCTGGATCTTAGCTTCCCTCATCTGTAGAATGGGAGGACTGCATTCAATCACCTTCCAATACAGAGATTCAGCAAGAGAGGTTAAAGGGAGGGAAAGAGCAGCTATGCTCTTCTTAAACTCTCACTTCCCAGCCCCCAGCATTGAGCACTGTGAATAATGGTTAAATGTGACCTTCACGGAATGACTATGGCAGGGCCAATAAATCTTTAACTGCAGTAGTGCTTAACATAATGTCTGGTCTCTGGAGTTTCTCCCACCCTCCTCGCATGATATGAAGCAGGACATAGGTTTTGCTTTGCAGAATTTTGTACTTGCAAATACTAGCCTTCCTTATCCAGAAGGGTGTAAATGAATCAATACCACTTCCTAGAGAATAACCTCATGCATATGTACATTTACAGATACTTAACTAACATTTAATATGCAAGGCATTGTTTGTGTCTTAGGTTCGGGGAAGTTTATTCCCTCTCCCTACTGGTATCAGAATTAGCATTCTGCACATAAAATCCCAGGAAGGAAAACCCCAGGAGCATTTCTGCAAGGCCTTGCTTTAACTCCTCACATGAGAGAATGCCCAAGGTTACTCTCCCGGCACCTGCAAGGTAATTGGCACATATCCCTGAAACTTTTGCTCTTCCTTGTTTTTTTTTTTCCTTTACCTCTAAAACCAGCCACGGTCTCCCCTTCTTTTCATAATAACCTCATAGGTTGTCATTCTGCATTCAGACACCCCTGTAGCACCTGGAATCATAAATAGGACCCTCCACATCCCCCTTTCTAGCCAACCTTGAGTAACTCAGGGAACATTACAGTCTCATCTCTCTCCATCAATTATTTCACTCAAAGATCCTGATACGAAAATCTGAAAGCTGAGGTAGCTCCCCATCAATCGCCATGCTGGAACCCTTGACAAGTAGAGACTCATTAATACATGTCAGAGCAGGGATTTTTCCTGTACACGCACAAAAAAAGCAAGCTAGGAAGCAATCTTGGGAGGTGCTAGACCACCCCACCCCTATTCAGATGTATATTTGAAGGACTGAAGTATCCCACTCCCCTCTCCAGTCCTCTTGAGGTCTAAGTTGGCTGTACAGAATATCCTTTCATAAATCTTTGGACATGTAAGTCTTGGCATGAGTTTCCTTTTCCCCTTCCTAGTGCGTCAAAGGGTTACCACATACTCATTTATTTGGAGAAGAATTTGCTGCCAAATGAAAGAAATGAAACTGATTGAATCTCCTCCTCATTTTAAAACTCCAAGTCAAAGGGCACTCATTCCAACTACTGTAGTGAGAGACCCTACTTCAATGGGCCTTGGGGAAAGCCAGCTGGGGCATGGAGAGTCCTGTCCCTCAGATGGAGTTCAGGAACTCAAAGGCCAGAACAGACTAGACTGAGGACCTAAGCCTGATGAGAAGAAATCCCTTCAAGCAAAGGGCTAGGTGCTTACCTTTCTGGAATGTTACAAAAGGGATTCTGGGTCGGGAATGAATTGGAATAGAAGACCCATAAGGTGCCTTCCAACTCCTAGATCCTATGATGCTGGTTTCCTGATTTTTTCTTATCTCTCTGACCATTCCTTTTCTCTCTCCTTCAATGGTTCCTTTTCCTCTGCCTACCCCCTAAATGTTACTATTTCCTAAGGCTCTGTCCTAGGCTCTCTTCTCTTCCCTAAGTTATTTTCTTTGGTGATATCATATAATTTTCATGGCTTCAATTATAACCTCTTGGCATGTATTTCTCAAATCCATATCTGCGACTGTAATTCTCAGGGGTAGCCTGGTGGTGCTGCAGTGGATAGAGTACTGGGACTGAAGTCAGGAAGACCTGAGTTCAACTCCTGCCTTAGACACTTGCAAGCTCTGTGACTCTAGGCAAATCACTTAACATCCCTGGCCTCAGTTTTCTCAACTGTAAAATTGGAATAATAACAGCATCTACTCCCAGGGATGTTGTGAGATTCAAATGAGATAATATTTATAATGTACTTAGCACAGTGCCTTGCACATAGTAGGTACTTAATAAAGGTTTGTTTCCTTCCTTATTGAGGTACAGTTTTGCATTTGTATAATGTACATCTCCATCGGATGGACGAGTGATGATATCAGATTCAACATGCCCCAAACTGACGTCTTTCCCTTTGCCAAAGCTTCTCTTGCTCACTTCTCCATTTCCATTCATGGAAAATAGTTAGCCAATCACCTTAAGTTCAAAAACCTTGGTGTGTAGGTTCTTCCCTCCTTTGACATCCAATCAGTCACCAAGTCCTATAGACTCTATCTCGGCAATTTGTCTCTCACATCTGTCTTTTTCTTTCCACTATTGCTGCCATTATGCTAGTTCAGGCTCTCATCACATAATTGTCTAAATTATTTCAATACCTTCCTGACCAATCTTCTCACTTTCAGTCCCTGCCCCTTTCAACTTATCCGTACATTTGCAAGAATAATCATTCTAATTCAATGACTCCCCATTTCTAACCAAATAACGTCTGCCTCAGCCTGCCATTTAAAATCTGGCTCCAATTTTTCTCTCCAGCTTCTCCCACATCTCTCCTTCTTCATGGACTTCAAGGTCCAGATAAACTGTCTATCTGCCATCCCCCAATCACATCCTTTCCCAAGTCTGTACTTTTGCTCACAAAATTCTCTATGCCTGGAATGCCAGGAATGCCCACCCCATCTTTCTCTCTGCCTGTTAATAACATCCTATACAATGCCTGGCATATCATATTCTTTTTTCCATATATACCAAAAGCATGTAAGTCTTCATTAACTAGTCTCTGAGGTTGGAAGGAATAACGATGAAAGGGAAAGAAGCCAGGGATCTACCCTCTCTCACTTCATTTCCCTTCAACATACAAAACACACATAAAGATAAGATGTATCTTTACATAAGATAGAATTCAGTGGTAGGTTGAGAGAGCAAGGGTAAGTACTTTCTGGGAATGGACCTGTACCCATGGGTGCTCTAAGACCTGAGGGAGGGGAAGTCACTGAGGGGTTATGCCACAGACATTTAGAGATGAGGTCCTGGGCTCTAGAAGCCATAGATGAAGGGAATTCCTTTGAATGATGGTCAAAGCCCAGAATAAATGCAGTCCCCTTTTGATTTTCCCCATGCTGACATAATCTCTCTCCTTCTTCTGGAAATTCTCAGCACTTTGTACTTCCCTTATGAATTCATTATCTGGGATCATCTGTGTCTAGCTTATCTCCTCTACTAAGAAAGAAATATACCCAGTGAATTTCTTTTTCGTTTTCTTCTTTGTTTTCTTCATCAGGTCTTCTCCTCTTGCCATCTTAATGCAAAATATTCCCCAATGCTCTATCCTGGGTTCTTTCTCTGGGTGATCTCATTTATAAAATATCATCATTGGAAGGAACTTGTTGAGAGAATAATACACTTATTGATCTGCATGTTTTTTTCACCCTATCCCTACCCCATCTCCCATAAGAATATAAATTCCTTGAAGGTAGGAATTGTGTTTTCTCTTTTTCTTTGTATGCTTGAGTCTGGTAAGAGCAAATGCTTAAGAAATGCTTGCTAATTGGTTGATAAAGCACTTTGCGGTTTATAAAATGCTTAATGGATGCTATCGTATTTGATCAAATTAAAGAAATGAATCCATTGCTAGAGGATTTCTGGAATCTTTGAGTACAGAGAGTCAGCATTCCTAACTTACAAGAAACCAGAAAATGAGGTATCAGCTTATTTTAGCCAGTTTAAAAATCCAAAAAGTTTTTTGGGGAGATGAAGGATAAAGATGACCCCCAATTGAATTACAAGCCTATATCAGCTCATGAAAAAATAATTGGAGATTACCTTTTTGAAAGCTGCCTTAATTCAGGCCACCAGAAAAGTGGCTTTAACATTCAATTCTTTGGTCTAGCTGTTCTTAACTTGAAGTACCTGAATTTTTTTAAAAGAATATTTTGAAAGCCTTATTTCAATGTCTTTGATTTCCTTTGTAATCCTATGACTTTTATGCATTTTAAAATGTTATTCTGAGAAGGGGTCCATAGGCCTCACCAGATTGATAAAGGAACATAAACAAAGGCCAAAAAATCTGCTCGAGTCCCACTTTCAGTCACCTCTGCTCTGAATCCAGCTACCATTACTTTCTCCTCAAAGTATGCTTTGCTTCAGCACATACAGTACCAACTGGATGACACCTACCCACTTCTGGTGATTAATACAAAATAATCCTGCCAGAAAGAACCTAGAAATCTCTGTTTGAAATGATTAAGTCTTTGGCAAGAAGACATTAAGGGCACAGGTGGTGTTTTCATCACTGCTGCTGACTGAAGGCAGGGGCTCCAGAAAAGACAGATTTGGGAAGTGAACAGTTGGTTAAAAGGCTGTTTTAGAACAGGATTTGACTGACCAGATGGCCTTCATCAAGTATTTCAAGGACTATTATATGGAGGAGGGATTAGACCTGTTCTGTTTGGTCCCAGAGGAAAGAATCTGGCAGAATGGGTGGAAGGTGCAAGGAGGCAAACTGATATTGGGAAAAACTTCCTAACAATCTGAGCTATCCTAAAGTGGGACAGTTTGCCTTGGGAAGTGGTGTGTTTCCCCTTCACTGGAAGTCTTCAAGAAGAGGCTGAATGACAATCAGTTTGGCAGGTTGTAGAAGGGATTCTAATTCAGGTACAAGTTGAACTAGAGAGGCTATGAGGTCCCTGCCAGCTCTTAGATTCTATGATCTTATAGATTTTCATAATAATCTTAAGAAGCAAGGTAGGTTATCCTACACCCATTTTACAGAGGAAGAAACCAGAGCTCAGAGAGGGAAAGCTACTTTTTCAAGGTTACACAGTGAGGTAGTACATAGAAGAGCTGGAGTAGAACTCCTGACTTAGAGTTCTGACGTAGAGGTGGAAGGGATCTTAGAGGCCACCTAGTCCAACAAAACTGAGGTCCGTGGAAGGGAAATGATGTGCCCAAGTTGACACAGATAGTAAAAAATCAGAGGCAAGATCCTTAACCTGATGCTAACTAGGCCCTTGGGGTCCAAATTCAGGGTACTTTCAATAGTACTATGCTGCCACCTGGTGCGTTATTTACATAACATGTTGTTCTTAGACTTGAGAAAAAGCTGCAAAATATTTTCTGAGGTAACTTTTATAATGTTTCTTGTAACTTTCTCCTCCTTTGCCCTAACCATGGACCTTTTATTATTGTGTCTCTCAGATATACTGTTATGGCATTGGCTATTATCCCACCCTACCAGGAATCTGACAATGAGGCCATAAGTGAGAGGAAGGAAGGAGTATCTTCAAGGCAGAGCTACTCACCAGGTTGATGACCCCATGACTATTTCCCAGTAATGACAGCCACTGTCAAGGAATACATTCCCTGTGGCTCCATAGCAGCCAGTGCCACTGAATCTTTCTGGGGTGTGGCTCTTCTTCAAAGAGCTTTCATCTTTCTCCATTTGTAAGCCATCATTAGAGATCTTCAACTTCTTGTGAGTCATTTTTGGGTCCAGCTTAAAGGGTTGGCCTGCCAATGGAAGAGGAGAAAGTCAAGCACAATCAAACAGCTAAGGACTCCAACCAAGTCACTGCTCAATGTCTTAAACCCCAAGCAATGGTTTGTCAGGCTGCCACATTCTTTGAGGTTAATGAGTTGATTACATAGATTACCCCACTGGCAACATCCCTGGGAAGTGTTATAATCCCCATTTTATAGATAATGACTTATAGATATGACTTAAAAGTAAAGTGACTCAGCTAGGTACCAGAGGTGAGATTCATGGGTTCATCAATTTAGAGTTGGAAGGTATCTCAAAGGTTATCAGGTACAATCTCCTTACTTTACAGATGGGCAAACTGAGGCCCAAAGTTATAAAGCACCTTGCCCAAGCTAACAAAGCTAGTGTCAGAGTTGAGATTCAGACTTAGATTGCTATTCACTCCAGGCCTGAAGCTCTTTCCATTATATCATGTTGCTTTACTAAGTGCTTAAGTTGGCCATTTTCGGATTGCTAAGTTATTACATGAGAGTAGGCCAGAAGACACAATGAATCAACAAATATCTCCTATGTACCTACCATGTGCCAAGCACTGGCCTAGGGGTATAGATAACAAAGAATGAAACAATGTCTACCCTCAGAGAGTTTCTATTCATTAAAACAGAGCACTAAATCTGTCATAATGAACTTCACGGACCACCATATTTTTGTAGCGAGCTGTTATGAGAGGCAGACTGACAAAATGGCCAGAGAGCTGGCCTTGGAGTTGGGAAGGTGCTCCTCTAACACATATTGGCTAAGAAATCCTAAGCAAATCACCTCTCCCAAGTAGCTCTTTAAGATTAGAAGTTGCAGAGCCAGGGCCAACCTGCATTGATAGAAAGGGTTGCCTCAGTGGAGATCCCCTTACACCAATGAAATCATAGGTCCAGACATCTCCCCCCAGAAAGACCCCCCAACAACCAGTAATAGTAAGCATATTGCTAAAAAAAAAATTACATTACAGTCCTTGAGAGCTAAAGAAGAAAAATACAGGTGATGACGGGTTTCTTAATACCGAACTGACAAATGAAAAAAGGAAATTGAACCCAGAAAGGGAAGAGGGAAGGGTCATATTTCCACCTTCATGCTCCCCTTTTAGCATTTCTTGAATTTTGTTCTATCCTACATTGCTTTGGGTTGGGATGCAACTGGGCATTTTGGTGGGAGGGAAGAAAGACTGGAATATTTCAGTAGGAAAACATAAGGGTAGCTGAATGCTAAATGTTGCTTACTGGTAGAACAAAAAAACTTTAGAACTCAGCTATTGCTCAGTTTTCCCATAAGTCTTTCCACTTCCCCCCACCGTCCCATCTTCAGGGGCAAACAGCATATAATCAGAGGGGTCCCTAGAACATACTGTTGGTTTTCAGTCGCGTCGGTTCGCTGTTCCGGCTGCCTGCTTGGTTGATTGCTTTGACAAGGAAGATGTATCGAGTCCCACTCTGGAGGCCATGGACTGTGTAATGGTTCTGTTTAATATTGGGCACAATCATCCAACTATCCACAGAGTTATATAGACCTGAGATATGGGGGGAAATAAGGACATTAACCAGCAGGTAATCAAGATGGGTGGGGGCGGGGGAGAAACACAATCACAAGGCAAACATATCACAAGCCTGCAGATGGTTCTAGGAGCTCAGTTTTCCCCTCTGCATTCTAGAAGGTCCCCTGAGAACATCCCCACCCACCTAGGTACTTCTTTTTGAACTGGGTTATGCCCAGCTCCTTGCTACAAACACCCAATGCAGCTGCTAGAAAGTTTTATGGCCTAAATGCTGGTCTCACAAATGTTCACCCAAGAATACATGAGGGGCCACTGTCCAAGTGGTTGAATCAGCATTTCTTCCTAGGTGTCTACCTCCAAGACACACTAGTTATATCCCATTTGGAAGCTGTGGGGAGTAGCCCATGTGCAGGTGGAGTAGCCCTGTCTAGGTATTCTGTGTGGAGAAACACAGAGTATCAGGGCATAGAAGGCACCATGGAGGTCTCCAAGTTTAACCTTCCTCATTTTACAGCAGAGAAAACTGAGGCCCGGGAAAGCTAGATCTGCCTTGCCCAATGTCATATAGCTGGGACTAGAATGCAGATCTTCTGACTTTCTGCTCTATCATGCCATATAGGTAAAGAACAGGTCTGTTCTGGCTGTGCCAATTTATGGATGGCCAGCCATTCTTTGGGGTTTTAAAGAGCTAGCTGTCTTCCAGATATATTTCCCTCCTGCTATGTCCTCATTCCTACCTGGATGGATAGGTGGGCTCCAGGATAGGTATCATAGGAAAATCCAAGAGTTGGTTCAATTACCAAGGCAATATGCCAATTCTTCATTCCCACCTTAGCTTTACCCATACCTTCCCCATACTAAGCCTATGTCCCATTTGCGGTTGAATGGCCCAGAAACCCAGAGCTGCATAAATTAGTGATAACCTTTGAACTTCTGGGAAAGCAGTTCTCCACCCTGAGAAAACTTAGACTGTCTGAACTAATAGAATAGACTAATGATAACAACGCAGAAACAGACTTTTGGAAAATGTACATAATTGAAAAAATGTGAAAAAATAAATAAATGCTTGTTGAATTGAATTAGGAAAAAGGAAAAGAAAGAAAAGAAAACATGTGCAACTAAGTTTCAGAGAGCTGGGGACTGCTTTTCTCCTTGTAATGGGAATTGATCAAGGGAGCCCTTCTTCAATCTCATGAGTCCCTACCCATAATCTCAGTCTTCGGGGGGCCCTTGGTGATGATTGACAACATATTATGCAGAAGAAAAATGCAAAATAGTCTCCCACACTCCTGTGTGGCTCCCTTCTACCTTATCAGTGATGGTGGAAGAGTGTGTTAAAAATGCCACCATTCTATAAAGATTACCCAGGTGGTAACTCAGTTAAAGCTCTGATCCCTTGCTGAGAGGATATGGATCCCTTGCTGAGAGGATATTCTCTAACTGCACCCCAGTGACTGAAAGTTGGGAGGACAGATTTTGGTGAAAGATGCTGCCCCCTCTGTGATCCCTAAGACTGAGCTGTGAACTAGTCCCTCCGTTCTAAGCCTTTTATGTCTTGCTTCCTCAGAATTCTAAACTTGAGTACAAAGGGTGGAGAACGGCCTTTGCTGCCTCGGCCTCCTATACCCAATGTCCACAAGAAAATGGTACCTTCCAGAAGAAAGAGCATATGGTATTAGCCTCTGACTAGAAGCCATTCCTGACTACTTTCTTCTGCTTTTCATTGCTCAGAGACTAAAGATCTTGATTTAGCTAGCCTTCGGGATTGGGTCTCATGGGGAATCCTGAGGTTAAGGGTTCCTGAGTCAGGCACAAGTCATGAAAAGGGAGATTTCCTTAATAGCATGTTTCTCAGAGGAGAAGAGGACTTGAGGCCAGAGTAGATCTAAACCTTGCCACCCCTCCATGAAAGTGCTGTGAATTGCTGAGACCACGGGTGGGGAATCTGTGGCCTTGAGGCCACACATGGCCTTCTAGGTCTTCAAGTGCGGCCCTTTGACTAAATCCAAACTTCACAGAACAATTCCCCTTAAGAAAAGGATTTGTTCTATAAAACTTGGACTCAGTTCAAAGGCTACACTCAAGAACTTAGAGGGCCACATGTGGCCTTGAGGCTGCAGGTTCCCCACCCCTGAACCTGGAGTATATTTCAGGAGTTGGTTGCTAATTTATCCAAAGTGCTTAATCCTTTTTTGGGATGGACCACATATCTCTGGGATTAATCTGAGTTTGATTTTTGAGTTAGCCTTCTGTTTCTAGTGTGTGGTAGGTCCAGATCTCCATGCTGTTTGCAATACTCCTAGCTCAACTCATCTCTACCCCACCACCAGCTGTCTTGAACCCATGGAGGTACCATTTCCTATCCATTCCTTTCCAGTATCTGGCACACAGTAATTACTTAATAAATGTTCCACACACACCACACACACCACACACACACACACACACACACACACACACACACACACACACACACACACACACACACACACACACACACACACACACACACACACACACACACCTGAATTGCCTCTATGTACTGTAGGGATCCACTAGAGAAATTTTGTTTGGAATCACTCTCGGCTGCCTGGTATACTTGCAGAGATCCAGTGGAGGAAGTTTCACCTGGTACAGTTTAGTTTCATTAAGTGAGGAATTGATTTCCAGTCATCCTTAGGCCCCCAGGCTCTGGTGGGAGAACTCTGTGGTCCTTGGGATCTGATCTGAGACTAGCTTTTCCCCTCTAATGTGGTTAGAGGTTCAAAGTTTGTTTTTCCTCTTTATTTTTTTTTTTTGGTCTGCAGGGGGAGGACAGTTCTGTGGTTGTTTTCTTTTGTGTTCTTTCCTAATTGTTTTGGGTTAGGACAAGCCCCTAAGAAGCACCAAGACAATGCAAGATACTGTTTGCTTGTAGCATGTGTATAGCTATATTTGACAGATGAGTGTAACTTCCAGGCCCATGATGATCTAGCCACTTATAAAATACTTTGGGGTATGCCTAAGATCTGCATGCCCTCAAGAGACAATTAAGAACTGTAGCTTGTGGACTTTGATGAGATTCCTTAGTGAAAGGCCCTAGGTGCAGAGGTGGGGAACCTGTGGCCTCAAGGCCTTTTAGGACCTCAAGGGTGGCCCTTTGACTAAAGCCAACTCAGTCAAAGGGTCGCATTTGAGAACCTAGAGGGTGGTGGCCTCAGGTTCCTCACCCCTGCCCTAGGGGAGACAACCAGGAAGAGGCCAATACTGGGGCTTCCTCCATTCCCTAGGGAAATTTTGAAAACTGGAGATATGAACCAATGTTTTCTAAGGCATTCCTGTTTAATTTATTGGTCAGCAAATATTGAACCAAAGAAGGTATAATAAAAGTTGTCTTTGGTCAGTTTGATGAATTTCTCGGCCCTTCCCACCTCAATCAATTTTATGTGATTGCACAGTGTGAACTATTGTCAGAAGCGGGCATCCCCCATGGAACTACACACATGTCCTAGGACCTTGCTGAAAGGATGCAGGGAATTTCTCTGCTCCCCAATGAATGGGGTTGCTTTGTGATTTCAAATTGTCTGAGACTCAGGAAGACAGACTTTGGTTGGCAGAACTACCCCTTTGGTGATTTTGAAAAGCAAGATGAGAAATGGCTCACTCTTTCACCTTTCTGTGTTTCTGTTTTCTCTCTCTTGGACTTCCTGAGCTAACTGCAGAAAGGGAGGAAAGGGGATTGTCTCCTCTCCCCACCTCATCCCACCCCACCCCAATGCTTTCCCAGGCAAATTTCTAACTGGAGTTTCTGGGCCTTCAGTTCCCGGATGCCATCTATCCTTCTGTTTCCTTTTCTGGGTACAGATTGGAGAAAAGCGATCTTGAGAATGGATAGTTCCTTCCTGAGGTGGACAGGGTGGGGTATCCTGAGCTCAAGAGTTCTTGAGTTATATACCAGCTGCCCACAAGAAGATGTCCTTAACAGTGTGCTTCTTGGGGCCAAGGAACCATAACTAATCAGAAAGACTTGGCAGTTTAAGGATTGAAGCCATACAATGGTGGGGTAGGTGATATAGGCCTTGCCAACCTTCCATGACACTGCTGTAAGCAGCTCAGACAGTAAAGACTGAGGCAAATGGGAAATCTTTGTTTACTAGTCCCATGAAGAGTCTTTATCTTTTTGAGAGGTAGTCTCATGAGTATAATGGGCTACTTGAATGTTTTATTTCTACTGCATAACTCATGTCATGAGTTTTCTACTGTTGGTGAAGTAAATGCTGCCCCATACCTGATGGGTACATTGTGTACCTTTGGGGGAAGGGACCTTGCCACCCACCTATGAGAAAGTCCTATGTATGAGCTATACCTAAGCTGCATTTTGGAGACTTCTATGGAGTTTTTCTCTGGGGTGAGGGAATCATTATCTATATAGTGCTTACTATGTGCCAGGTTCTGTGCTTTACATTTACTGTCTCACTTGAAACTCACAATAATCCTGGGAGGTTAGGGGCTATTCTTATCCCCATTTTACAGATGAGGAAACTGAGGCAAAGAGGTTGCCCAGGATCACCCAGCTAGTAAAAGCTTGAGGTTGGATTTGAACTTGGGTCTTCCTGACTCCAGAATCAGCATTAGCTACTATACCACCCAGCTGTTATTTAGAGAGAAATGGATTCTCTGGGATTAGGTCCCTAGGGTAGAACCCAATCTGTGTAAACCCAGAGACCTTGAGGGCCCTAGGCCATGAGTGGTTTAGTTGGTTGGATTATCCAGGAGAAAAACTGCCAAATGGCACCCAAGTCCTATGTAGCCCCTTTTGGCTCTTTCAATGATGGTAGAAGAGTAGTAAAAGGTGAAGAAGTGTGCTAGATATCACACTGATTTTGGATCATCTCTCAACAATAAATTCACCGTTGGTGTTATAAATGTAAATTCTTTGTCTAAAAACAGAGAGACATACTACTTGGAGGACCTGAGTCATATCAATATGGTGTTCTCGTTCTAAATGAAACCAGAAGACATAAGGAAGCTATAGCTAAGTGGGAGGACAGCTCCCTGGTCCTGATTTCATTGTGCATTCAAAGGTGGCAAGAAACACCATCTCCTAGGATACCTGGTCATTTCATCTGGCAGTGCTTATGGTGAACATAAGCAAAAAGGCTAATATGAAGCCTACAAGGCAGAGGAATTCTCTGAAGATTTTGACAAGACTCTCCAAGTTAATGGATACCTTGAAACTCAGCAAAATCAATACAGAAGAAGGCAGCAGACAGGAGGGCAAAAAAATATTGGAAAATATTATTCAGAATTAGGAAATGAAAGAGGCCAGCTAGACTATGTTGAGTATATCCAGAGGAAGTCAGGGATAAAGGCAATACAAATTTTAAAGCATGGGGGAACTGATTTTCGAGATAGTTGAAAAAAAGGGGAAATATAGTATGTACAAGTAGGAAAAAATCCCAGATCTATAGTATTAATACAGTATATTGCATAAAAATTAATATAGTAAATATATTGATATTTAATATCTAATATGTTAATATAGTATATTATATAAAGAGAGATCAAGAAGAAACCAACAACTATTGATGTATACGTCTTTCTCATATCTATGAAATTTTTAGAAGAATGGCTTATGCAGGTATCAAGAATAGTGATCAGAGCTGGACTTCTGACTTCATGGGTTTGTTTAGAGAGTTCTCATATGAGGAAACTCCTCTACTAATACAGGCTGTCACGTCTCCTGCAACTTCTTGTGTCTGAGAGTTGTGCAGAGCACTCGAAGGAAAGGTTACTTGGTCAGGGTCACACAGCTTAGACTACATAAAGACAAGATTTGACCTACACTCTTCCTGGCTTTGAGGTCAGAATCTCTCCAACCACTATGCCACACTACTTCTATCAAGGATATCTTTGATGAAAATATGAGAAGAGAACGGGCACGATTTCGCAGAGGAATCTCTTATGACATGTTCAGGTCTTCAGTCATACATTTGAAAGGTGCCAAGAATACAAGACCTGTGTTTGTTGTTTGATCATTAAAAAACAACCGAACAGTTGCCTCAGTGGAACAATAAGGCACCATAAAAGCTCTCCTTCAAGAGGGTATCTCCCAAGCATATGTTAGGGTCATACAAGATTCCTTGATAACATGACATCCATGGCAAAATTTTGTGCAATGATTCTTTAGTTACTTATATCAAGCAAGGCATGAAATAGGGCGATGGATACTCACCAAAGGTGTTCACCACTGTTGTGGAGGAGAGTCTAAATAGAAGGGTTTGCTATATAGATGGTGGATTCCTTCAGATACTCCCATTTGCTGATGAAATTATGCTAATTTCATCAGTCCCCAAAGCACTACAGACCTTCCTTAATCACTCAAAATAGTTCAGCCTAACTATCCACACAAGGAAAACTAAGTGGATGATGAATATCTATTTGGCTAAACTATGATATACTGCTGGATGGGTAGCCCAATGAATAAGTCTATCAATTTGTGTGTGTGTTTGTCCTTCATTGCCGAAGAAGACCATGCCATTGGAGAAATAATGACATGACTTGCACTTGACTTTGTTTTGAGTGAGGGAGGGCTGTGCAGGTCACCGACCTCACTTCTCCTCCAGAGCCATCTGAGTCCAGTGACCAGATATTCATCAGGATGACTGGAGATGACCCAGGATGAGGTAATTGGGGTAAAGTGACTTGCCCAAGGTCACACAGCTAGTGAGCGTCAAGTGTCTGAGGTGAGATTTGAATGCAGGTCCTCCTGACTCCTGCTGGTGCTCTATCCACTGCACCACCTAGCTGTCCATCTATCAATTTATATTCATTGCAGATAAACATGTGAATTTAGCCAAGAGTTGAAGCTGAGAAAGAAAGCAGGGTGAACTGAATATAGGAAACTACAGAGTAGTTTAAACAATTCTCTGGTACTTCTAATGCCAATAGTGTTCCAGCCATGCTATATAGCTGCAAACCACACAACTCCATAATCTCAGAAGAATAAAAATTGCAGATGATCCAGAAAGCAATGGGAAAATGGATCTATCTGGCTTCAGTGTGGTCCCAAAAGAGTTCATAAAAGAAGTGGCAGAAAATTTACAAAATTTCTCCTGCTCTTCTTGGGGACAAGCTTGAGAGATATATGGTGCTTTAAGGTTTGGTAACCACTTAACAAACATTATCTAATTTGATCCTTACAATAATCCTGGGAAGTAGATACTTTTCTGACCCTGATTTTTGTAGATGAAGAAACTAATGTTGATAGAGGTTAAGTGACATGTCCAGGGTCACACAGCTAGTAAGAGGGGTAGGATTTGAACTCAGGTCTTCCTGATTCCAGGTCCAGCTCTGCTCACTACACTTAACTTGCTGTCATGAGAGATCTGCAAGTCAAACCATCAGTCATTTTTATCAGAGATTTCATTGAACAGATAGGTGGCAGGCTGATCACATTTGGAGATGACACAAAGCCTGGATTGACCCAAATCCAAGATGACATTTAATAGGGGCAAATATAAAGTCTTACACTTTGAAAAATCAACTTCACAAGTGCAGTATGGGAGAGGCGAGACTGAACATCCCTTTTGTAAAAAAGATTGAGGTGGAGCATTAGTGAACTGCAATATTAGTAATAAGCTAGGCCGCACAACATATGGCCCATGTGGCCCACAAAAATGCAGGGTTGTCACTGTGCACTCTCTCCTGTTTGTCACATGACCTGTGGCAACCAATCATTGTCAGTCTCTTGCTAGTCTAACCTATCTGTGGCCCAAAGAAGTCTACAGGTTGCGCAGATGTGGTATAAGCCAATGGTAGGATATGACAGCTGAAAGTGTGAATGTTATCTTAGGTTGGATTAAGAGAGTTGTGGTGTCCAGAGTGAGTTGTGGTGTCCAGAGTAAGACAAATGATCAGCCTACTGTACTCTGCCTTGTTCAGACCTTATCTGGGGTACTCTGTTCAGTTCTAGAAGCCACATTTTAGGAAGGTCATTGCTAGAAAGGGTCCAGAGGACTCATCCAAGATGGTGAAGGAAGGGCCTTAAGATCATCTTATGTGAGGACTGGGAGAATGAAATTATAATATTTAACATGGAGAAGACAACACAGATATCTTCAAGCCTGACTATTTATTTACTAACTGTGTCACCATGGACAAGTCACTCAACCTTTCTGTGCCTCAGTTGCCTCATCTGTAAAATAAGGAAGTTGGTTTAGGTGACTTCTGAGGGACTGTCCAGCTTGAAATCTATGATCTTATGTATCTGAAGGACTCTCCTATAGGAGAGGAAGTGAACTTAATGTTTGGATACAGAAGACAAAACTAGAAGCAATGGGTAGATGGGGCTTCAGATGAGGTGGGAAGCAAAACTTCTGATCAATCGGAGATCTTCCAAAGTGCAATGGGCTGCTGTGCGAGGTCTTCAAGCAAAGTTGGGGGACCACTTATTAGGGATGTCAGGAGAGATTCTTGTTCAAGAAGTACAGTAAACCAAGATGGCTGCCAAGGTCCCTTCCAACTCTGAGAGTCTGATTCTGTGAAACGTATGATCAGAAAAGGTGGGCTGAGCACATGGTGAAGACATGGCTAAAGACCTGTAGAAGGACACCAGTATATTGGGGACATCCTCTAAGGAGAAAGGAGAAAAGGAGGGCCTTGGCAAGAGGATATAAAGGCATGTCCTCTGAAGGGATATACCCATACTGAAAAGATCACAGAGTCACTGAAAGGCTAAAGTCCTGACAAAGGGGCAGCCAGTCTCTGTTCCTCTCTCCTGCCCTCTGTCTTTTGGGCCATTTCACTGAACTCTACCAAAAGTTGGACAGCACCAAGGCAAGGGACAGAAACTTCCATCAGTCCACTGGGCCACTTGGCATCAGCTCTAGGAAAAGGTTAGATGCAAGGAGAAAACTGGAGGTGATGTGACAAAACGGATGTCAATAAAAGTGCCTTCATATACATTGCCTCTTAGGATTCTCACAACGACTTTGTTAGATGGTTACAACAGGACTCATTCAAATAAGTTTGATTTTAAAGATGAGATAATAACTCAGAGAAATTAGCTGATCAGGCCCAAGGTCCCATAGCTAGCACTCCAACTTTTACCTTCTCTCCATTGCACCACAGGGGCTGCTTTCACAATAGTATGCTGGTGTTATAGCAAGCCATAGGCCAGCATGCTCCTTATACATTGCACTCTATCTCCCATCTCTATGCCTTTGCATTGGCTGTGCCTACCATTTGGAATCCGTGACTTCCTCCCTGCTACCTCAAGTCTCTCTCTCTTATTCCTTCAAGACACAGTTTTAGCACCATTTTCTACATGAAATCCTTCCTCATCCCAGCTGCTAGTACCTTCCTTCCCTTACTATCTTGCATTTGTTTTGTATTTGAATACATTCGTATATATACATGTTTGTTTCCTCCTCCCCCATTAGACTGTGAGCTTCTGGAGATGGCTTCACTTTTTGCACTTGTATCACCAGGGCCCAGAATGGTGCCTGGTACATAGTAGGTACTTAGTTTTAGATTTACTTAGATTTAGATTTACAGCTAGTGAAAAGCTTCCTCTACAGAGCACCACGTTCCTTAAAGCAAAAGCAAAAATACCTTTGACCTATTTAAAAGCTGCCTGGTCTCTTCTTGGGGGGGGGGGGGGTTGCCTGGGCTGAGTGCCTTCAACTTGATCTACAGGATTCCCCAAGGTTGGCAGCCCATTCGGTGACTCTTGTCTGGGAAACTCCCCTCAACATAAGCCAAGAAGGCAGAAACATAAAGATAAAAACAATGGGAAAAACAATGCTTGTGTCCCATGAGGGCTGCCTCTCCATGGAAGTTGGTTCCACCCCCCTGCCCACAACACACACACTTTAATTCCCCTTTGCTGTTCGTTCAAACATCCCTAATTGATGACTGATGAGTCCTGGCACCATATTGTTTTAACAAGCTTGAGGTCTGAACAGACACACAATTCAAAAGAACCAATGACACATTTGGGACTAAACCACGGCTTTGCATCCCGTGGCCCATTTGTAAGTTTCTTAAAATTCATGAGGGAGAGGGGAAGGGAGAAAGGAAGAAAAGAAACAAAGGGAAAGGATACTGTTGTGTCCAAGGAAGAAAACTGGGGAGCCAGGAGAGGTAGAGCTTTGCAAAGCATGTTTGACCAGAACAATGAAAAGGTAGGATCAGAGCAAGGAAGGCACACATGCATCCCCAACCCAGCAATGTCCCCCATGATTTTCGATGTCCCAGACTGCCTACCTCGGAGACAAGCTCCGAGCTGGGGTCTAGTCAGGGAAGGTGGCAGGACATGGATTGGAGGGGGTGGGGAGGTGAAGGCCACAGAGGCAGGGATGTCCCTGGGGACAACCCGCCAGAGGGCAGGAGCTGGAGGTGCAATGACACATCAGCGGGAGCTTCCCACTTCTGGGCCCACACTGCCTGAGAAACACCGGGCTCAGCAACACAGGACAGTTTGGAAACACTTGCCTCGTGTAGCCCCGGCCAATCTTGAGCAGCTTACTGCTTCCTTACATTTTCTTATCTCTGGCCACAGGCCCCAACCACACCATGACTTACTGATGAAGTTAGCCTGGCCAGTGAATATGGTATACTGCAGCTCATAGGAACTGATGCTGAATTCATCTTCTGAGAGCCAATGGACGGTGATAGTGTCATGGGAAGCAGTACAAAGTTCTTCTTGTATAGACGGTGGGTTGGGGGCTGTAGGGAAAGAACACAAAGAGTGAGGGTGAGGTTCTTCTGGGTTTGGCATACTGCCTATGCCAACATAGGACCTAGTTCTAGAGAGCTGGAAAGGAATTTGGGGCCCAGCTTGCCCAAACCCTTTATTTACAGAGGAGGAAACTGAGACCCAGTAAGTAATTTGTTCCAATCTATACATGTAATAAATGGGAGAGTTGGGATTTGAACCCAGGTCTTTTAATGCCAGAGCCAAAGCTCTTCCTTCAACACCATTCAGTCTCTCATATTCTTGATGAATACATTTTCTTTATGGAGAATGCTTAGGGAATACCTTCCTTCCTCTTCCCCTCCTCCCCCCAAAAGCTTTGTCTCAACTACCTAGTGATTTCAGGCAAAAGTGTCTTTGGGCCCAAAATAAACCTTATTTTCCTCCTCTGTATGAGGGGATCTGATGGATATGGCTATTGGAGGAAAGAAAACAGCTGAGATTTGTTTTCCTGGTTCAGAAGAAATCTCTGTTTTGCTTTCCTTTCAAAATCATGGTATACACCTGTGGTTTCACTGGCATACCAAAATGCTAGTAAGGATATTTCCTTTACCAGTGCAGACTAACACCTGCTCAGCAACTAGAGTCTCAGAGGGCACCAAGGGGCTGACTTGCCCTCACTCCATGGAGTTGCCTTATTGGCACTAACAGTCAACCCCAATGGATACATATAAACAGAAGGAGAATTCCTACCCTTCCTATCAAATGCCTGCCCTGAGACTCTGCTGGTAGATGGTGTAGGCACTATCTGGTGTACCCACCCCCTCATTTTTAAAAATCACCTGCCATCTGGCTCTTAATTTCTCCCTGAAACTCCATTTTTTCCAAACTACTGAATGATTTCTATCTTTTACTAAAACATATGGGTCTCTTTGGTGGGGGGGGGGCCATTCCTTTAAAACTCCTGATTCTGTCTTTCTCTTTTCATCCCTCTCTCCCACTTCAAAAACTTTTATGAACCATTCAGTAGTTGTATCCATTTCCCTTGTTTCAAAGCAAACAGCCCACTCTCCCTTCCTATTTCTCCCCAACCAATTTGCAAAGATGCATGGCATTTGCAGCTAGAGAGTAGCCATGAGCATCCTCCAGGAGGAAATTGACACGAGTGAATTTTCCAGATGAGGAGAGCTTGCCCTTTTGGCTATATGAATGTTCTTAATTCATTTGGCCATTTTTAATTAAAATCTTTTCAAAATTACTGCCCCTCTCAGACAGGGCACAATGAACATCATTTAACCTTTTCTTAATGACTCAGGACAGTCCTAATTAGCTCTAACTATTATACTGAGCTGTACTACAGCCAGAGTTCTCAGCTGGGCTACTGAGGGACATGGGGCCTCTGACCTAACGCGGAATGGTCCCAGCTGATGCATTTTTTTGAGCTTGGGATCTTCTTTCAGTAGTTTTAATCTCCTCCTTTGCTGTTTGACCATCAGTTGCTACTTCTTGTAGTAGCTGAGGCACCTACTTTTGATGATTTTCCCATTCTCTTCGATGCTTTAGGCTATGGAGACAACCACATAAGCAAGCTTTTCCGAACCAGGTGCAATATATAAAGTGTGTGGGTTTTGTGACATCTACTTTGGCTGCTAAGAAGCCACTTGGGGACCTTATTTTTCACTGGTCTCTGGGTTCTCAGCTACATTCTGAATGCCTCAATTTACCCAAAGTACAAATTCTATATTAATATTTCCTTAATACCCAAACCTTATCACTGTCATGTTCATTCAAATGCTTCAGCCCAAACCAGCATGGTACAGCAGAATGGGAACTGGATTTGATGTCAGAGGACCCTAGTTCAAAGTCCAGCTCTGCCACCTGCATTATCCTAGTCAAGTGAGGTTACGGCTCTAGGCCTCAGTTGTGTTAGCTATTAGACAAGGGTGCTACACTCAACGGCCCTCAAAGTTCCTTCCAGCTCGAAATCTATTATCCCCTGAATAGAGAGACCATGGCTCTTGGTCTAATTATGTTCAAAGTCTAATATAGAGGCTGCACATGCAGGCCTTTAATTAAAATATTATTATGAAAATAGCAAAATGTCACTGCTAGCCTAATAAGGAGATACCTTAGCTGATATTTTTCCTTGCAATAGTTCAATAGATAAAGAAGACCAAAAATATTTGGCATTCATATTTGGTTCCTAAATCTAGAGCTGGAAGAGATCTCAGAGACCAGCTAGTCTAATCCCCCTCATTTTACAGAGGGGGACACTGAGGCCCAGGGAGGGGAAGGGACTTGTTCAAGATCATCCATAGGATCCTAAATCTAGAGCTAAAAGGGACCTCAGAAAACATCAAGTCCAATTAGGATGCCCTTCAGCTTAATCTAGGAGAGAAAATCTAAAATCATTACTTTAACAATATTTATGCAGTTTATCACCCTTGGTTTGTGCTCCACTCTACCTTCCTTCCCATAAGATTCTCATATCCTTCCCAACTTTGGACGACCCAAAGGAAAATACGATGTCATTTATAGTTTAGAATTTTACTGCTTTCAGGTGGTCTCTTCCATATGTGAGCCAGGACTGTTTTTACCTTCCCTGTATCCCCAGTGCTTAGCACACAGTGAGGGTTAAACAGCTGTTCACTGATTTATCAGAAATATTCTCAATCTAGAAAGTTCCAAACATCTCTCTCTTCTGCTTCAGGGTCAATTTTGGCATTAAAAAGAGAGGGCAGGTCAGATTTTTGTCCAAGTTTAAACATTGCCTTCAAAGGAAAATAACCCCTAAAAGACAAAAGGAAAATAAGAAAGAAAACTATTTTCACACCTGTTAAGTAATCGAGCCCCTCCAACAATTTCTTTTCTCTGGAAAAATCTAAAGCAAAGTTTTCAAAAGCATCATTAAAATTGATGTCTGGGATGAGAACTTGAGAGGATGCAGTTGCCATGGCAACCCTGAAAGAGAAGAAAGTATATCAACACACATCAAAATGGGTTTGCAACTTTTATCTATTTGACTTTTCATTTAGCAAGGTAAAGCACAACGATAATAACCCCCCCCCCAAAAAAAAAAACAGCTTGTAGTTGGATGTTGGGCCTGCTTAACCCATCATATCGCTTAAGAGAAGTGGTTCTCTTGATAGAGCCCAACAATTTGTGTTTTAATTAGCAGGGGTCAATTAGGGCATACACCATATTTCCTCTTACATTGTCATCGAGTGATGACATCCTGTCAGAGAGACTGGAGAGAGGACGCAGACCAAATGGGGTTAAGTCCTTTCCAGCTCTGAGATTCTTGGGCTAATCTGTACCCTCTCCTCGTCCCCACCTTACTTCTAAGAAGCAAACACATTTTTTCCCTCCTCATCTTTCCTAATTTGTCAGGTTGCCACTGTCAACAATGCCAGACCAGTCAATCCTCAGAAGGTTTGATAAGACCAATCGTAGCAATGCTGTAAAAAAAACAAAACACCTAACTTCCACGGCTCAGCTTGGCAAGGAAAAACAGCAGCCTACATTTTTCTCAAGCTTGAAGGTTAATGCTTAAAGTACTTTTCTCACAAGGATTCTGTGAGGTAAATGGATTAAATGTTGTCTCCTTTTTACAAATGAGGAAAAGAGGCTCAAAGAGGTTAAGGTACTTGCCCAAGGTAATTCAGCAA
The DNA here is from genome assembly GCA_023548195.1 of Bettongia penicillata ogilbyi. Classification (NCBI taxonomy): domain Eukaryota; kingdom Metazoa; phylum Chordata; class Mammalia; order Diprotodontia; family Potoroidae; genus Bettongia; species Bettongia penicillata. The sequence goes on along the minus strand of JAJHZJ010000375.1, from coordinate 782,656 downwards.
GTTGATGTCCAAGCCAGGATACAAAGATTTCCTGAATCCAAGTCAAGGGCCCTTTCTATTTCAATACCCTCCTTCTCACTATATCAATAATCCAGCTCATACTGATCTCTGACTTTCCCGTTCTAGAGTATGTAGTTTGTATCTCTTTATGGAGAGATCTGATTTTGAATTTGGGATGGGGGAAGGAATGCTGGGAGTCACCAGACATGTTCTCCCCCTACCATTCGGGGAGAACAAATTTTAAAGTGTTTGGGGAAAGGCTAGACAGGATCCCATGGCTTCAAATTTTATAGTCCTGGGAAGAATGGAAAACTCTAAAGAAAGAATTTTGAAAGACAGAAAGAGAAACAATTCAATGAGGAAGAAAAAGGGTAGTTGTCTAAAGAGATGGATGTGATACACAGGGAACTCACCAGTCTACTCAGATTTTTAAATGATGGGTACAAAGGATAAAAGCAAGAGCAGATAACACAGCATGAATGCAAAAATATGGCATGGTCCTGTAAGATTAGTTTCAGAGGAACTAAACTGCAGAATAAGCTAAGGCTGTCTAGGGAAGGAAATGATAATAAAAGCATGGTTGTTTTTTGAAGCTAAACTGTGGTATATAAATATAATGGAATGTTACTGCATTGTAAAGAATAATGGATATGAAGAATTCAGAGAAACACTGGCACACTTGTATGAACTGAAAAGAGTGAGGAAAGTAGAACCAAAGGAACACAAAATACATAACAATAAAACAAATGAAAAAAATATTCAAAAGCATCAGAGTTCAGATGAAATACCAGGACAAATCTTGGCTCCAGAGAGTGATACACACTTTGCTTGTCTCAGGAAAAGGATGATGGACTGTAGGAATGGAATGTCACATAGGTGACATGTCAGAGGTCGTTGTTAAAATGGCTTATTTTAATTGGTTTTCTATATTTCAAGAGAAGGTTCTATGGGGAAGAGGTATTACTGGGAAGAGACAGTGGTATAAAAACAAAAGGCACCAATACAGCGGAGAGGAAGAGAATTTGGCATCTACGAATTGGATATGGGTATCTAGATCATGGCTCAAAATCTACAAATAAAAATATAACTATAATATAAATAAAAATATAAATAAATAAAATATTTATAAAATATATTTATAAAAATATAAATAAATAATATATAAATAAATAAAAATGACTAGAGATGAAATGTACTTAACAAGAACTGATAAGAATGTATTTTCCTATAGCATTGCAAATCTAACCAAAAGAGCGATAAACTAAAAAGGAAGGGGGTAGGGAGAAAACTAGCTGTGCAATCCACCAAGAGATATCATAGAGAGAAAGTAGGAAAAAGATGAGCAGTAGAGACATGTAGGAACTCACAGGAGACAGAATGCAAGACAGAAGCCAGTAAAAACCAACCAATCAACTAGCCCATGACCTCAGATGTCTCTCCATAAATACACATGGCGCAGGTAACAAGAGCCAGAGACCCAAATATAAGGCAGAAAATTTGACTGCACTGGTATCAGTGAGAGTTGGTGGGATAAGAATCATGGCAGGAAAATGGGTCTGGATAAGGGATATTTGCAGACTTGAGTATTGGGCTGAATCTAATGAGATGAGGTTCAACATGGATAAATGTAAAATCTTGCACTTGGGTTTATGCAATCAACTTTTCAAATCCAGGATGAGGGAGGCAATGGTTTGTTTTAAAAATAATTCTCAATAGTTTAGTGATCTACAGGCTCAATATAAGTCAGCAGTATGACGTGGCAACCAAAAACAGTTAAAATGATCCTGGGCCAAGTTAAGTGAAGTCAGAAGTCAGGCGTGCAGAAGTCAGGAGGCATCATCAACATCAGCACTGCCGGCATTGTCCTATCATTACAATCATCACTGTCACATCAACTGTTATATCAGCACCATCAACACCATCACAATGTAATGCTGTTAACAACACCAACATTGTTGCATCCCCATCAATGACAGCACCATCATCACATTCACATCACCACCAACACTGTCACAACACTGTCACATCACCATCACGAATATCACCATCATTCTTCCATTAACACCATCGATACTGTCATAATAATATTACCTATCGGTACCATTAGCACTGTCATATCCCAGAGAATCACATATTTAAGAAATAGAGGGACTTTAAGGGCCAAAGAGTCTAATCCATCCAGGAAGGAATCCCCCACTATCACATACTTGACAAATGGTTGTCTGCTTTCTGTCTGAAAATGTCCAAGCAGAGTGAACTCACCACTTCTCAAGAGAAGTCTATTTGTGGATAGATCTCATTGTTTAGAAATTTTTCTTGACATCAAACGTCATGACCTCAAGGCCTGTCACCATCCTGGCTGCCCCACTTTTGTCACTCTCCAGATCATCAATATTCTTCTTCAATGAACATAATACCTTACATGTGGTTTGATGAGGGCAGAGGATAGTGGACTACCCCTTTTCTATTCCTAGAAATTGTGCCCCTCAATGCAATCAGAGATTGCATTAGCTTTTGTGGCTACCAAATCACATTGCTACTTTATGTTGATCCTGTAGTCCACTGAAATCCCCAGATCCTCTTTTAGAACAATTGCTGCCTATCATACTTCATAAACCTTATATTTGTGGGGTTGATTTTTTGTGCCCACACTCTGCACCTATAACAGCAAGCACCCTAGCATGTCCAGGATGGCCTCCTGGTACAGGTTCTTGGATCTGCTTTTCTAAAAGGAAAGTGACTTTTGAGGGGTCAACAATCTACTTTAATTACATTCACCAACAGAGAAAATACAAGCAGAGAAATAAAGACCAACAGACAGGGCTTCTGTCAGACCATAAGCAATACATACATCACAGATCAACAGATAGATACAACTGACCATTACATACACACATAGTTACCACAGAGAGATGCACCAACAGCTGGGTTTTCAAAGCCAGGGGAGGGTCCTTAAAGCTTTCCCAGAGTCTCATCTGGCACACAAGTCTGTTTCCAAAGAGTGAGACTCAAAGTAAAATGCCAACTCAAAGTATATATACATACACTTCTCAGAGTCAGAAGGCATCACAATCCTCATGACTCTGCCTAATCAACTTAGTACCCAAAGGTGTGGAAGCCTTCCTACAAGCAAACCTCTTCTAAGCAACTTTTCTCTTTAAACAAGTTCCTCTCCCAATGGGCTCCATGTGAGGCCTATTAATGGGCAGGGAAGATCTTTAACTCCCATTAACATTATAGCACCTTATCGAATTTCATCTGAGTAGATCCAGTCCAATGTTCTAGAAGTCATAATACACTATCAACATTGAAGCTTCCCCAATACTAACACAAAGCTACTGCCTTCAGCACAGTCATTAATGACCAAATTCCACCAATAACACTGTCCCATCCCTACCACCATCGCTGTCATAATACTATCTCTATCAGCACCATGATCCCCATCAAACCTCTACTACTCTTACCACTACCACTGTTCCATTCCCAGCATCACTGTCAGAATATTACAATGGCTACCATCATCACTGTTAAAATAATTATAATAATAACTAACATTTACATAACTCTTACTACATCCCAGGCACTGTGCTAAGTGATTAACAATTACTATTTCATTTGGTCCTCACAACAACCCTGGAAGGTAGGTGCTATTTATTATTCCCATTTTACAGATGAAGAAACTGAGGCAACAAATTAAATGACTTCCCCAGAGTCACCCATGTCTGAAGGCAGATTTGAATTCAGTTCTTCCTGAAGCTAGGCCCAGCATTTTATCCACTATGGCGCCACATAGTCACCGATCAGGATACTATCTACCATTAGTAACCTCATCATGGTCATGTCACCATCATTATTATAATAAATAATATTTGTCATTACCATCATCAATGTCACATTACTGGTACCACCAGCACCATCACACCACTAGCACCACATCATCTCCACAATCAGTACCATCACCTTGCTTACATTGCCACCATCAACCACAACACTCTCCCTATAATCCAAATCATCACTGAGCTATTACTGTCACATTCTATCATCAGCATCATTATTGATAAATAGCTGCTATCATCACTGTCACAATGCCACCACAACCATCATTGCCATAATTCCAAGTTTCCACAAAATTGAAAATATTGGTTGTAGTCCTTTGTACTTGAAGAGGACCAAGATGATATGATGTGGGGGTTAACATACAGTGCATCTGACTGTGGCTGATTGGACAAATATGAGCTCAGAAGGCTCTACCACAGGTCATGCTCAAATAGTCTATATGAACATTTGGGATGGAAAACTTGAAAAAAATAAACTTCTTGGGAAATAACTCGATATTTGGGTAAAAAAACCAAAACTGTTGGAAAAACCAGAAAGCAGCCTAGCAGAAATGATCAAACAATGGATGACTGAGTTCCATTGTTTCTGATTCTCTCTTGTCTGTCTCATTAATCTAATTTTCTATTTTTTTTAAACCACTACCAAATGGTTTTGATGAAAGCTGCTTTATGAAGGGCTACTCTCCCTTTATGCTATTTTTCATTATTTCCCTTGATATTTTAGATCTTTTGTTTCTCAGGCTGAATATTTTATTATTTTATCAAGTTCTGTAAAGTATCACTGTGATGGTTAGTATAGCATTAAAATTGTAAGTGAGCTTTGGTCATACTGTTTTTTTTTTTATTATATTGGCATGCCCCAGCTATGGACACTGAATTCTACTCTAGGTATTTCAGCTGTTCTTGGTGGAATACTTTGGAATGGAATATCTACAGATCTTGAATGTGTTCTAGTGAATTGATCCCACCACCCTCCAATACTTTATGTGTTTTGTAGTTACTTTCAGCAGTATATTTACCTGTCTATTGTTGGCTTTTAAGATGTTGTCATTATTATATGGAGATATATGTGGGTTTATTTTGTAGCTTGAAATTTTGCTGAAGCTATCAATCATCTCAATGAGTATAATTACAGATTTTCTAGGAGAGGGGTGGGCAACCTGCAGCCTCAAGACCACTTGTGGTCCTCTAGGTCCTTAGGTGTGGCCTTCTGACTGAATTCAAGCCTGACAGAACAAATTCTTTTATTAAAGGGATTTGTTCTGTGAAGTTGGTATTTAGTCAAAGCCCCACCCCTGCTCTAGGATTTTCTATCTAAACCAACATGTCATCAGCAAATAGGTATAGTCTTTTTCCTTATCTTTACACCTTTAATTTCTTTCTCTTGTCTTATGGATGGATGGAATTTTTTGAATAAAATCAAATAAAAGTCATGAAAGTAGGCATCCTTGCTCTATTCTTTATTTACTGAGAAAGCTCCTAGTATATTGACATTGTATATTATGCTTGTTTTTGGCTTTAAACACTTCTTATATTGTTAAAAAAAAAAAAAAAAAAGATCCCCCTACGTCTCTATGTTGCAGGGGTATGTTTTTTAAGCATAAATGAGTGTTGTATTTCACAACGACTTTTTTCTGCATCTAGCAAGAAAAATCATAATTGTGGATGTCTTTATTTTTCATATGATTCATTATATTGTTTGCTAATGTTGAACTATCCTAGCATTCCTGGTATAAATCCAACTTGGTTATAATTAATTGTTTCTTGGCTCTCACTCTTTTCTCAGCTCCTTGCAATCTGGCTTCCAGCCTCATCAATAAATAGAAGCTGTTCTTTTCGAGGTTATCAGTGATCTTGTAATTGCTAAATCCAATGGCCTTTTCTCAGTTCTCATCCTTTGGGTCCTCTCTACAGCATTTGACATTGTTGACTACTCTCTCCTCCCAGATCCTTTCATCCATGAGTTTTCACTCTCTTGGTTCATCTTCTGCCTGTCTTCCTGCTGGACTATTATCCACATAACTGTGAGTGTACCCAAGTCTCTATCTACCACTCTCATCCCTTGTCCTTCTGCACACTCCTCTCTCTGAGTGATCTTTTCAGCTCCCTTGAGTTCAATTATCATCCCTATACAGATGAGAATATAGGTATATATACATCTCTATCTATTTGTCTGTCTGTCTATCTATCTATCTATCTATCTATCTATCTACACCAAGGGTGGGGAACCTGCAGCCTGGATGCCACAATGTGACCTTCTAGGTCCTCAAATGCAGCCTTCTGACTGAGTCTAAGTTTTACAGAACAAATCCTTTTATTAAGAGGATTTGTTCTGTGAAGTTTGGATTCAGTCAGAGGACTGCACTTGAGGACCTAGAAGGCCACAGGCAGCATTGAGATCACAGGTTCCCCACCCCTGGTCTACACACACATATGTCCAGCCCTAGTCTTTCTGAACTGCATTGGTATCACCAACTGTCTATTGAATATCTAAAATTGGATGAACCATAAATATGTCAAATTCAACATGTCTAAAACAGAACTCATTTTTCTCCCAAACACATCCTTTATACAAACTTCACTTTTATTATTGAGGGTATCATTACCCTTTCAGTTATCCCAGAATCATTGATCATCAGCAATATTACAATAGCTTCCTAATCATTCTACGTGCCTGTAGTTTCTTGTTTCTCCAGTCCTTCCTCCATAAAGCTGCCAAATTAATGTTCAGAAAATCCAAACCTGACCGTGTCACTCTCCTGTTTAAGTTTTCTCAGGCTCCCTAGTGGCTCCAGGATAAAATCCAAACTTCTTCATTTGGCAGTTAAAATCAATGAAGCAAGCATTTCTTGAACTATTATTTATCTGGGACTGTCCTGATCGTTGGGAAGAAAAAGACAAAAGCCTTCATGGAACTGCCGTTCTAGTGGGAAGACAACGTGCATAGATATAGGTCCATACTGAGCATGGAGAAAGTAGAAGGTGACTTCAGAGAAGGCTGGGGGAACCAGAAAAAGCTTCATGTAGAAGGGGGTCCTTGAGCTAGGTCCCAAAGGAAACTAAGCATTCAAAGAAATGAACTGAGGATGGAGAGTATTTCTGGAATTGGAGGCAACTTGTGCAAAGGTATGGGTGTGGTGTACTATGTGTGAGGGAACAGCAAGAGGGCAAGCTTGGTCAGGCCAGGAGTGGGGAACCTGTGGTCTCAAAGTCACCTGTGGCCTTCTAGGTCCTCAAGTGAAGCTCTGTGAGAGAATCCAAGCTTCCCAGAATAAATCCCCTTAAAAAAAGGATTTGTTCTGTAAAACTTGGACTCAGTCAAAAAGTCACACCTAAGGACCTAGAAGGCTACATTTGGCCTCAAGGCTGCAGCATCCCCACCCCTGGGGTAGACTATAAGATATGTAGAGAGGAATAATGTGTTAAAAGGTTAAGTAGATAAGAAGAAGGTTTTCAAGAGAGTTAAATGTCAAATCTTGTTTGGTTATTTCAGTCATGTCCAACTCTTCCTGACCCCATTTGGGGTTTTCTTGGCAAAGATACTTGGAGTGATTTGCCATTTCCTCCTCCAGATCAATTTACAGATGAGTAGACTGAGGCAAACTGAGGATGAAGTGACTTGCCCAGGGTCACACAGCTAGTAAGTGTCTGAGGCCATATTTGAACTCAAGAAGATGAGTTTTCCTGATTCCAAGTCCAGCTCTCTATCTGCTGCAGCACCACCTAGCTGCCCAAATGCCAAATAGAGGCATTTATATTTGATCCTAGAGGTTAACAGTGAGTCACTGGAGCTCTCTGAGAGAGAGAGAGAGAGTGTGTGTGTGTGTGTGTGTGTGTGTGTGTGTGTGAGAGAGAGAGAGAGAGAGAGAGAGAGAGAGAGAGAGAGAGAGAGAGAGAGAGAGAGGTGTAGTAAAACCTGGACTTTCAGAATATTAATATGGCATCAATGTGGCAGATGGAGTGGAAAGAATCTTGAGGCAGGCAGCCCAACCATAAGACTATTGTCATAGATCAGGCATGAGGGCTTGAATTAGGGAGGTAGCTGTGTAACTGAAGAGGATGGAGAGGAGAGATGGTAGTGAAAGAGAAGTGACAAGATCTGGCAACGTTTTGGATAGGTTGGATAAGGCACAGTGAGAAGTAAAGGATGATGAGATAAATAGAAAGATGGTAAAGATCCTGCTAGAAATAAAAAGCTTGGAAGAAGACTAGGTTTAATAGAGAGATGCTGACTTGTGTTTTGGGTATGTTGATTTTGAAATGCCTATGATATATCCAATTTGAAAAGTCTAACTGGTGATACAGGATTGAGAGACTGATCTGAGTTCAAATCCTTCCTCAGACAATTACTAGTGGTATGATCCTGGGCAAGTCATTTTACCTCTGTCTGCCTCAGTTTCCTCATCTGTAAAATGGGGATAATAATAGCACTTATCTCCCAGGGCTGTTGTGAGGATCAAATAAGATAACTGCCAAGAATTTAGCACAGTGTCTGGCACATAGTAAGCACTGTATAAGTGTCAGCTTTTAATAATTCTTAATGTGCATGTATACATATATGTTTTATATGTATATATAATATATATATTATAAATAATTCATAATATGTATATATAATATGTATATGTGCATATATGCATACACATGTAATACGCATATATGTATGTGTGTGACCTACATAGAGATAAGGACTAAACCAATGGGATTTGATGTTGTTACCAAGTCAGAGAATGTTAAGAGAAAAGATTACAGGGCCTAGGATACAGTCTTAGAGGTACACCTACAGTTAGGTGCTAAAATACAGATTATGGATCAGCAAAGGTTGATGAGGAAGAGTAAACAATCAAGAGGAGAACCAAGACAGTAGTGTCATAAAAATTCAGACACGTGACAGTATGCAAAATAAAAGGTCTATCAACAGTGTTACATTCTGTGGAGAGGTTTGAAAGGAAGCCACTAGATTAGGCAATTAAGAGACTAGAGGTAACTTTGGAGAGATTGGTTTCAATTGAGTGATAGAGTGGGAAACCAGATTACAAACGGTTTAGAAGAAAGTGGAAGGACAGGAAGTGGAAGCATTGGATGTACTTAGTTTTTTCAAGTAATTTGACTGAGAAGGGGAGCAAAGATATTGGATGATATTGATTAGGGATGGACAGATTAAGTAAAGATTTTTTTAAGGATAGAGGAAAATTTGCTGTGTTTGTAGGCAGCAGGGATGGAACATATTGCTAAGGGGTTAGGGGGTATTATAATAGGGGCAATCTGCTGGAGGGGATGGGATCAAGGGAACATATAAGTGGTTCATCATGGTAAAGAGAAAGAAAGACTGCCTCTTTGTGAGAGAGAGATAGTGGGGAATAAAATCAGAAGGATGGGAGAAGAATATGATGGGAGAAGAGGGAGGTAAAGGTTTAGTTTTCTCAGTAAAGATTTAGGCAAGATCCTCAATTGAGAGGGTGGGGAAAGGGGGAGCCATGGGAAGCCTGAAGACAGAAAAGTTTTGAAAAATAGATGATCCAGTCAAAATGCCACCAGAACTTCTATTTGTCTTCTGCCTTCACCTATGTTTCCTGTTATACTTTTAGGAAGAAATCACTTAATGGTCCCTCTTGTTACTTTGCTGTTGGTGTTGGTAACCCCATGGGTGTCTTTTCTTATTTCATCACCTATGCCTTCTCTGGTCACTGTATTTGTTTACCTTTTTAAATTTCTGTCGTCTGGGGTATTTGCAAAACAAATAGTCTGCTCAAGTATAGTTTTCTTTGTAGGTATACTGAAAATGCTTTTTCATTCAACAATTTGCAGGATAAATCACCTTACGCTGCTTCTTAAGCATCTTTGCTCTCTGCAAATTAAATTAGTCCATTATTTTCTGTGGTTTCTGGTGGATGTAAAATAGTCTTGTGTTATTCTAGTTTTCTTTCCTTCTTAGTTGAAAGTGGCTCCTGGTCACCTGCAAAATTTGCTGTTTATCATTGAAAATATTAAAGTTAATAACTTGGAGTCTTAGAGACTGCAGCACAGGAATTTTTCTGGAAGTGATCTGTGGATCCTTTCAATTGGTACTTTGGTTTCTCTGTTTGGAAGTTTGGGGCAGTTTTCTTGCATTATTTCTTGAATCATGGTGTTCAGGTCTTTTGACTAGTCATGTTCTTTTAGAATACCTATAATCCTTAAGTTGCCTCTCGTCACACTGTCTTCAAGTTCAATATGTTTTCCTTGCATAGAGATTATTTTCTTTTAATGTAACTGCTTTTTGCTTCTTTTCTTTCCAGACCATCCTTTACCTCTGTGTATTTGCCTTCACAATCATTTGTTCTCTCTTTTGTTTCTTTCAGAATGTTTGCCATAATGGATTCCAGTTTTTCTAATCTGCTGATTATCTCTGCTGTGCAGGGCACAAATTCTGCTTTCAAAATTCTTATTTCTTTTAAACTATTCAGTAGAATCCTGTTGTGGTTCCATGCCCTTTCAGGAATCCACAGGGTCTTCTTCCTCATTCATTTTCCTTCTATTTCTTTTGGCAGATTTATTTACAGATGTCTAGACTTTTAAAAATGATCTGGAGGTCATATTTCCTTCAGTTATTATTATCTTCCCTGTTGGTTTATCTGTTGGCACTCAAAGTCTTTAAATGAGTTTTCTTCATCTTCTGATCTTTGATAATTTCAGTCTTTCCTCTCTTATATTGTTCCCTTTCTGACTCCTTCTTCTTTAATGGCAGCTTCCCTGGGGGCTGAACCTCAATGGTGTCTCAGACTTCTCCCATGTTAGACAACTCAGGCTTCACTGGTCTTGGTCTCTGTCCCAAGTGACTTCTAAGGAGATAGAACTGACCACAGCTGCATGCCATTCCCCTTTGCTTCAGGCCCAGTGGAGCAAAACACGTGTGGCATGCCTCCCCATTCCCTCTGTTCCTCAGTTCTCCAGCTGAATACTGTTGCAGCATAGAGCCCTGCCACACTACAGTCTCAGCCAGAGCAAGCTTTTGGCTTTTGATTTTCCCTGAGCAGGGAGGCAGAAGTGGGGAGGGGCTAGCACAGTGTAGTGGCTGGTGGGGGGGAAGGGAGAAAGTGCTAAGTCAGCAGAGATTAACCTTCACTTCCAGTTGTTGCTTAGTTAGGACTCTTGGTGTCTGAGACCATGTAGACAGCTACAATTCCTTTATCTCTTGCACATAATTACTATCTTTGAAAGATTTGAGAAGATTGTAAAGATTAGAGACAGTGTCTCATCTTCCATCTTGTCAACCCATGAGTTACTACTTTTTGTCATATATGGCATGCCATCTCTCATGTACATATTTCCATGACCCACACCTGAAATATTTCATCTACACTTTCATCTTTTGAATAGGCAACTTCATTTAAGACTCAGTTCAATCACCATCTCTAACATAAGTCCCTTACTGATCTCTCCACATGCCCATACCTTCCCCATTTCAAAAGCTAATGTTACTAGTTATAGATTTTGTATTAACTTATCTATACATGTATATCTGCACAAGCTCCATGAAGGCAGGGACAGTGTTTGTTTTGTCTTTTTTATACCTAGTGCCTGGCACACAAAAGGTACTTAATAAATGCTTGCTGAATTGATTTATTTAAAATGGGGAAAAAATGGAACAGAGAAAACATTTATGATGCTAGTACACAAATTCTGGCAGAGCAGGACAAGGGGCTGGAAAAGGGCACACACTCAAATCCCTATCCTATGTTCCACCGAGACAAACATAAACACTGCAGGGTTCAGTTTCCCTGGGCTGGAGAGCAGAGGAACAGCAGATGGTGTTGGACGAGAGGCCTCCAATGACTCACAGGGCTCACCACTGGGAACAAGGAACAGCACTGTTACTCGTATAGTTACAAGCAACTGGGAACAAGGAATAGCACTGTTCCTTGCTCTCGGTGGATTTGGTGCAATGCCCAGGTGGCAGCTGCTAACAGACATGTCTGAATGAGATCAAACATCTTACAAACTGGCCTCTTTTCACAAGACCAGACATCTGTTTCAAGAGAACCAGAGAGAGCCCACCTCTTCATGATTTTTGCAGATTGTAGGAATCATGCCTGGTCATTTTCTTTCAGGGTGCGCTCCACTTGGTTGATGAGGACATTGTCAGCAAGTGGCAACCATGCCATCAGCAGCACCATCAGCATTATGGCACCACTACAATAATGATCACATGGGCACCAGCATCACCATGATATCAATGTCTCCATCATCACATCAGTACCACCATTATAATGCTCTCAATAATACCACAGTTGATGTCCCATCACCACTGTCATCACCCCTGTGATTGTTCTCAGCAACACCCCCCCACCACTTTCACCTAAGCACCATCATCACCTTCACATCACCACTAACATCACTATTAGATCAGGACTGCTATTGTTGTCAACATAATGTTATGAAAAGGAACATTGATTTGACATCAGAACTACCAAAACTGTCATCACCATCACTATTGTCCCTGTCACATCATTGCCACCACAACTACAACATCACAACTGCCAGGTGGTATAGGAATCACCAAAACCACCATGTCAGCCCCACCCTCACTCCAACATCAGCATCACTGTCAATGGGAACACCATCACTGCAACACTGGCACCACCATCCCTACTGTCACTGTTGTCAGCATCCTATCACCACCACCAATGCTATTACTGTCACATCTAACCCATCCTCACTGTTACATCAACACATCCACCAGTGGAAAGACTGCTACTTACCATCCCTATGTGTCATTGGTACCACCATCACTGCCACATTACCATCACCATCATGATCACATCACTGCTACCATCACAGAACAAATGCAAACACTGCAGGATTCTGCTGCCTGGGGCTGGTCCCCTAAATAGGCACAGCGTTGGGTACAAGCTAATGCCGGGATAAAGGGTTGAAATCAAAGACTGTGACTCTTCTTAAAGGGGCCTCAATGGGTACTGCCTCACTCAAAGTGAGAACCTGAAAAGATCATAGTTTAAAAGGGCCAAGCTCTCCCACTACATCCTGGGCCATCTTCAGTCATCCTGATAGATACCTGGCCACTGGACCCAGATGGCTCTAGAGGAGAAAGTGAGGATGGTGACCTCACTAAAACAAAGTCAATTGCAAGTCATGTCATCATCTCCCTGATATCATGGTCCTCTTTGAGAATGAAGGACAAACCACACAACTTCCATGCAAAGTCTGATGAATAAGAAGAAAAATGTTCTCCTTACTGCTGTGGGGCTAAGTTGGAAAATCATCTCATGATTTCTCCTGGCATTACCACCAACTTATCATTGGGCAAATTGCTTTGGTTTTTTTTGAGCCTTGGGCACTGGAATCATTGCTCACATTTCTCCAGTGTTTCATAGTACTTCTGTGAGGCAGAAAATTTAAATACCATCATCTTTGTTTGACAGGTGAGGGAAGTAAAGGCCAGAGAGGACTGACATGTCCAAAGTCATAGTTGGTTAGGAGCTAGTACTCAAGACACATGGTCGTTGTTCTCTACCACATTACTCTAAGTAAATAGATCATGTACCATTAGAAAGGAGTATTATGGGAATTCCCTAAATGAAGATAAGGAGAAGGTTTATAGTTAGGTAAAATCAAAGTCAGCTGTTCCCCCTGCCTCTACTCCAGCACCAGCTCAGACAACTCCAGCCACAGATCAGCATCAGAAAGCTATGGCAGTGGCTGGTGGAAATAGAGGCGTGCTGGGCTGGAGAGCAGAGGAATGGCAGATGGTGTTGGACGAGAGGCCTCCAATGACTCACAGGGCTTACCACTGGGAACAAGGAACAGCACTGTTACTCGTATAGTTACAAGCAACTGGGAACAAGGAACAGCACTGTTCCTTGCTCTCAGTGGATTTGGTGCAATGCCCAGGTGGCAGCTGCTAACAGACATGTCTGAATGGGATAAATAGCTTACAAACTGGCCTCTTTTCACAAGACCAGACATCTGCTTCAAGAGAACCATAGAGACCCCACCTCTCCACGACGTTTTTTGCAGATTGTAGGAATCGTGCCTGGTCATTTTCTTTCAGGATGCGCTCTGCTTGGTTGATGAGGACTGTTGAGCGTTCTAGACATTGGCGGCAATTGGCAACCTGTTGTGCCAACTTCCTCAGCTTCATCACCTTCAAAAAATGAGTCAAGTGAACAAGGGAAAACATGAGGCCCTCCATTTCAAACAACCCAAATGAAATATAATCTCTGGGGAATCCCCAAGATAGGACTCCTGAGATCAAACTGCTGACCACTCGCTACATCTATCTCTTGAATTTCTCCATCTTGTGATGGAGACTTGCTCCCTGCTCTCTCAGTCAGCCCCCTGCTTCTCCCATCAACCTATATAGGTCAAGCATTCACCCAGTATGTCATGCATTCTCACCTATTTACTCCTTTATGTGAATGTAGGTATGTATAATATCTGTACTTTTAGTAATTTCAGAGCCTGTGAGGATTAGAACCTTTCCCCAAGGCATAAAGGCATCTTATGTCAATAACAAACACTTCATTAGTGGCTTCTCTTAACTGTGTGCAGAGTATGAGCACAGAGTCACCTACATTGTTACTGTCAGACTGAGAAAAATAAAAACACAAAGACTCAGTCTCAAAATATCAGCCCCATTTTGATATATTCATAATGTGTTGGCCCAATTATTCTCATTATGCAGGTTAAACATCTGGAAATCACTTTTGACTCCTATCCATCTTTATATCTCTCATTTTTTCTTTCTATTCTCAGCACCATGAGCTTAATTAAGGCCCTCTTGTCCTCATGCCCACAACCTGAAAGTAGCTTCCTAAATGGTCTTCCTAATGGAAGTGTCTTTCAGACAGATTATAAAAGTTACATTTCCTGAAACATTGCTTTAAAGTGTTATGTAACTCTCCTGCTCAGGGACTCAAAATGGCTCCTCACTGCCTATTGGATCAAGTCCAAATTCCACAACTGTCCTTCATAGCTCTCTATAAACAGTTCTCACATCACCTATTCAACATAATCACTCATTGTATCTCAACTAACTCTTACCATTAGAGTTAGGCCAGTCTCTCATCATTCCCTATATATATTATACTCATTCCCACCTCTTTACCTTTGCCTGTGCTGTTTCCCTTGCCAAGAATGATCTCCTTCACTCTCTTCCACCAGCCCAAAGGTCCTTCCCAAGCCCAACACAAAGCCTTCCCCAATCAATTTCTAGTTCCCTCTTCATTTCCTGATTCTCCTACCTCAGATATATTGCCTGTGTGACATGGGTCAAGTCACTTAACCTCTGAGGGCCCCCAGAAAATCTCTGAGAAGGTACTGACCTGTACTGATATAGAATTTCTTCATCTTGGAGATCATTATCATGAAATCACAGGACCAGTCACTATCCTTATTTCTTTACTAGCTGGATCATACAGTTTAGCATTTGGTTACATTCAATGAAATATTTTATTATATACTATCTTACACTGTCACTTTCTCATATGCTATCTTACATTGTATTCTAGCTTTCCTGTGCTTTAGTCTTTTCTCTCCTTGAGAGACGAGGTGCATGTTACAGTGCGAGGTTCACAGGAGACACTCAACAAATGCCTGTCTAATTGAACTGGGGTGGGGGACACTGTTTTCCTTCAACTTGTGAATAAAGCCCACATTATCCCAGCATGGCAGTCAAACTCTATCATCACTCATAGGCTATTGTTAATAATAACTGTTATTATTACTGCAATAGTCTGTAGAATAATATATCTCAAAAAATAATAGTAGCATAGTGATTTGTCCCAAAACTGTTTCATAGGATTCTGAATTTAGAGCAGGAAGGGACCTTAGAGGTCATATCCAACCACTTCATTTTACAAACAGGCAAAGTGACTTTTCAGTGGTATGTGTCGTGGCAGGATTTGAACCCAAGGTCTTCCTGATTCCAAATCCAGTAATGCTATACACTCAACCACTGAAAAAACATGAGAACAAGAAAATTATACTAACTTGAATTTCTATGGCACTTTCACATTTGCAACAACAGAGAAGAATGAAAACGTGGTTGGTGCTATTAATATCCTCTTGGCCCTCCCAGTTGGCAAATTCTCCCACTCCCTTTCATCCTTTGCCCCATTCCAGAATCTGTGAACCAATGAAATTCAAGTATCATCATTCTAGGCTCAAGTAATCCACTTGGGGAATGGCATCATATGAAAAACTGCTACTTTTGAATCCCAATCCCTACAACGCATCATTTATTAGGTATAGCAAATGACACTTGAAAGGTTGACATCCCCCCAACTCAATGAAATGCCATCCTTCACCTTGGTCTCTTTTATTTTGACTGCAATCGCCTGCTTCCTCTGCTGGATGATCTCCATCAGTTCATCACATTCTTCCATAAGCTTGGCCTCATGCATTGCAGTATTCACCTGCCAAGAAAGTCCATGATGTTACATTGTGAAACACAGGCAACCAGCATTGGATGCTCTGCTTCTCTGAATGATTTGAACTAATGTCTAGGATGTACTCCTTTACTTCTGAGGTCTGCTCCTCGAGGAAGGGACATTAATTTGGGCACTGATGAGTTCAAAGCATTCAGAACATCACTGTTAGGTCAGGGTGGCTCATGAATGGTTGGGTAGAGGAATGGATGAAATGTGGAGATGCTATTTCAAGTGGCTAACTCCCACTAATCTGTCTTTTCCAAGCCTTTTCTAGGTGAAGTTATGTTGCAGAAGGGGAAGCCTCATTTGGATATATTAGGATTCGGATGTAATAAACTTTTGACAGCAAAATGTCTCAATCCCAGGGTCAAAGGTCAAGTGGATAGGCAGGGGAAGGAGTTGACATTTTGACCTACTCTTCTTTCATCTTTCATTTTCTACTTTCTTTAGCACAACAATGGGAAAGGGGCATAGAGCAGAAGCAGGACAAGGGAATAATATGAGAAGTCCGTAGGCTAGAGATCAGTGGGGGAACAAGAACCCAGGCAGAAAGGAGTCCAGTCCCATCCTATTCTACCTAGGGTCTTTTTCTCCTCTTCTGTATTTTTTTTTTTGGCTCTCAAGGAAGCTGGAAATTATTCATATAAGTTTCTGAGAGTACACATAATTGAATTACACCACTTCTGCCAATGGTAAAGGAAGGGGTATTTCTTCATAGCACCCTCCTAGGATGGACCCATCCTATGTCATGGATATGTATGTTGAAAGTAGGAAGCATCCCTGCAATGACTCCAAAGTCAATTCTTTGATGACCCCACTGTGGCTCAGCATGTTCAGTAGCTTGGAAATCTCGTAGCCCTAGAGCTGTTCCTAAGTAATCCCCTGCCCACACAACTGGCCAGTCTTTTTTGACTCTCTTAACCATCCAGTTGGTTTTCTTTCATTTCTTGTCCCCATCTCCTTTAGACTTGCCTCAATTTATTTCTACAATCCTTATAAGATCTTTATAGGATCAAAGCTGCAAAGGACCTCAGAAGCCATCTAGCCCAATATATGGAAATGAATATGAAAGATCTTGGGGTCAAATGTAATAGCAACATAAATGGAAAGATCTTTCTCATTTATTAATAGGCCCATCTGACCTGCTTGAACCACCTGGAGGCCTAAATCACATGTAATGGGAGAAGCCTGCTGAACTGGCATAACAGGATGAGTGGAGCAGAACCAGGAGGAAGTGAGTGATAAGGAAACTAAAGCCTAGAGAAGAGAAATTATTTGCTCAAGATCACACACACAGGATTATAATGTTAGAAAGGACCTCAGAGGCCCCTTTCTTTTACAAAGGAGGAAACTGAAGCCAAGAATTTCAAGTGAGTTGCCAAAGTAACATAAGATCACAGAGATGGAAGGGACCTCAAAGACTCCAATTCAATCTCTTTATTTGGCAGATGAAAAAGCAGACACCCAGGGAGGCTAAGTGTTTTGGGATAAATCACAGCATCATAAATTAAGAACTGGAAGGGCCCTCAGTGGCATCTAGTCCAACTCCCTCATTTTATAGTAGAGGAAACTGAGACCCAAGGAGGGGAAGTGATTAGCCCAAGGTGACAAAAGTAGTAAGACCCAAAGGTGGGGTTTGAACCCAGTGCTCTTTCCACTGTACCATAATGTCTCCCTCTCACCTCTGTTGTTAACTATACAGTGTGGCATAAAGTCCTGGGGTGGGGGGAGAAGGGGAATGGTAATAGTAGGTCCTCAGGATAATGAAGTAGGAGGTTCAGAAGAAGAGTCCCTGGGGCATATGGAAAGGAGTGGTGAGAGGGAAGAAGGAGAAGAGGTTGAGGAGTCCCTGTTTCATTTAGTAATATGTGAGGTAATTACATAGGTAAGTACAACCACTGTAAGAGTCAACTCTATGTTCAAAATGGCAGATACTCAAAAGTCACAGGCTTACATGAATCCAACCAGGCATGGGTTGTTGGGAGCAGCATTTCCTGTAGTAGGCAGGACATACATGAATTTTAATCTGTAGTCCTTGCTCATACTATGGAAAGGGTATCATATCAATGCTGTCAGAAAACCAGGGTTCAAATGTCACCTCTGATGCGTATTACTGTGAGACCTTAGACTAGTCACTTAATCTCCACTAGACTAGATGGCATTTGAAGTCCCCTCTAGATGTAGGATCATATAGATTCTATCTTCTTTACTCCTCCCCCCAAAAAATCCCACCCCTGACACAGTTTGTCCCTCACTGGGTCCTCTTCCCTTTCACCTGCCCTAATTTCTCATGTTCCTTTACTTGTTCAGTTAGATTCTTATTACTAGAATGGGAAAAGCACTGAATTGTTGAGTCCAGACACCTTAGTTTTAGTTCTGGATCTAAGTAGCTGAGCAACCTTGGGTGAGTTCCTTCCCTTCTCTGGCCTTCAGTTTTGCTCCAGCTGTATCATGAGGAGGCAGCACGAGACATATCCAAGGTCTCTGCTACTTCATAAATTCTGTGTTCTATCTCTAGAGGGGTAGGGAACCAATGTGGCTCTCTAGATCCTCAAGTGTGGCCCTTTGACTGAATTCAAACTTTACAGAACAAATTCCCTTAGTAAAAGGATTTGTTCTATCAAACTTGTACTCAGTCAAAAGGTCACACCTGAGGTCCTAGAAGGTCACATGTGGCCTCCAGATAGCAGGTTCCCCACCCCTGAGCTACTGCACTGTGATGTACCTTTACTTTATTTTTTTATTTCTTTTTTTATTTGTTTTCAGTTTTCAACAATCACTTCCACAAGTTTTAAATTTTTTCCTCCCTCTCCCCCCTCCCCAAGACAGCATGAAATCTTATATGGGTTTCTACAGATACATTCTTATTAAGCACATTTTCACATTAGTCATGTTGCATAGAAGAATTAAAATGAATGGGAGAAACCATGAGAAAAACAGAACATAACGAAGAGAAAATATATTGCTTCATTCTGCAGTTCTGATTCCACAGTTCTTTCTCTAGATGTAGATGGCATTTTGCATCAAGAGTCCTTTAGGAATGTTTTAGGTCCTTGCATTGTTGTGAAGGACTAAGTTCATCAGAAAGAGTCGTCACAACCTGTGACTGTTACTGTGTACAATTCTCCTGGCTCTGCTCATTTCACTCAGCATCAGTTCATATAATTCTTCCCAAGTTTTTCTGAAGTCCTCCTGTTCGTCATTTCTCATAGCACAATAGTATTCCATTACATTCATATACTACAACTTGTTCAGTCATTCCCCAATTGATGGGCATTCCTTAGGTTTCCAGTTCTTGGTCACCGAAAAAAGAGCTGCTGTAAATTTTTTTGTACATGTGGGACTTTTTCCATTTTTATGATCTCTTTGGGATACAGCCCTAGAAGCAATATTGCTGGGTCAAAAGGAATGTACATTTTGATAGCTCTTTGGGCATAGTTCTAAATTGCTCTCCAGAATGGCTGGATCAGCTCACAGCTCCACCAACAATGAATTAGTGTTCAAACTCTGCCACATCTTCAATATTTATCATCTTCCTGTTTGTCATGTTAGCCAATATGATAGGTGTGATGTGGTACCTCAGAGTTGTTTTGATTTGCATCTCTCTAATCAATATTGATTTAGAACATTTTTTCATATGACTATAGATAGCTTTAATTTCTTCCTCTGAAAAGTACCTTTACTTTACATGGGCATGTTCCAGGTGAAATTCACAGGATGAAACTTATTGCCTTTCTTTACTGTCCATCCCCTCTCTTGTCACAGTCCTTTGTGGCTGTATATACTTTTCCTAGGCTAGACCCACATTCCAACTCTTACCCTGACAGTGAATATTGTTGCTGTGACTTAACCCCCAAGTGATAGAACAGAATCTCATACTTGAATTTTTGATCACTCTCCATTTCTGTTTGGCTTTTCCTTCTCTTTTCTTCCCTTTCTCACTAGGGAAGAGGTCAGGAATATAAATAAGAGTGTTTCCAATTGCCTGCTACTTACATTGTCTTTGATAACCCACAAACAACTCAAACTCAATTGTCCGTAACCGAAGTTTTTATTCCCTTCTACCCAAACCGGCTTCTTCAAGAAGGATGGATCCACTAGTTCTGAGTTAGGCCAGAATCCCATCTGCTGGAGCACCATTGTTCTCTCTAGTTCTATTGTGTATTTTTTTTTTTACAGGCAACTATGTGTGACAATATGTGAAACATTTCCATACCCAGAGTCCCCCACCTCTGCAATGAAATGCATTTCCTCATCTCTGCTCCTAGATCAAGAATGGTCCTCAAAAAGACACAGTGTTTATCTTTGTGCCCATGTTCTTTTCACTTATATTACTGTAGTCACCATGTATAGTGGTTTTCTGGTTCTTTTTACTTCACTGCATCAGTTCACATAAACCTTTCCATGCTTCTCTATATTGATCAATTTCATTGCTTCTTACAGCACAATAAGATTTTATTACATTCACATACTGAAATTTGTTTAATCATTCAATCGATGGGCATCTAATTTTGTTTCAAGGTCTTTGCTACCATAAACAGGGCTCTTATGATTATTTTGGGGGAATATGAGGTCTTTCTTTTGGGGAATATGCCTATAAGTGGGATCTTTGGGTCAAAGGGAATACATATTTTGGTCTTTTTTCTCCTTCCATTGTAATCCTAAATTATTTTCCAAAATGGCTGGACCAATCCACAGCTCTACCAATAGTACATCAGTGTGCCTTATCTTCCCAAGGCCCCTCTAACATCTACTTGTTCAGTCATTATCATCTTTGCCCATTTGCTGGGTAAGAAACCTCAGAGTTGTTTTTATTTTTCTATTTATTTTTATTTCTTTTATTATTAGTGATTTGGAGGATGATTTTATAATTACTAGTTGGTAATTCTTTGATCATGTCTTTCAAGGAATGGCTTTCTATCTTACTTATTTGTGTTAATTCCCTACATACCTGGAACAACAGAGATATTTGGTACAAAGCTTTGGGTGTTGTTCCTTCCAATCGACATTTTCTCTTCTTATCCTGACTGCATTGATTTTGTCCTCTGTCACAAATCAATATGTAATGCTGCAGAAATCACTTCCTCCTCTAGGCTCCAGTTTGCTCATCTATAAAATGAGGAAGTTGTACCAAGCTCTCCCTGTAATCTTTTTTAGTTTTAACATTTTATGGATGGCTTTGTGATTCACAGAGGAGAGAAAACTGGGGCAGAATCTTGAATGAGTTACAGAACTTAGTTAAGCTGAAAGGCAGAAAGGAAGCTTTCTGGGAAGGCTGAATCCAGTGATCAAAGCTGCAGAGGTGCCAATGTTCAGGGAACTTTAGGAACACAATCCATTCCAAGCATTTATTAAGTGCTTACTACATGCCAGGTAGCATCTTAAGTAGACACCTGTTTAATTAGTATCTCGGACTCACGTGGGGGAAAGTAGCCATGTAGCAGCAGAAATGTACAATTAGAATAGTAGATGAGATTTGTAAGGTCCTTTAGTTAAGCTTCTGAAGTCAAAAGTCTGAAGAAGACTGGAGCCTATATGTAAATATTTATAATGATGTGCCTGTAACTGTTTATAACTGGGTATGCGAATGCTGGGGGGTGTGCAATTCATATTTTCATAGTCATGTGCTGCTTTATGGTGTCAAGAAAATGGATCAGAATTCAAAATATTCCTAATATTTCCATAACATTTAATTACCCTTAACGTCCAAAACTAGTACCTCTCACTAGTAGGAATGAACACTAACATGATGTTCAATTTCTCCTGATTATTATAGGCCACATCTCAATATCACTTCAATGGCTTAAAATGTGTTTTCCAAAAAGTAGTTAGTGCCAGTATTATCACTCCCATTTTATCACTGGGAAAACTGAGGCTAAGAGAGGTCAAGTGACTTGGTTCAGGGTCACTCAGATGGGAACCGGCAGAACATGGATTTGGACCCAGATTTTCTAAGTCAGAGTTCACTAGAGGTTCCATGTTACCTCTCAATTGCTAAAGTATGCAAATATAGTTTAAAACAATGAAAAAAATGCAAAGGGGGTGATGCTTAGAAAGGGTTACAATCATGACTATAACCAAGGGGTTACAACTATATATGAAATGCTAGAAATTGGATAATAATAATGTTAGCTCGCATTTATATAGCACTTTAAGGTTTGCAAAGCTCTTTATATGTTATCTCCTTTCCTTCTCATTTATATATGTATCACATACTTTGTGTTAGAAGTATGGACATTTTATGGGAGTGCTGCTAAAGAAACGGGTTTAAGAAATACTTGGGAAGACTTATATGAACAGATGGAAAGTGAAATGAGCAGAACCAGGAGAACATTGTACACGGTAACAATGATATTATAGGATGATCAACTGTGAATGACTTAGCTATTCTCAGCAATACAAGCAATCCAAGACAATTCTGAAAGCCTTGAAATGAAACTTCCACAGAATGATCTGATAGAGTTTGAATGCAGATCGAAGCAAACATCTGTTTTTTCACTTTACTTTTCTTGGGCTTTTTTTTTAGTCTGTATTTTCTTTCACAACATGACTAATATGGAAATATGTTTTGTATGATCACACATATATAACTGATATCAAATTGCTTGATGTCTCAAGGAGAGAGGAGGGGAGAAAGGGGAGGGAGAGAACGTGGAACTCCAAATTTTAAAAATGAATTTTAGATATTGTTTTTACACATAATCGGGAAATATTCAAAAAAATGGGCTAAAGAATTCACAGAGTAGTTCGTTTATTTATTCTTTTAACATTTCAATGAACGTTTGTTAAATGCCTATTGTGTATAAGGTAGCACAGTTCTCGAAATATCAGGAGACTTCTGTTTTCATTCAGTAACGAACAGCCAGTGGCATTAGGCTACAACCCATCCACGTCATCTCATCCTATGCAACTCATGCCCATATCTTTAGATAAATCTACCACAAGGACACCATCCAACAAAGTGGGGGGGGCCTACATTACGTGGCTATAAATGCAGGATGTGGGTTGTCCTTCTGTCATCCCTCGCTCTTGACAGCTATCCTAGAATCACAGAGTTAGAGCTGGAAGGGATCTTGGAGGTCCACTCCCCTCATTTTCTGGATGAGGGAACTAAGGCTAAAGAGATGAGATGACCTATCTGAAGGTTACAGAGGTAATTAAGTGGCAAAGACAGAATTTGAACTCAGGTTTTCTGATTCCAAGTCCAAAAATCTTTCCATCATAACACACTGCTTCTCAGAAGTATCACAGAATCTCAATACTCAAAGGATTATAGAGGAAAGAAAGAAATCAGTAAGCATTTATTAAGCACAAATTACGTGCCAGGCAATGGGAAAACTAAGACAAATGATGAAACAATCCCTCATGGAATGTATATTCTAATGTGGGTGATGAGTATGCTTATAAACATATACAGAATATGAAGATAATAAAGATGAATTAATACAAAGTGTAAACCCAAATAAATAACAAAGCAGTTAAATACAAGGTACTTTGGGAGGGAGAGTACTACTAGTTTGGGGGGGGGGGTCAGGGAAGGCTTCCTGTTGAAAGTGGTACTTAAGCTGTCTTGAAAGAAGAGTGAATCTATGGAATAAGTTGAGAAGGAGGGCATTCCAGGTATAGGGAACAGCCAGTACAAAGGCAAAAGAGATGGGAGATGGATGGTCATGTGTAAGGCACAGGGAAAAGGTCAGTACAAGATGGGGAGTAACATCTAAAGAAGTGGGAGAGACAGGCTAGGGATAGAATGTAAAAGACTTAAAAACTAAATAGAGGAGTTTATATCTTATCCTAGAGGCAACAGGGAACCACTGTAGTTGATTGAGTAGGGGAGTCAAAGGAAAATTACCTTGGCAGCAATATATGTGATAGATTGGAATGTGGATAGACTTGAGATGAGGAAGCCATTCAGAAAGTTGGTGCAATAATCTAAGCAAGAATGATGAAGGCCTCAAAAAAGGTGAGAAGCTGGCTATTCCTTCTCAGTCTTCTTTGATGGTTGAATTACCATATCATGGCCATAACTGTAGGTGCTCCCCAAGGTTCTGTGTAGGCTTGTGTGATAGTTATGAGTACAGAAAAAGACTCAGATGCAAGAGATGGTGTGGAGGTAGGAATGACAAGATTTGGCAAGGGATTGGATATGTGAAGTGAGGGTGGATGAGGACCTAAGGTTATGAGCCCAGGAGACTAGAAGGATGGGGCTACCTTTGACAGGAACTGAGAAATTTGAAAGAGGGAAGATTTGGGGGGAAATGATTATGAGTTCAATTGTGAGTCTGAGATGTTTCTAGGACATCTGGTTTGAGACATCAAATAGGCAACTGGTTATGGAAGATGGAAGTTTAGGAGAGAGGCTGAGGATGGATATATAGATGTGTGGATCGTCTTCATAGAAGTGATAACTAAGCCCGTAGGAGCCAATGAAGTTGCCAAGAGAGAGCACAGAAGGACCTACACAGAACCCTGGAGAGCACCACACAGAACCTTGGGGAGCACTCACAATTAGGGCCATGATATGGTAGTTTGACTAGCCAAGGTGACTGAGAAGGAGCAACCAGGTTGGAAGAAAGAAAAAAAAGAGAGGGTAGCATCATGAAAATCCAGAGCATCCAGGAGGAGAGGTGGTCAATGGAGTCAATAGGCTGAGAAGGATGAGGACTAGACTGAAAAAAGACCAACAGATTTGGCAATTAGGAGATCATTTGGAGAGATCAGGTTCAACTGAGTGATGAGGTCAGAAGCCAGATTGGAAAAGATTAAGGAACAAGGTGAGAAGTAAAGACAGCTTCTTCTAGGAGTTTGGCTGAGAAAGGGAAGAGAGATACAGAGGGGATGGTTGGGATAAGTGAGGTTTTTGAAGGATGTGGGAGATATGTTTGTAGACAGCAGGGGAAGAATGAATAGATAGGAAAAGAATGAAGATTAGGGGACAGGGATCATAGTAGAGAACACAGAAGAGGAAGGGGATTCAATCTGCTAAAGGAAACAGTAGATGATGGGATCAAGAACACATCTACAAGGTCTGGTCTTGCCTCGCTCACTGTCAAAGATTAAGAAAAAGGAGGGAATGGGGGATCAGCAGTACCTAAGAGTTCTGATATGAGGAGAGAAGAGGGAGCTCACTATAAATGGACTCCATTTTCTGCCAAGAGACCAGGTCCTCAGCTAAGGAGGGGGAAGATAGGGAGAGGTGTGAGAGGCTTGAGGAAAGTCTTGGAATCGTCTCTGTGGGGAGTCAGAGGGTGAATCAGTGAGGGAGGAATGAAAAAACTGGATTTCCCTTCCCTCCCTTTTTCAGTCAAATTCCTAGAAAATGTCATCTACAATTGTTGCCTTTACTTCTCCTTTTGCTCGTTAATTGTTTTCAATCTGACTTCTGACCTCATCACTCAACTGAAACTGATTTCTCCAAAGTCACTGATGATCTCCTAACTGCCAAATTTGTTGGTCTTTCTTCAGTTCTCATCTTTCTGAACCTACTGGCTGTGCTGATTACCTCCTTCTGGATAATCTCTTCTCTCTACTATGCCAACAAGTGGTCCTTCAACCTTGGCTTCAAGTGACGGGAATCCCATTACCACACAAATAGCCCACTTCTTCGGGTTTTGCTTTTCTTGGATAATCTCTTTTACGATGCTTCTGGGATACAGTTCTTAGTTGGTAATAAGCTATCGTCCATCTACATCTGTCATTTGTCTCTATTATTATCCTTTAGGAAGATATGAGTAGATGTGGGTCAATGTTACTACCACAAAATATGATTAAGAAGATATTAAAAACTATCAATTTATATGCCTAATTTTATCATCTCTATAAAATATTTATAAGAATGGTCTATATGTGTACCAAGGGCACCTTTAACACCAATGAGCAGGGCACATTTGACTTTTGCAAATTATATTTTACAGCAGGCATCTGCATAGTTTACACAACTGACCAAAGGTGTAAATACAAGATCCCACTGTGCTGGTTTATTGGGCATAAAAATCATTTGATTCAGCAGAGGGGCATTACCATGCACAAACTCAAGGGCTATCTATTACCTTTGGGCTCTAACTTACCTTTCCAACTTTATCTTCCACAGAACATCTAAACCAAACTTTTGCTAACTCTGTGCAATGTTCCTGGTGCATCTCTACCTCCAAACCATTCCTCCATTCCTCTCACTTTGAATGACTCAATTCCACCCCACACTCCCCACCAAATCCCTGTCTACTTGTACTTTCTATGTCCTTCAAGACTCATCTACTCTGGAAGGGGCTCCCCACTCCCCACTCTCCCACACGGAGAATTCCTCGCTCAGAATTTCTAGAGCATTTCCTTTGCTTACTACTCAACTGATGCATTCTTTGGTTTTCCAACCAGATTCGTTGATACAATGTGTTTCTCATAGTACCTAGTTAAGTGTCTCCCGTTGACCTACCTTGAACCCTGCCCGCCCACCCATGACCAACATGAGGTACTGAATGGCAGCCTGGACAAGTAGGGGGAAATCTTCCCCAGTGGCCCCACCTTGAATTCTACCACCCCTCCAAATCCAACCAAGATCTCTCCTTCCCAATAACAAGGACCTCTAGTCATTGCCATCACCTTGGTAAACACACACCCCCATTCACCCTTCAGTGAAACCTTCCTAATTACATCTGCTGTCTCCCCTCCAAGGGAGCAGGTATTCCTTCATTTTCCTATTTCTATCCTCAGGGTTTAGTTCATAGAAAATGCTTAATAATTGCTCCCTATTCTATCCCATTGTGCATCAAGAAGTGCTGGATGAATATTTTTCCAAATAGCAGTGGAAAAATCAACCTCAAAACCTCTGAAGTTGGGGGACAGAGCCTATATAAAACATATTTGACATTTATTTAAGTCCCCTTTGATAAGATGATGTGAGAAAAAGAGGGCATCCCCAAATAGAACAACCCCCAGGGTAGCTCAGAGTTACATGCTCTAGCAGTTACCATTAATGAATGGAAGCTTCCGATGCAGTTTCAGTGTTCATAGCCTCAGTATGGGCCTATTGGTAAATCAGTGAGTAAGAAAGCATTTATTAAACATTTGCTATGTGCCAAGCACTGCGCTATATGATAGGAAACTAACTAGGAACAGAGAAAGAAGCAGTAGCCAGTCTGCTCTCAGTAAACTCACCCTATAATTGGGGAGAGTTTGGCTGGAAGGTGGATGTCCTTATCTTAAAGTCCAAAGTCTACTTTAAAGTCCAAATAGAGGGTAAGGGCAGAAGATTCAAGATGAGAAGCACCAAGTTCAAAATTGAGCAGGAAAGGAAGATGGCAATAGCAGAAATAAAAAAAAAAAGAAACACAATGGTCACCGTGGAGGGACATTCCACAAATCATATCTCATTGTCCCATGGTCACTCCATTATCAATACTCTTCCCCTCAAGCTATTTTAGAATGAGAACTCTGGCATAGTTGGACTTAGGCAATCCTGTGAGATCTTCACCCCTTCTGTGCTGGGGAGATTCTAGTTGGTAGCTGCTATATGGGCCAATGGCTTTCCAGGGCCAAGAAAAACGATCTAATTGAAAAGAAAGACCAGAGAAGAGATGATCTCGATGTCCTCTTTGCCTGACTACTACGTTAAGGGGGAACCCCAGAGTGCTTTCAACACATGGTATACTGAGACTAATACTTCCTGTCTGTGAGGAAATATTCATGTTGGGAGTTGGTGTCTGTCAATGAATTGGTCAAATATTTACTTGGCATTCTAGAGGCAGCCTGGCACAGTGCATGGATTGCTGGTCTTATGAGTTGGGAAACTTGTGGGTTCAAATATTGCTTCTGATACTTAGGACAGAGCTTCATAACCCTGATCAAATCACTTACCTCTGATGAAGCTTCTGAAGACACAGACATTCATAGAAGAGGGCTCCACATGTAGAATTCCCCAAACTTACGAAATCACAGATCCTTTGGGTACTTCTTCACATACTAAAATACCCAAACGGATCTGTGATCTCGTCCATTTGGAAGGTCTTCTCAGTGATGCAGAATCTTAATTCAGCCATGCTTATCCGTCTTCTGTGATGCCTGTCCATGTCTTTCCAAAAGTTCATTACAGCAGTTCCACTCAATGTGCCAAAGACCTTCCTTGCTTTCTCCTGACATTTCAGTGGAGCACCCTAGCTATCCACTTTTTCATCCCATACTACATATTCTATTTTAAGGAAATCATTTTTGCTTTCACCATGATTTCAGATCATGAGATTTTCAGATTCAGTGAGTCAGGGCTCTAAAATAATACTGTGAGTAGTTTTGAACCCAAAGCTACCCAAACTTCTTGGGTAGCATTTTGGACCACTGTTACATTCATATGGTGTGGGAATGAAGGTGAGGAAAGAGACAAATTATGCAAATTTAGTAGAGTTGGAAAAGATAGAACTGCAAACCAAAGATACGCCTTGAAATTAAAACTTCCTTTCAGATTTCAGAAAAAGTCAGAGTCAAGCAGGGTACTACTGGTACTACTATGTTAAATTTTTAAAGACATTTTTTTTAAAAAGCTATACATAATAGAGATTCATCATCTCATATATAATTGTTCTGTTCTTTGCATATGGAAATGCACAAGTTTGTTGATATGTTCTGAGTTCATAATAATAATTTAAAACGATTCAAAATCTCACCAAGTGAGGAGATAGCCTAAAGGCCCAGAGACCTTGAGGTCCACCATGTTTTCTGATAGAGAGATTATTGAGGGAAAGGTTGTTTCCATGGTATGAATAAAACATTTCTGGGTACAGATAAGCTGCTGGATTTTACGGGGCTACAGTTTCTTTGTTTACACAGATGTTTCACCTGCTG
Organism: Bettongia penicillata ogilbyi; assembly: GCA_023548195.1. Classification (NCBI taxonomy): domain Eukaryota; kingdom Metazoa; phylum Chordata; class Mammalia; order Diprotodontia; family Potoroidae; genus Bettongia; species Bettongia penicillata. The sequence continues at coordinate 753,561 of JAJHZJ010000375.1, read as the reverse complement.
GCTAGAGAGCAGCCCAGCTTTACCTTGATGATCTTTTATCTTTTCTGTGATAGCTGGTTTGTCAGAGGGCCCTAGACTCTTACCTGTCCTTTTTACATCTGGATGTAGCTGGTACAACTAAGGAACCTCATGAAATCTGTCCTCCCTGAAAGCACTACCAGAACCATTCTGGTTTTGAAATCTGCTTGAAAAAAAATCCAATATCATAAGGTCAAGGGAACTTAGAGATAGGAGAGGTCTCAGAGGTCATCTATTCCACCTCCGTCATTTTACAAAGGAGGAAACTGAGGCCCAGGGAGGGGAAGGGACTTGTCTAAGGTCATAGATCTACAATTGAAAGGGACCACCTAGTCCAAGCCTCTCATTTTATAGATGAAGATACTGAGGGAAACCTTCCTGGTCCTCAGTATCTTCATCCAAAGCCACATAGTTAATAAACGGAGCAGTCAGGACTCAGATCAAGTAGGCCCAAAAGAAATTGTCCAGATTTTCTCTTATGCAATATTCTGATTGCTAATGATTTGGGGTAGGGGTAGTGGGGGGTGGGGGTGGCACTGCAAGTTAGGTTTAAATTTATAAGTCTACTTAATAGACGCCTACCACTAGAGATTTCCCTACCATTTTTATGGTCGTTAGTTTGTGTTTTTTTTTTAATTCATCATTTCCCAAAATACTCCCTCTCCAAATCACTAAATCCTCTCTTGTAACAAAGAGAAACAGTTAAGCATAATCAACCAACAAAGCAATTAAGTCTGACAACATCGGCTAGCTTCTGTACCCACGGTCCCCCAATGTCTCGACTGAGAGGAGGGATGTGGGTTGTAGGCTGTGCTCTCCGGAACCAAAATTGTCCACTGCATCTCCTCCAAGCTCAGCTGCCTATTAGGGAGTTTTTACTTTATGTTATTATCATCACTGTCTTTGTTTTTACTTCAGCCCTTAAGCTCATAGATCTAGAGTTGGAAGGTTCCTCAGAGGCCATCAAATGCAAAGCCCTCCTACCGAGTCGAAAACTGAAGCCTGGGGAAGTTCACTTAAGTCTCCCCATATTTCTCTGGCTTCCTTGTATTCATTATTTATTAGGTTGAAATTATAACCCTACCCTCGGAGACACTGCCCCTGAGACGGGGAAAGCCCAATGGCTAGAGAGAACATGGGTCACTCTGAAAACAGATGGCTTTGAAAGGGACTTCCTTAGTGACTTGAAGGCAGCCACGGGGAGATTCACATGAGGAGTCTGGACTCTCTCATGCCTGACAGAGCACAGGAATGGCGGGATGGTCAAAGCTGCCTTTGCTCACTTGGGACCCACAAGTTGAGGACAGGAAACACTGTAAATTGAGAGTACAGTGAGGTAGTGAGGAGATCAAGCAGAACAGCAGGCCTGTTATTCCCTAGATGGGGGAAGCTACTGTCTGTTTACCTGTCTGACCACTCACTTCCTGTTTCCCCTCAGACCTAGTGGGAGGAGGAGAGTGAAGAAAAGCCATTTTGTTCCCTATTGGCGGCAGCCAAAGCAGTTTGGCATTTGGAAGTTTTATTTTTTTAATTGGTTATTCACATTGCTATGTTATTTTAAACTGGTATTAAAACCATAAGGCCATTTACTATGAGTTTGTCTCATTATGAATGTGTGAAATGGGATTAAGAGAGAGGAATTTAATCCAAAAAAAAAGGACAAGAGAAGCTTTCCTTAGTGAAAGTTGAAGTGGGAGCAGAGCCGATGAGAGCAGGTCTGTTAGCATCATAATTTTCCAGAGTGTGTCTAAGTTCAGGTCATACCTAAGTCTTTTTCTTTTGAATTCTGAGAGAAAGAAAGCCTTATAAGAGAATATGGGCCGCTAGGTGGCACTGCAGTGGATAGAGCCCTGGGGCTGGAGTCAGGAAAACTCATCTTCCTGAATTCCAATCTAGCCTCAGACACTTACTAGCTGTGTGACTCTGGGCAAGTCACTTCACTCTGTTTGCCTCAGTTTACTCATCTGGAAAATGAGCTGGAGAAGGAAATGGCAAACCACTCCAGTGCCTTTACCAGGAAAATCCCAGATGGGATTACGGAGAGTCAGACATGACTGAAACAACTCAACAAACAACAGGAAGAATTGAGGTGTGTGGATTTACCCAGGTTTTGTTTTGGCCTCAGGGAACCTACAAAATGGCCACTTTCTCTTAGGCCCTACTCATCTACATGGCTACAGTCCTCCATCCCCAAGGGAGAAACAATACCATTGCATTACAATTGTAGGCCACATTTGTTTGGCCAGCTCCTAGCTGAAGGTGGCTCACTTTGCTCCAGGTTTGTTTGTTTTAATTTCCACAGAGTATTGTTAAGACTACTTTGTTACACAGAAGTCTTTTCTTTGTCATGAATCTCTTTGGGGTACATGTTCAGTAGTGTGGGAATTAAATTCTTTGAGACTTAAAGGATTTGGGAGTCCTCTAAGAACCCACTATTACAGAATAAATTATCTATTGATTTTTGCAGATGAACCGATAGTTCACTTGGACAATGCTAGAGGGTCAACTAAAAATTAATTGAAGCAATAATTTCAACAAAGTAGCAGGCCATAAAACAAATTCACACAAGTCATCAGCCTTTCTTTATATTACCAACTTAATGCCACAGAAAGAGAAAGAAATTCTATTCGAAAGAACTACAGATTATATAAAAATCAGAGTGCTCCACATTCCTGAGAGCAGTTTTAAGTTTTGGGATATTCTGCCTCGGGAATCCCACCTCCCAAGAAACACACAGAAGTTATGTGACTAGAACAGCAACATAATCTTTACACAAATACAGACAGACTTAAATAACTGGAGAGATTAAAGATGACAACACTACATGAATTAGCTCACAGATTCAATGCCATAGCCATCAAAGGTCTCCTTTACAGAACTAGAATAAATAATGATTCATTCGGAAGAATAAAAAGTTCAAGGGAAATAATGGGGGAAAAAAGGAAGGAAAGGGGCCTAGTTATGCTACAAAGCAATAATGATGCTATCTGTTTGATCCTGCTTAAAAATACAAAATTCGATCAACAGAACAAGTTAGGTATAAAAGAAGCAAATGACCATAGTACTACAGTGTTCAATAAAGACAATGACAACAAGTACTAGGGTAAGGAACTCATTATTTGACAAAACATGCTGGGAAAACTAGAAAGGAGTTTCCTGTCAGAAGGTAGGTTGAGACTAACATTTCACACAACATATCACAACAAACTCCAAACAGATATATAACCTGGACACAAAAGGTCATATCATAGACAAATGAAAGGAACATGGAAGAAAATTCTTTCACAACTAGGAACAGAGCAAGAACTCTTGATGAACAAGGGATAGAGAAGATTACTGGAGACAACTTGCAAAACTTCGATTACATAAAATTGAAAAATTTTTGCACAGACAAAATCAATGCAGTTAACGTTATAAGGCAAACAGTTGAATGGGGAGGGGGTGGGGGAAACACTTGCAGCAAACTTGTCTCATATCCAAGATACATAAAGAATTGATTCAAATTATAAGACAAAGTATATGAACAGACAGTCCTCCAAAAAAGAAAGAACAAGCTTTTCAACAACTGCATTTATTAATCATTTCCTTACTATGGTCCTACTCTGTGACCATCTCCACCCCAGGAGGACTCCAGAAGACACAGAAGTGATAGACTAGGAGTGCAGACTGACATAAACAGTTACAGACAGAGTCAATGAGTGAATTTGTTTTTTCTTCAAGTATTTGTTATTTATTGAAAGAAAGGAATTGAATTTGAGAGGGAGGGCAAATTATGGGATAGGAAAGAGGAAGAAATGACAGTGATGCTCAAAAAAAGAGAAGAAAGGAAAGAAAAGCGCATCAAGGAAACATTTCAAAAAATGCACAGAAGAAAACAGAAGGAAATTCAGAAAAAGACAGCCAAGTAGGACATTTTAGGAACTACCATGTTAAATTGTCATAGACTTAAAAATAAGCTCTGTCCCCCTCCCTCCCTCTGTGTGTGTATATGTCTTACAGTTTCATATATAATCTTCTTTTTCTCTTCTTGTCTGTCAATGGAAATGCTCCTATTAGTTGATGTTAGACAAGTTCATAATAACAAACAAAGAATTTTTAAAAAGTACAAATACCTCTGAGAGTGGTAGTCTCCTAAGCCATTATCAGCTACTACTTTGGAGAATCGGCTGACAAACTAGCAACAGGAAGATGTGGGAAGGAGAGTTGCTGAAATAGAAACGATTCTCATTTATATAATGATATGGCTCTCCTCCCAACAACCTTGGGAACAAAGTAGGTAGTGACTTGCCCAAGGACACACACTGTTGCTTTCTCAATTTTGCCCAAGGCCAGCCCAGCAATATCCTCTCCCACCTTCTCAAATGTGATGAAACCTGAGAAGGGTCTGAGCTGTATGGCCTTCAATATGTTGGCACCTCTTTGAGAAAGGGACACTAAAGGAAAAGCAAGAGGGGGTAAACTAGGTTTTCACACTATCAAAGAGCTACAAAAAAACAATCTGTCATTGCAAAAAGCCGAACAAGTTCCTGACTTTCTGAGAGAGAAAGGATAGAATGTTTAATGTAGCAGAATCAGGGCTGCCTGACGCACGACCAATGAAGGTCAAAGCTAAGGGATTAGCCTGGGTCATACATTAGGTAACATATACACAGAGCAGAAAATTCATTATTTCTCTGATCCAAGAGCCAGTGTCCTTGCTATGATATCACAAGCCTATGTGTGAAATCTAAAGCTGAATATCAGCAAAGAGAGAAAAAAACAACAAAAAGCATTGTATGTTTTCATTTCATAAAGGAAAAATAACTACATCTCAAAAATGGTCCTGCTGGATTTACTAAAAAATAACAGACTAAAGCAGGGTGGTAGTTTTTGTGACTTTCAGGACCCTCAGGGGACAAAGAATCAATTGCAAGTATTCGAGGGATAATGAGTCAATGTGGTACAGTGATAGAAATACTGGGTCTAGAGCCAGAGGATCTGGGTTCAAATCCTGCCTGCTTCTGTGATTTCTGGACAAGTCCTATCCCCTTCCTTGGGCCTCCATTTCCTCTATAAAATGAGAGGGGACTAGTTGGCCTTGACATCATTTCAACTCTATATCTTCAATTTATGGATGGCCTCAAGTAAGTCTCTTTCCCTTCCAGAGCCCTAATTTCCTCCTCTGTACAATGAGAGGGTATGCCCCTTAAAGTCTCTTACATCTATGATCCCATGAATAGCATGAGAGGACATCTATCCTGTCTGTTGATAAGCCCTTGCAATGGGGCAGCAAGGTGGTGTAGTGGATAGACTAACAATGCAAGAGTCAGGAGGACCTGAGTTCAAATCTCACTTCAGATACTTGACACTCACTAGCTGTGTGACCTTGGGCAAGTCACTTAATCCCAATTGCCTCATCCTGGGTCATCTCCAGTCATCCTGATGAATATCTGGTCACTGGATTCAGATGGCTCTGGAGGAGAAGTGAGGCTGGTGACCTGCACAGCCCTCCCTCACTCAAAACAAAGTCAAGTGCAAGTCATGTCATCATTTCTATGATGGTGTGGTCTTCTTTGGCAACGAAAGATGAACACACAAGCCCTTGCAATACCCACAGGGCTGTACTAATAAATGGTAACAACTACCAGAAAGTACTATGCAGGTAACCAGTACACTTCCTCCTGGGTCTAAGAAGACATTATTAAGCTTCAAGCTGTCTTCTAAGGCTTATTTGCATGACTATCATCCCCTCTGAGTGGCTCAGACTTAAGTCTGGCCCTTCAGTGATTGCCCTGTTCTTTCTCAGACATAGCTGTTTTATGTGTTCAATTTTATTCTGGCTCAGAAGTGCTTTGGATTTCATACGATGGTCTCTTATGAAAATGTAATAAAAGTGAAAATATGGAACAAAACAGAATTAAAAGTGCCAAATTACTCTGGCTAATTCATTTTCACACACTCTGGTTGGTGTTTCCAGCCACAAAAGCCAAACAGACACTCGTCTTTCATCTGGTTTTGTTAATTCACCTAGGATACTGCATCGGCTTAACTTTCTGAAACTCCTTTGACCTCCTCCTCCTCCCCTTTCTCCTCCTCCCTTTCCCCTTCCCTTTCTTCCTCCTCTTCCTCCTCCTCTTCTTCCCTACCCTCCTCCTCCTCCTCTCTCAGCCAGCTTCAGTTTTCACCCTCATATTCCCAAATGCAGTTACCTGGAGAGGTCAGCAATGACTCTCCAGATAAAGTGACTCCTGGCTCTGCTCCTCCCAGCAGCCCATCCATCACCAAGTCCCTTGACATTCAAGGCTAAGGCCTGTTTATAAACTACCCTCTGAATACAAAGGGAGGGAGCTCTTCTTTCTTGTTTATCCCTGACAAAGTCCTGATTACATTTCATGTCTTTGTCTGGACTTGTTACCCTGCCCCCACCCCCTTGCCTTTCTACCCTGGTCTCACCTAAAATGGATGAAGTCGAATCCTCAGGAAGCCAGAGGGCAAACTATCAGATATTTTAACATGTTCCCTCACTGGAAAAAAAAAATGTGATTTTAGAGTTGGTTTGGCCTTTCTTCTCCTAGACTTCCTCTGTGGACAGGGATCTTAGGCTCTAGGAGCTAAAGCTGGAAGGGCCCCCAAAGACCACTGAATCCAACCCCCTCACTTTACAGAAGAGAAACTGAGGCACAGAGAGGGCAAGGGATTTGCCCAAGGTCATACATAGGATCATAGAACCAATGGTAGAAGGGACTTTGGAGGTCATCCATTCCAACAGCCCCAGGCCTGGAGTCTGGGAGACCAGATGCTTCCTAGCTGTGTGATGCTAGACAAGTTACTCTGGTTGCTTCAGTTTTCTTATCTGTAAAATGGGGACAATACCAGTACCTACCTCCCAGGATGGTTCTGAGGATCAAATTAGAGAATTCGAAAGTACTTAGTAAGTAATTGTAAAGTGCCTAGTAAGTGCTATATAAATGGTAGCTATTGTTATGATCATCATCATCATTATTAACAGAGGGGGAAACTGAGGCCCAGAAAGAAATGAACTTGCCATATATAGAATCACAGAGGTGGAAACTGAAGCCAGGAAGATTCAATATCTTGCCCAAGTTCACATGGGTATTAAGTAGCAAAGACATAATTTGAACCCAGGGTCTCTGCCTAGAGTCAGGCCTCATTTATTTCTTAAACTAATAGATCAGTGGGAGGTACTGTTATCCTTACTCTAATCACCTAGTCTAGAACCCTCCCTCCTGGAAAGATTTGTTAGTAGCCAGGTGGCTCAATGGATAGAGCACCAGCTGGAATCAAATCCAGCCTCAGACACTGTGTGTTAGCTGTGTGACCCTGGGAAAGTCACTTAACCCAGTTTACCTCAGTTTCCTCAATAAAATGAGCTGAGAAGGAAATGGCAAACCATTCTAGGATCTTTGCCAAGAAACCTCATGGACAACATTGGCTTGCTGTATCCCACAGAGTCAGGAAGAGTCAGACACAATTAATCGACTGAACAACAATAAGCAGTCAGTTGGATGAATGGCCACTACCCCATCTCCTACCTCCAAGAATACATCAGGAAACCCTAGAGCTTTCCTTCAGGCAACCTGCTTCCCCTCAGAGTTAGTTATGCTTGAGTTCATTTTTAATTGATTTCAGGAGAGAACAAGGAAAGGGTGAGACAAAGTGAGATCTGGCCATCCCACCTGCCACCTCTGACTGAAGGGAAGGGTTTATGACGCATAGTGCCTACTATGCGTCATAAAAACTTTTACAAAGATTATCTCATTTGACTCTCATAACAGTCCTGGCTATTATCACCCCCATTTTACAGATGAGGTAATTGAAGCAAACAGTATACTTCTGCTGAACTCAAGTAGTTTTTATAGGGGTATGCTGGTTTATGTTTAACAACCAGCTCTCTGGAAAGGAGAGAAAAATGTGTACATACTACATTATTAACACTTTCTAGGCTAGTCAATCAAGAAAACATTAAATCAAGTCTAGATTTGTAGCCACTGTGGATTTCTAAGATAAATGATCATACTCAGGGTTAAGTCACTTGCCCAGAGTCACATAGCTAGGAAGTTTCTGAGGTCATATTTGAACTCAGGTCTTCTTGGCTCCAGGCCTAGCACCCTGTACTTAAATCATTAACAAGAAACATTCTAAAAAGCATGGTAGCTTCTGGAGGGTATCTGAACTTAAGATGATTAAGTCACCTGATGAATTCCCAAGGATTGCCTTATCTTAAGAAAGTGATTAAAAAAAAAAACAAAATAGGTCTAGGCATTAGAGATTGTGCAGATGGTGAGTTCTAAGAGGCAAGAAAGTAGTGGTGCTGTCAGAGCTATAGCTTTAACACCACTTGTTACCTGGTTATTTAATTAATTTACCAACTGAATGAGTATAGCATATTGTTTGGCAGACAACAATTATTCTGCTTACTCATAAGTACTTACCTTACTTCCCTCTATTAGCCACTAACCCTCTTTCTAGAATCTGTGTATGGCTGAGTTGGACTCTAGTTTCAAGAGGTCCAGAGATATGGCACAGAGCATGCCCCTAAATTACCAAAAATATGGAATCCCTCCCTCTCATCTGTTCTTCAAGTTTTCATCTCATGCTTGGTTTCTTTCATGACTCACAATTCCTTCAGCAAATGTAATTCATTTAAACAGATAGTATATAAACCCACGTGGTAAAATGTCTCTCAAACAGTAAGCTATAGGATCCATTACAACTTTTATGAACTCCCCTTCTCCTCTTCCCCTGCCCCATAATTCCTCCCAGTCAATAAAAGGAGATGGTGATGAAAAGAAATGAATTGGACAAGTTTTACAACTCATGGAGACTTCATCAATAAGATCAATGAGTGGACAAGGGTGGGGAAAATCACTGGATTTGGATTCTGCTTGATCTCACTGTGTCTTGAAAGAAACCCTCAAATGAAAATTTCCAGGAATTTTATAGACAAAATCTAGAGCATCCAGGTAAAAGAACATACTCAAGGCAGCCATTTGAAAGAGTTCAAGTACAAAGGAATCACAGTCAGGATCACACAAGACTTGAAAACTACTACAATAAAGGAGAAGAGCTCTTGAAATGACATTCCAAAGCGCACACAATCAAGACTTCCAATTAAGAATAACGTACTCTGAGAAAATAAGTATAATCCTATAGGTATGGGAGGAAGGAGAGAGGGGGTAGAGGGGTAGAAATGGACTTTTAATATAATAAAAAGAAGTTCAAGCATTCCTTATAAAGAGACCAGATCTGTGGAGAAACTTTGAAACGCAAACATGGTAGCCAAGAAAAGTCTGGAAAGGACGATATGTTTGAATTTCTAGAAGGATGATGAAGTGCTTCCATTCTACTAAGGGAAAGAAAAAACAAGCATCCCTTCAAAATACTAAAGTCTTCAAGTTTGGTGGAATTTGCTAAGACAAAGCGCCAAGTGGTAATTTTGTTCTGTGTTGATGATCTTAAGGGAAGGAAGAAAAGGAAGAGAATAGGGAAGAAAGAAGAGAGAATTTACAATCTTACAGAAGTGGAGCTCATGAGATAAAGAGTACATAAATGAGGAGGAAGTGGGGAGGGAATGGGGTTCATGTGAACCTCATTTTTATGCAAACTAGGCAAAGGAGGGTTGAACACACAGATTTGCATGTAGAAATACATTAAACTCAACAGAGAAATAGGTGGGGACAGGGAGAGGGTAGAAGGGGGTTTTAAGAAGGAGAGTCTAATTGGTGAAGGATTACTCATAAGCAAAACAAACTTTAATGTCAGAGGGTGGGGCATGAAGGGGGATTAAAGGGGAAAAAAGGTAAAACTTCACAATAGGGGACAGAATGAGGGGAAGAAAACTAAAAACAGTTTCAACTCCTCTTTTACCACATTCTTTGTAAAAGGGGGAAGGGGAATAAAAGGAGGGGGGAAGGACAGAACAATAGGAGGGAGGGAAATACACAACTAATAGTCATAACCATGAACATGAATGGGATGAATTCGCTCACAAAACAGAAGAGGACAGCAGAAGGGATTAGAAAGAGCAACTGTATGTGTGAAGGATAACCAAATAGCAATGACTCCAAGTGTCAGGATAACTGGGAGGAGTCACAGAAGCAATCAACAGAAAGAAGTACCTTGATGGTGAACCTTTTTCCTTGGTCCTTCGTGAAAACCTGTCTGACAGCAATGCAATGAATCACATGGATGGTATAGCTTTCACTGGGGTAGGGAGAAAGGGATCATCCACTAGAATGGAGAAAGGACCTCTCTCAATCCTCCAGGAGATCAATGAGTCTTTTTAACATTTCTATTTAATACATTTACTAAGTACCTACTGTATGCAAGGTGCCACACACATTTATAAGTTGTGTTTCCCTAATCCAAGGTTCTTTAATGGCATCAACCATGTATACTTATTTACTTTTTATCCACTACGACATCTGCCATTTGGTAGTTGGTTTTTATTTTTTGGTTGTTTTTTTTTTTTTATCATCTACAATACCTATCATGGTGGGCTATCCAAATACATGTTGTTGGCTGGCTAACTAGGTACTGCCCATCTCTCTTCTCAGTTGTTTTTCAGGAGCATTCACTTCCAAGGCATCTTGGAAGCCAAGAGGAAGCACTCATCTGGCTCTACATTTTCCACTAGATAGGCATGATACAAGGATTTCCTTTGAAAATGTAAACAAAAACAGGACAAAGAACTATATAAAGAGATCAAGTTGTTGGAGTAGCAAGGTCAACACAGAGATGAAAGGGAGTGTTGGGGCTTCCTTGGCCTCATTCCCATGATCCCCGGCCCTAACAGAAAATATTTTCCAAATACCAGGTTGACGGCTTCTAAGAGCTGGGCAGCAACTATCAGCTGCAGGCCAATCCAGCACAGAATTCGGCTAACAAACAAGAGGTGATTCTAATCTCTATTTCTGTAATGATGGGAAGAATGTAGCTGTGTTTCCTGTCTCAGGGAGAATAGAAGGCTGGGAAAAATGACAAGAAAAGGGAAAGGAGAGAGTATTTAGGGTCCCCTATTGGAAAGTCAATCTCTGACAAGAGAAATCTAAGACAACAAGGAAGGGAAACAGGTTTGGCATGAAGAGAAACAGCTGGAGTGCTCTCAGAAGTACCTGGGCTGGCTCGCCCATAATGAGGCCCACCACTGAGAAAGTCAGGCGAGGCTTACTTGCTGAATAAAGTTACGCTGAAGACAAATCTTCATTCAACTAAGTTTCGGGTGTTTTTAATTAGGGATTAGAAAATGGTCCCCGGATCCCTTTTCAAGTCATCTGTGTGTTTGTCCTCTGTCTAGTCTTACACAATATTTGGCCATCACTCAGTTCAACTCCACAAACATTTATTAAGTGAACTGTGCTGGGCTATGGGTGGACTCAATAATGAATAAAGACTGAGTACTTACTCTTAAGGCACTTTTCAGTCTTGTGGCAGGAAGAAAAATATAGGTCCATAAATAACAATAATAGAAACAAGAATGTAAGAAATCCTACCACTGAAGCTTACTATTTGTGTGACTTTGGGAAAGTCATTTTCCCTCCCTGGGCTTTGGTTTCCATCTCTGTAAAATGAGGAGGTTGAACCAGATGGCTTCTGAGGTGCTGCCCAGCTGTAGATCTAGGATTCTCTGATCTTAATCCCCAAGGAGAGGTCAAATAGAGCTCCAGAGATCATGGAGAGGTCACTTCTATCTGGGAGATCAAGCAAGGCTTCATGGAAAAGGGAGTACCTGAACTGGGCTTCAAAAAGACATGGAAACAGTATATTTCAAGCATGGAATACAGCTTACACAAATGAATGGTGACAGGAGAGACCAGAACAAAATCAGGGTAGGATTAAATTATGAAGAATTTTAAATGCCAAAGGACATTATGTTTGCTCCTAGAGCAAATAGGGAACTGATAGAATTTACTGAGCAAAGGGTGATATGATCCTAGCTGATCTTTGGGGAAAAACTCCTTGGCAGTTGAGTGGAGGATAGGTTGGAGCTGGGAGAGTTTTGGAGGAGACAGTTCAATTTGGTTTTTGCAGTGATTCACACAAGGATGGTGGTTGATGAGTTCTGTTGAGTCTGGGGTGTCAATAGAGTAGCTAGTTCCAAGATATCCAATGAGTAGCTGGTGGAACTCAAGAGAAAGACTAGGGCTAGATAATTAGATCTGTGAATCACCTGCCTAGAGATAAAATGAAATCCATGGGAACCAACGAGATCACCAAGCAAGACAATATAAAGAGAAGAAGGGCCCATGAGACAGAGTCTTGTGTGACATTGACAGTCAGCATTTGTGACATGAAGTTGCAACAGAAGAGATCAAGAAATGGGAAAAGAAGAGAGAGCACAATCATGAAAACCCAGAGAGGAGAGAATATTCAAGAGGAGAAAATGATCACCAGTGTCAGATGCTGTGGAGAGGTCAGGAAAAATGAGAAGCAAAAACAGGATTTGATTGGGCAGTTAAGAGATGACTGGTATCTTTGGAGAGAGTAGTTTCTATTGAATGAGGAGGTCAGAAGTTTGACTGCTGAGGGTTAAAAGAGAGTAAGGAAAAGAAGTGGAGGCACAAAACTTCTTCAAGAAGTTTAGCAGCCAAGTAGAAAGACATGGGATTATAGCTGGTGGGCATGCTAGGATCCACGGAGTGCTTTTTAGCAATGGGGCAATCTGGGCATGTTTGTAGGCAGCAGGAAAGGAGACAGTAGATAGGGAGAGACTAAAGATTGGTGTGAGAGTGGAGATGCTTATGGGGACAATCTACTGGAGAAGACGGGAGGGCACAGAATCAAGGATACATGTAGAGAGCTTTGCCTTGGCAAGGAAAAGGGGGACATAGTTGGAGTGATGTTACATGAAGGAGACTTGCGTAGGAGGGGGGGAGAACAGAGAGCTCTTGGTGATTTTTTCTTTCATAGACTTAAGAACCATCATCAATGCAATGACCAATCACATCTCCGGAGGACCAAGGATAAGGAATACTAGCTTTTCCCTACACCCTGCTCCAACCTGGCAGAAATAGGGGACTTGAGAAGCAAACTGAGATAAATATTTTTAGAAACAGCCCATCTGTAAGTGTGCTTTGCTTAACTATGGCTATTTGCTACAAAAGAAGAATTTTCATTTTTTTCCCATGAAGGAAGAGGATTTGGAAGGACAAGGGGTATCAGATAGAGTGATAAAAATAAAAAAGAAAGTCATTATAGCATTTTTAAATGTACAGAAGAGAGCAAAGGGAGACTCCAAAGGAGATATAGACAAAGAGGACAGGTTGGAACCAGTTTGTTGAATTTATGATAGTCATTTTTCAAAAGTGCAAGCTGAACCTAATAGATTCATGGTTTCATGCACAATCCTCTTTTTCTGTTCTTCTGTGGAAAAATACAGATTATGGAAATGTTCATGGTTTGATGACATTTATGGAGTTCAGAATAATGACAAAAAAAGAGAATTTTGAAAAATAAATATAAATCAATCCCCACAAGAAGATCAAAAGAGCCTGGGAACCAACTCCACCAGCCAATTCTTACTTGTATTGCCAAGCCAAAGGAGATGGAGGCCAAAGACAGCACAGTTTTAGACTATAACTCCCATGCAAAACTGTAGGAGGATGCTGGATGATCCTGAGAGACATTAGCTCAGAAAACAGTGAGAAGCAGTACAGGGGAAAAGAAGTTTACAGAAAGTCTGGGATGGCATAAGACATAAAAGACATCATCTGACCAGAAAAGGAGGGGGTGGGGTCTCATCATATGGCAAACCTGGGTAGGGTGGTAACCAAGAATCTGCTGAGTACTCCACCACAATGCCAAGAACTTTAGAGAAAGGCTATAGTACCCTGGGTGGCCTCTCAATGAGAGATCCATGGGAGAATGTGAGTCACATGTTGGAACAGGGTCTGAATGGGTCATGACCTGCATTGGCAGAGGGAAGTACCCACATTGCAGAGATCATAAATCTGATGAAGAATCAAAGAACTTCTATATTCATAGTAATTCCATAACAATATACATCCTATCAAATCCCAAGGATACTGTAGAGGCTGGATTTACCTTCTTGCATTAAGATCTCTCATTTATTAGCCAAAAAAGAACTCTAGTCTCTTCCCTGAATTCACCCCTCCTCCAAGGTTCTCTATTTCTGTCGAGGGAACCATTTTTCTAGTCACCTAGGTTTGCAATCTACCTTGGTGGCACCTTTAATCATTCCTCTTTCTTATCCCCCATATCTAATCAGTTACCAAGTCTTGTCAATTTCACTTCCATGACATTTCTCTCATCCACTGCCTTTTCTCCATACATATGGCAACCACTCTCATCTCTAACGCTAATCATATCCCAATGGTCTCCTGGTTTCCAGTCTTCCCTCTCTTCAACCCATTGTCCATAAAGTTGCCAAATTAATCTTCCTAAGACTGAAGTTTAACCCTATTCCTTCCCTTTTCAAACTCTTCATTGGCTTTCTTTTGGGGCTAGCTCCTTAAAGTTAGTATTTAAAGTCTTTCACCATCCAGCTCCCACCCACCTTCCCAGGTTTCTTTCCTATTATTTTCCTTCATACACTCTATATTCCAGCCAAGCTTGTTCATTAGCTATCCTCAGAACTGGACAGTCTATTCCTCATTGGCATAACTTTGCAGAGTCTATTCCTGGAATGCCTTGCTTCATCACTTCTACCTCTTAGACTCCCTGGCTTCCTTCTAGGCTCAACTCAGACATGACTTCTAATGCAAAACCTTGTCTGCTCCCTCCCTCACTTGAGGACATTCTCTCCTTCTTCAGGTTAGCTTGCATTTCCTATTCTGTGTCCACCTTGGGTTGCCCCAGCAAAAGGCAGGCTACTAGAGGACAAGAGCTAGTATCAAGAATGAACCTAGGATCTCCATATTTAGCACAGTGCTTTGCCCAATGGAGGGAACTATAAAGATGGTTGGGAAACTGAACTAATTCCTCCTCTTCTTCCAGTCTCAGTTGTACAGGTTCACCAGCCTCTGGGGTATTTTTTTAAATGGGTCCTTTTAGGTATTCTCATTGCACCAGAAGATCAGAGACCTGAGCTAAACCCAGTGACCTTGGGCTATTCATTTCCATTCTCCGAGCCTCAGTTTCCTCATGATGAATAAGGAAGTTGGATTAGCGAGTCTCTGGGGTCCTTTCCAGCTTTAATATACTATTTACTAAATGCCTTGATTCACAGTAAGCAATTTGACACAGGAGAAGCAGCAGGACATAATATATTGCCTCAAAGACACAATAACCTGGGTTCAAGGCCTAAATCTGCTACATACTGACCATGAGACCCTAGGTAAATCCTAGCCTGACATACCACAGAAGTACTCTAGGTAACTCTCACAGTCAATAACTTGCAGAAAAGTTGTTGATCAGCATTGCTGAAAGGACTTTCTGCCCTCCAAAGTTCCTTGTACCAATGAAATCCTGGTCCAAACCCCATTCTTGGGCAATCCAGGGCACATTCCTAACTTTTGATGATAACATCATGGAAGATGTAGTCCATTCAGACCATAACCAAGCAAATGCCTAAAACATATTGACCCATGACTTACAGCATTTTGATGTAATATATTATACAGATTGTCTCAAAAGTATTAGTGCAGTTTAGGCCTTAATAAACTTAAAACTGCAGTAACACTTTTGGGACACCCTATATTACATTTTTTTTCATCTTTTATTCTGATGTCGGTATTTTCCATATATGCAGATCTGCGTCTGTCAAACTGTAAACTCTCAAGAAACAAGGACTATGTCTCAAGTCCTATTTTGTACAGTGACATACAAAAGTAAATTCTTAAAGAGGTAGCCCTATGCACAGACAGAGTAGGTGGTCACCAATATGATCGGATGTATCGCCCCCAAGGTGAACTGCCCCCAAAGTGATCTCTCACTAGTCTGTCATGCAGTCATTCTCTCCTCCCTGGCTTGAAATTCCCATGATATGTGTTACTTCTTTTCTCCAGAAGTCACAGTCAGAACACACATGTGTTGCCTGGGAGGGGCAGAGTTAGTCATTCCTCCACCACGAAAGCATTTAGTACATGTTAGTTAACAGAGGGACAGTGTGGAGTAGGGTATGGAGAGCTAGCTTTGGAATCAAGAAGACCTACATTCAAATCCGACCTCTGACTCATACTGGCTCTCTATTTCTGGGCAAGTGACTTCAACTCTCGGGGTCCCCAAACAACTCTCCAAGACCATGAGGTGTAGAAGGATGGAGGCGCCATACTGATACAGAGAGAGTCCTAACCTATAATTCCCTATAGAAATGAAGTCACCTGGGCAAAAAGAAAAATGTATTAAGGACTTGTTCCCTTGAAATCAGAGAATAGCATGGCCCTGAGTAAAGAGAATCCAGGCTTTGATTGGAGAGTCCATGGCAATGCACATCTATGGAGCTAATTCTATGGGAAGATCATAGATTTAGAGCTAGAGGAGACTTTAAACAGGATTATCTAGTCTTCTCATCTTCCAGATGAAGAAAATAAAGGTGCTCAAGGTCACGAACCTTGTTTCTCTGCCTCCAAATGCAGTACTCTTTCTTCCATTAAAATATGAGTGAACACAGGCAACCCTGAAGAAGGGTGGGGGGGGCATAATAGTGTGGTGAGGTAGGTGAACACCAAAGACCACCTAATTGTTTTGCAGTTCTGTTAGATTCTACTTAATAATAGCTTTTCAATGATCAAGAATATGGTTTCTATATTCCAGGTTTCCATCACAATCAGTATCAGCCCTCCTCTGATTCCCCAAGCACACATGTAAAGAATGAAGCCAAGCCATTTGTAACAATTATCCTGCTTCCTGTTTGCAGTGATACCCACTGGCACAATCCAAGCTCTTGCTCAGTCAAGGGGCAACAGTCTTCTTGTTCTTTGAGTTAATTTTGTTTCATTCTATGACTGCTACACAGGTGAAATCTGCTCTAGAATTCCTTCTCCATCACAAACCCTCTGCTGTGTCTCTTTGATTTGGGCGGGCGGGAAGGAGGGGATGGAAGGAATAGGAGTTAAACATGAAGAAGGAAAGAGAAAGAAAGAAAGAAGTGGTACCTATTCCTTCTTTAATCACCTCAAGCTCAACAGCAACTGATGTGGAAAAGACACTGGCTCTGGAATTAGTGCATCTGGGTTAAAATTGTACCTTTGAGTGATCTTGGGTGGTCATTGTACCTCCCTGGGCCTCAGTTTCCTCCTTTGTGTAAAGTGAGAAGGTTGAATTAAATAGCTTCCAAGTTACCTTCGGATTATAGAGGACATGGGTTTCAACTTTGGTTTGGTGGCTGTGTGACCTTAGGGAAGTCCCTTAACCTCCCTGGGCCTTGGGTTTCCTGATCTGTAAAATGAGAGGTTTCCACTAGGCCTCTAAAGGTCATGACCACAGTTTAAGAAGCCCTGCATAGAAGACTTGGGTTCAAATTCCAGCTTGGCCTATGTGACTTTGGGCAAATCACTTTATCTCTCTTGGTGTCATTTTCTTTATCTGTTAAACAAAGGGATCAGACTAGATGGCTTCTGGGACCCTTTCCAGCTCTTAGAGTTAGGCTCTTATGTGCAACCTTGGGTAAATCATTCAACTCCTTGGGAGCCAGTTACCTTTTCTGTTAAACAAGAAGGGTAGTCTCTAAAGTACCTTCTGGCTCTCTTTCTAGGATTCTAGGAGCTACCTTGAACAAGTCCCTTCCCCTCCCTGGACCTCAGTTTCCTCCTCTGTAAAATGAGGGGGTGGGGTGGGGTTGAACTCTGCCCAAAGAGCTATAAAAATATGCATAGGCTTTGACCCAGCATTGTTAAAGGACCCACATATACAACAATATTTATAACAGCTCTTTTTGTGGTGGCCAAGAACTGGAAATTGAGGGGATGCCCATCAATTGAGGAATGACTGAACAAGTTGTGGTATATGAAGTTAATGGAATAAGAAATAAGAAATGATGAACAGGTGGACTTCAGAAAAACCTGGAAAGACTTATATGAACTGATACAGAATGAAATGAGCAGAACCAGGAGAACATTGTATATAGTAACAGCCACAGCATATGAGGACTGTTTAAGATAGATTTAGCTCTTCACAACAATGCAAGGACCTAAAACATTTCCAAAGGACTCATGATACAAAATGCCATCCACATCCAGAGAAAGAGCTATGGAATCAGAACGCAGATGAAGCAGACTATTTTCTCCTTCGTTATGTTTGGTTTTTCTCATGGTTTCTCCCATTCGTTTTAATTCTTCTATGCAACATGATTAAAGTGAAAATGTGTTTAATAAGAATGTATGTGTAGAACCCATATAAGACTGCATGACGTCTTGGGGAGGGACAGAGGAGGGAGGGGGAGAAAATTTAAAACATATGGAAGTGATTGTTGAAAACTGAAAACAAATAAATTATTTTTTTAAAAAATGAAGGGGTTGGATTCCATGGCTTCCAAGGTTTCCTCCACAATTGTTGGGTCTAGATCTAAGCTCCTGGGATCTCATTCCCCTGACACCACCCAGGCACTCTCTGCTACCCAGAACCCCAAGCCAGCAAAACCTACACTACAAGCTAAGAGCAGGTAATTAATTACTCACCTAGCAGAAAGATTCTTTGCTTTCCCTAAGAAGTCCTGGAAGGGTTGGTGGAAACAGGAATCCCTCTCTTGTGGGTTTAAGATATTAGCTGATGTACAGAAATGCATTTGGCCTTGAACTTTGGAGTTGCTTTCAATATCTATTGTGTAAAACCAAGTACACCTGTCGGGTTGCATTTACCTGGTTCATCCATCAGAACTTGATGAACAGGCCTGCAAACCTTTTTATCCTGGTACTTGCCCTGAGGCTTCCTATGACCTTTCATACCTGGTCTCACCCCTCCCATAAGATCAAAACGAAACAAGAAAAATAGCCTAGTGAAGTTTTTTCTCTACTATTGGGAAGGGGGGAAGAGCAGGCCATTCATCTTTTGCTTTGTTTTTCCTATTTCAGAAACAATCCTTGGATGAGCTGGGTTGGGATGAGGAGAGGAGTGATGATAGGGCAGGAACTGCCATGAGGATGGGCAGAGGCTAGAAGTAGGACAAGTAGTGGGTGGAGGTGAAAGGCGGAGAGGAAAGTGCTACCTGTGGTACCGGCAACTGAGCCAACAGTCCTCACCCCACCCTTGCTCCAGCTCCCCTACTGTGGCCCAGCCACCTCTCCGAATGGAACTCCATTTCTCAGACCTCAGGGCCAATCCCCACATCGCTTGTCCCTCCCAAAGGGGCAGCTTCCCCATTTTGTTTGTTGTTTCTTAGGATGAGCAAGCTTGGGTCCCTTGACAACAGGGACTACTTCCACTTCCACCTTTGTAGCCTTGGCATTAGCACACAGTAGGTGCTTAATTAGTGCTTGCTGATTAAAGACAAAGATGATTATAGTTTTGTCTTTGTATCATGGGCACTTAGCACAGTGCCTGACATAGTAGGTTGTTTAATACCTGCTTGCTAATTAAAGGCAGGGACAATTTTGAATTTGTCTCTATATTCCCAGTACCCACACAGTGCTTGGTGCACAGCAGGTGCTTGAGAAGTGGCTAGTGATGGGCTGGTGACACTTTTCCATCCACATCCCTCCAAATGCCAAGGTTAGCCAGAAGAGGAAGTCATATATCGTAGAAAGAAAATGGAGTCTCAAGTGCTCTGGGACAGTCAAATATCAGCAACACATACCTCAACTTGTTGACAGATCTGGATCAGTTTGGCCATCTGATTCTCTAGCTCACTATTACGCTTAACCAGATTCGTCAGGTTCATTTCCAGAGCTTGCTGTCATCATGGAATAGGACAAAGTGGCAGCATGGGGGAGAAAAAGGAGAGAAAATCAATAGTTAGGCATTGACACTCTTGGTGTGGCAGCCAAGAACTCTAAACATTCATTTCCAATGACCTTGCACATGAGAATTTTCTTAGACTCAAAAGTAGCCTCCATTGTAAAGATCCTAGTTTCAGAACTGGAGGAGATCTCAGAGGTCAAGTCTGACTTAGGGAGGGGAAGAGATTTGTCCAACGTCAACAAGTACGAAGAGGCAGAACCTGTATTTGAACCAAAACTTTCTGAGTCGAAATCTAGCACTTTTTCCATTATACCCTGCTACAAGGGTTTTTTGAGGGCTGCTAGGTGGCACTGCAGTGAATAGAGCACTGGGCCTGGAGTCAGGAAGACTCCTCTTCCTAAGTTCAAATCCAGCCTCACACTTACTAGTTGTATGCCCTGGGCAAGTTACTTCATCCTGTTTTTCTCAGTTTTCTCATCTGTCAAATGAGCTGGAGAAGGAAATGGCAAACCACTCTAGTATCTCTGCCAAGAAAACCCACCAAAATAGTCACAAAGAATTGGACATGACTGAAAATGACCGAATAGCAACAAAGGTTCTATGTCAAGTAGTAGCAGAACTAGTGTTCAAACCCATGTATTACAACACCCAGTCAAGTTCACTGCTATGCAACACCATGTTTCCTAGGCCTCTCCAATTTTTCATGTCATCATTAGAATTCTGGAATATTTCTTTGGTTCTGATACAACATGGGTAGGTCCTGATTAGTATGAATAATGAATCCCCTGGTTACATGTATCTGAATTCCCACTGTTTGAAGAGAGAGTTAGGTTAAATACGGTAACTGGTTCCATCCCAATGGAAATATTCAGGGCAAATTCAAATAATGCAATCATGCAACCAGGAGGATTCAATTATTCTCACTAATAGGAATAATCTGTATCTACCCCTCAAAAAAAATGGCATTTGAGTTGCTGTTGTGTTCATCCTTCATTTTCAAAGAGGATCATGACATGAGAGAAATGATGACGACTTGCACTGGACAATCTAAATGAATAAATCTTCATTCAATCATCTGTCCATTCATCTAGCCTCATAGTTTTCCTTCTTCACCATTAAGGAGTGGCTTATGAAGGAGCTACATGGACACGGTGATCCTATCAAGAGAGAGAGCACTGGCTGATGTCACTCATGTGCTTTCAGGCACATGTTGTAAGCAGCTCCCATCTCCATGAAGACCTTCATGTAACCTAACTGTAGTATTTAGAACCACAGGCTTGAGATGAACAAATCTGCCCCCTCCAACTCCCAAACACAATGAGGTTTTGTCCCATCACTGAAGTGAGGGAAAGCACTGGATGCCAAGGCAGAACACATGAGCTCAAATCTTTATTCTGCCATTTACTTTGCATGACTTTGAACAAGTTATATTATCTCAATAGGTCTTGGCTTCCCCTTCTGTAAAATTAAGGGATTGGACTATGTAGATTCTGAGGTCCCTTCCAGTTCTATACTTAGGATCCTCTCTGCGGCCTTGAGCAAATCACTTCTTCCCAGGCCTCAGTTTTCTGTTCTGTTAAATGAGGTGGTTAGACTAGCCAGCCTCTAGGATCTCTTTCATCTTCCCTCTCACCCATATCCTTATTTCTACCCCCTTATCTCAAGCCTTAAACTAGAGCTTCTTCTCCCCTCCCCAAACTGCGCCACCCTACCCCCCCCCCCAGCCAAGAACTTATTCAGACACTATACCAGGGGTGGGAAACCTTTGGCCTTGAGGCCACATGTAGCTTTCTAGGTCCTTGGGTGCAGCCCTTTGACTGAGTCCAAATTTTACAGAACAAATTCTTCTATTAAGGGAATCTGTTCTGTGAAGTTTGGATTCAGTCAAAGGGCCACACTTGAGGACCTAGAGGGGATTTGTTTTGTCAAGTCTAGATTCAGTCAAAGGGACCTTGAGGACCTAGCAGGTCACATGTGGCCTCAAGTCTGCAGGTTCCCCACCCCCCCACACTACACTCCTGTCTTGCTTCCTTCTCCTTAAAACATCCCCCACCATGATTTTTAGAAACCTCTCAATCTCAGCTTTTTTCCAGTTCTATGAAAGCTCCAGAGAACAGATTCTTTTTTCATTGCAGCCAGAGCCTTCAGGAAGTCTGCTCAGAGGGATTCAAGCACAGAATTCCTTTTCAATACACTAGGAGGTTGCAGATGCTTAATTTACCTTGTATAAGGCTGGAACTGTGGCTAAAAATCCAGCCTCAGAGTCAGGAAGACTTGGTGAGGTTAAGTCCCAACTCTGACACCTCCTGGCTGTATGACCTTGGGCAAGTCACTTAACTTCTCAAGTTATCTAAGAGAAGAATGGAAGAGACAGTACCCACTTTTTCTGGCTAAGGGAATCCCCACATGAATAAATTCACGGGTCCAGTTAAAAAAAAGTTCCCCTGCGTGTATTTTAGGGTGCGTTTACTTGCATAAACTTGTACATTAAAGCGCAGATCATTCCCATAGTAGGAGACAGTGGAGAAGAGGGCAGGAATCTCAGTTTGGAGATTATTCCTGGACCAGTGGAAATCTCATACTTCCCAAAGGCACAAATTAGAATACCTTAGAGAAATATAACGTAGAATGGAGAACCTAGGGTAGAAACTAACCTAGGTTAGTTTCTGCACATTTGTTTTGGATGGAGCCGCGATTCCAAGGGATGCGGAAGGATGAGGAAATCAGAGCTACCAATCCACTGGTACCTTCACTTAAACTTCAGATTTGAGAGGGTTGCTTGGGGGCACTGAGGTTAAGTGACTTGCCCAGGGTCTCACAGCCAGTATGGACTTTGAATTTAGGTCTGCTCAACTCTGGATACACTCTACCACCTGGCTTCTCAAACATGTGATATGAGAAATCAATAATTCAAAAGATAATATATTTCTCTTCAAACTTTGCAGTCCTCAAGGATGATATGTTTTTGAAAAAGCGTTTCATAAATGTCATCAATCAACTGACAAGGATTTATGAAATGCTTACTATGTACCAGGCTTATGTGAGATGCTGGAAACCCTTATAAATAATTCATAATTCAGAGAACAAGTACGAACACTGTTGTGCTTTATGCATTTGTGGCTCCGATCTGAGACTCAGAGCCTCCAAGAAGCTGTTGAAAAAAGAAATCAGACCTGTACACACACAATTTGAGGTCTTGCTGGGTTGTGGGATTTGAGTTACTGTCACAAAATGGAGGCAAATGCTTCCTTTGCCTAAGCCCTACCTAGCAATTTACAAAATGCCAACCCCTTTTAACAGCAGAAGCAAGCCCGAGAAGATAAGCCTAATTTCAAGCTTATTTCATTGATATATAAATGTTTTAAGTTAGAATTCAGGATCAATGATGAACACAGAGCATCTGCGTGACCTTGGGCAAGCTTTTTCATCTCTCTGGGCTTAAATTTTCCCATCTGCAATATGAATGGCCCCTGAGGTCCTTTCCAGTTCTCGATCTAGGAAACTTTGATCTCACAGGCTTCCTAGCAACAGAAAGGACCCTCCTCAGCTTTTAGGGACCTACCTTATCTTCTCTTTAAAAGTCAATTTTCAAATCCAAATATGATTTTTTTGCTTTAGTCTGTCTCTGTGTTCATCAAAGACATATGGATTCTCTAGAAGCCGAACTGGCCATCTGGTTCAGAAACTAAAGGCCATAGCCTTATGTCACATTTGATTCCTTCCCAAAATACATGTATTTCATCTTGGGCTGACACAGGCTAAGTCCCACAAGAAGCACTGATATGATGCTTACTCTAGGACCTTCGCCCTGACCATCTGGAACTCCGGTTAATTTTCCCCATTTGAGGAGCTAAGAGGAAGCAATGACAAGAGCATTGTCCAGAATGAAGGAGGAAAGCAAAGTAGAGGCTCTTTGGGCAGAAGGATGGAGTTCCACAGTGGTCTGCCCCACAGGAAGAGGGGAAGACAAAGGATCAGCTGCCTCAAGCTCTCAGCTGCAAGTTCAGGCAGCAAAACCCAAAGGACCAGGCCAGATGGAGGTAGGGAGTCCTGCCCCTGGGTTAGTCAAGATGTGAAGCCAGCTGGGAGGCCATGAAGCTTCATTTCATGAGGCTCTGCAACTATCTTGCTATCCAAGGGATCATGAGGTCATGGACCCTTTTTTGTATCTGGGGAGTCAGTGGCCCTCTTCTCAGAAGGATGATGGTCAATGCACACAAGAAAATATGTTGGATCACAACATGCCTGAATTATAGATATTAAAATAATTACCAAAATATTAAACAAAACGAGGTGATGGATCCCAAGCCAAGAACCCTGGTTTAGGAAAAGCCCTGGTTGGGTGACTGAATACAGCCAGGAGCTAAACCATCCTTCTTTGCTTATTTCTCCATTTTGAACACAACACAAAACAGCCTGATCCTCTTCTCCTCCTGAGAAAAAACACCATTTCCATTTAATGGCCCACTAAGACTTTCTCAAATGAAATCCTATAATAGGCCTCCTTCCTTCCCCCAACAGTACCAGGCTCCAACAGTGGCCATTTTCTAGGAGTCCAAATGTGCAATTGCTAGAAGCCAAGACACAATTCAATACACCAGTAAGTATCTCTAGTATTCACATAATCTCTGTACTTCTCAAAGCACTTGCACATAGAGTACCTTGGTAGAGTTCCACAAAGATCTTCAGAAACAGATATAGATGTGAGACTGCAGTGTGTGACCTGTGAGGCTTTGGACAAATCACTTTTCCTCCTTGGGCCTTGGTTTCCTACTTTGTAAATGAGGGGGTTGGAACAGATGACCTCAGAGGTCCCTCCTCTGTCTAGATCTAAGATCTTACGACCATATGTCTGTGGTATTGTGATAAATTACTATCTATGTAACTTTAGGCAGGTCACTAACTTTCTAAAGCTCAGTTTCCTCTTCTGTAAAATGACAGACATAATGATCGATATGTGCATATGCACATACATATATATAATGTATATTACACACAGAGAAACAAAGTCTTACATACACAAGATTTATAGAGTTGGGTACACTAATCAGCATAGAATTCGAAAAAGAAGGCTGTCTAGTTAACTAGAAGGTTGAATGAGAAAAAATGGGGCTGGGGTAGGTAGCTGGGTGGGGAAAAGGACAATAAAGAGGGAAAAGGTCAAGTGGCCAGCCAGCAAAGAGATAAAAAGTATTCTACTTTATCTGATTTTCCAAACTGCTAATATCCTTTCGAATTTCCTCTAAATTTGCTCAGTCTTGCTCCATTTTTCCCAGCTCTCAATCTCCCCTTCTAGTCTTCTGTTTCTCTCTTCCCTTTTCTCTCTCTTCAACTTTCTCCCTATATCACTGCCAATATCCTTTATTGCCAGGTAATATTTTAAAACAAGAACCCCAAAACGTGTAAACGTGGCTTGGTTTGAGCATACTTTATGAAAATTGTTGGAAACATAATGAGAAAATGAAAATATGCTTGTTTATTCATTTCAGGAAATTCCTCTATTCCCACTGGTTTTCATCCGCCATATTTTTGGCAGGCTGGAGGCATGGAAATGGGACAACACCACTCTCCAAGAGAATTACGATAATCATGTCTGATTTACGCAGACGTCATTGTCGGGTTAGGCAGTAGGAAAATCCTGCAATCAAAATGAAGAAGTACTTAAAATTAAGGCCATGCTAACACTTTTGCTCATACTCTGGCTCATAATGTTGTCAGTAATTCTTTCAGGCTCCTGAAATAATCAGAGGGGTAAGATAAATGCATGCCCCACAGGGTGAGAGCTGTAGCAAGCTTTACTGACTTCTGGAAAACCACTGTTAAGATTTGCTTCATCTGGAACTATCGTTAAGTCTATAAATACATCTCGAGTAAATATAAAGTGAAAAGGCTTTGTCCTTGGCCTCAAGGGGTTTACATTCTAGTAAATGTGGGCTAGAGTAGTCAAAGATGGTTGGATGGCAGAATAGGGCATAGAGGCACAGAAGAATAGGTAGGATTTGGATAGAGGGAGCAGAAATTCCAGGTAAGCAGGTTGTATCCTAAGTAAAAGCCGGGGTCAAAAATCAATGGCTGTGTGGGGTAACAGTGAGGAGACTAGCTGTCTAGGCTGAAGGATTTGTGGTGGAGAGAAGCAGGGAACTGAGGTTGAACAGCAGGATGGGTGGGACTAGACTGTGGAGGGCCCTAACATCAACTTGAAGAGTTTGGATTGGAAGCAAAGGAGGACGGTTTTGCTAGTTTAAAAAGCAGTAGAATTATAGAGATCAAAATGTATTTCCATGTTAATAACATCATTTTCTAAGGATGGGGGAGGGAGGAGTGTTTGTAACTTACAAGTCTGAAACATACACACACACACACACACACACACACACATGAAATATGGAATATCTCATTGGTTCATAGAGCTAATAGAGCATAGGAAGTTAGAGTTCATAGAGCTAGAAGGGTCCAGGAAACTGAGGATCAGAGAGTGGAAGAGACTTGACCAAAGTCACACAGGTGATGAGCAGAAAAGCCAGGACCTGACTAGGTCCTCTGACTTCAATGCCAGGTGTCTGTCTACTTTACCCAGATGCCTCTAATAAATCAAATATAGAAGAAATATCCAAAATGCAAGCATTTTTAAACATTCAAGAATTAATTGAGCCACTGGTAGTTTCTGGGTTGAAATGTGCACTGACCCCCACTGGCAGATGTGACAGCTGAGGCTGGATTATAGAATTTCATTGGAGAACATATCTTAAGAGACCATGGTGCTTTGTGCTTGTTCAGACTTTCCCATTTGAAATCTAATGTTCTACTCATTACACAATTCAACATTAGGAACTCTAAGTCCTATTTAGGGGATCTTATATCAAAAATGATTAAAAACCAGCACTGAAGCTCTGGCAGAATGAAAAAAAAATACAACCTATCAGTTGCAGATCAGAAAGTCAGGATAAACAGTTGATACGTATTCACTAGGCAGAGCTACAGTGGGTAGAGTGCTGGGCCTGGAGTCAGAAAGACCTGAATTCGAATCCAGATTCAGATACTTACGAGCTGTGTGACCCTGGGCAAGTCATTTCACTCTGTTTGCCTCAGTTTCCTCATCTGTAAAATAAGCTGAAGAAAACTGCAAACCACTCCAGTATCTTTGCCCAAAAAAAGCCCAGATGAGGTCACACAACTGAAACGACTAGACAATAACAAAACATATTAGCTCTGCTTCTTCACATTCTCCACTAAATTTGAGGTCACAGGCTCATGGTAACATAGCTATAG
Source organism: Bettongia penicillata ogilbyi (assembly GCA_023548195.1). Classification (NCBI taxonomy): domain Eukaryota; kingdom Metazoa; phylum Chordata; class Mammalia; order Diprotodontia; family Potoroidae; genus Bettongia; species Bettongia penicillata. The sequence goes on along the minus strand of JAJHZJ010000375.1, from coordinate 726,480 downwards.
AGCTGAAAAGGACCTCAGAGGTCATTAAGTCCGACCCTCTCTTTCTCCTCAGAGGAGAAAATTGAGATCCAGGGAAATAAAGTGTCTTGATCAAGGTCATACAGGGAATAAATGTCAGAGCAGGATTTGAACCCAGATTCTCTGCTAATGCTTCATCTTGTCATAGAGGTGACTGTGGGTTCCTAAAGGCTTCAATTCCAGACTCTGACTGTGTGATCAACACAGAACTACCAGTCCAGCTCTGCCTAGAGAGGCCCATCAATAGATCTACTGCAAAAAGGTAAATCTTTTGGCCATAGTGACTCATGAAGATCTTCTTCCAAAATTGCTGAAAGGCTAAGATCTACGTTGATGGAGGGACTTCTCAGCCTGGAGTCTTCATGGTGTAATGGAAAGTCAGAAAACCTGCTTTCAAATCCTACCTCTGCCACATACTAGTCACGTTCCCATTGGCCAATCACAAACTCTTTGAGTGAAAGTTTCTTCATCAAGGAAATGTGAACAATCAGCAGAATATAGTAGAAAGAGCCCCAGATCTTGAGTTAAGGGACTAGAATTCAAATCCTATCTGCTCTGCTTAGTGCTGTGTGACCTCAGGAAAGTCACCAACCTCTCAAAACCTCAGTTTCTTCATTTGTAAATTTCTAAATCCAACTCTAGATCAGATTCTACATGTCACCTTGGGCCAGTCCCTTGCTGTCCATGAGCCTCAGTTTCCTCCTCTGTAAAGTGAGAGGTTGAATTAGCTGGTCTCTGAAGTCCCTTCCAGCTCTAGACATAGGATCCTGTGTGTAATTTCACACAAGTCCCTTTCTGTCCCTGGGTTTCAGTTTCCTCCTCTGTAAAATGAGGAGGTTGGAGGGCTAGTTAGGTGGCACAGTAGATAAAGTATTGGCCCTAGAATCAGGTGGACCTGAGTTCAAATGTGGCCTCAGATATTTACTAGCTGTGTGACCTTGGGCAAGTCACTTAAACCTAACTGCCTCCAAAAAACCAACAAAAAGGCAGGGGTTGGACTCCATAGTCTCTGAGGGCCCTTTCAGTTCTCTCTATAAATCTAAGATCTCTGTCCTACCTCCAAGGGCTGTTGTCGGAATCATATGAGATCATGGCCAGGGAAAATATTAAGTCACTATAAATCACTGGACATATGTTTTGTTAATGTTGTGTTATGCTGTTATTTTGTGTTATGTTACATCATATTATGCTTGTATAGTGTATTTGCTGTAAGCATTATCTTCTTTTCTTCCTGGTATTTCTAGTTTGGGTTTTTGTCCTTTCCTTCACAAAAGACCAGAGATGTTTTTCTTGCTACTTTACTTTCAACAATCCTCTCCTTAGGGAAGTACCCGAGGGATTAAGGAGATAATGAGGAATGCTTTTTCAATTTAAAATTCATCCCAATTGGATATAACTGATAGTAAAGTCAAAGTAAAATCAAGCTTTCTCTCTCCTAATGTGGAGAAGTTAATATTCTTTCAAGCCAAAGGAGATCTCCTCACACAGCTCACCTTCAAACTCCATGCCCCCCCATTCAAAATAGTCCAGAAGACCTCCTAATCAGTCAATCAACACGTGCTAGGTGCTAAGGATACAAATAGAACAAAGAAACAATCCTTTACTACGTACAACACATCACAGAGTCGTGAGCAATTCATATGCTTCTACTTTCACCACAAACCTGAGCAGAAAAACTTTTCATTTCTTTTATCCCTTGCTCCAGGTCTGTAGTTTGGGAGGAAGCTCCCTTTCAGTAAATCAGAATTGGAGAGAATTGTCTTTGGTGGTGCTGACAAGTTAAATGATCTGTCCATGCTACCAGGACAACGGTGCTGACTTATGTCTAAGAGTTGAAAGGGACCTTACCTGTCATCCAGTACATCCTCCTTGGCCTATGGAGGAGACTGAGGCATAGGAAGCTTTAAGTTACCTGACCAGAGTCACAAAGTTAGAAAGTCTCAGAGGCAGGATCTGAAGCCAGTCTTCCTGGCTCCAAGGCCAGCTCTCTCACCACAACACCACACTGCCCCTCATGTCTACTCAGTTTATAATCTGAAGGATCTACCATTTCCTCAAAAGTGAAAAAGGCAATGTTTGAAAGAGGGTCTTCTTTTGGTCTTCCCTACCAAAATCGCTGCTCTATCTCAGACTTTGTATTCTCATCAAAATTTTGAAAATTCAATTATCTACAGGTTTTCAAGTAATTGGAACTGTAAAGATATAGCTTCATCACAGAATCATAGCCTTTCAGTGATGGAAAGAGTGCTTAGTGGACATCTAGTCCAACTGGTATCCCCACCTCCCAAATCTCCACCAAAACTTATCCAAGGTCTTTAATGGGGGCAGGGGAAGTGCATCACCTCCCGAGGCAATTTGCTCTACTTGATTTTCTTTTTGGACAGCTCTGACTGTTAGGAAGTTCTTCCTAATATCAAGCCTAATATTGTCCAAGTTTTTTATTATCTCACGGATACACATGGATACAGAGTTTTCTCCTTTCAATGTTTCTCAGGATCACTGCCTTGTTCCAGTTCCAACACCTGCAAGTCTTTAGCAGTGGTTGTTCCATCATCCCATCTCCCTCCCTTCACTCCCCCAGCTCCAGATTCCTCCAAACCCTTTAGCTTCTGTCTTTCTGTCATGTCTTCCATTTTGAAACAGTAAGCATCTACTCAAAGCAAACTATGGTATAAATGGAAGAGCATTGGTGTTGGAAATGGAAGAAACCTGGTTCTAATTCTGACTTCACTTACCCTCAGAAAGCCTCAGTTTCCACATCCAGAAAATGGAAATCATACTTGCCATGCCTTTACCTCACCAGGTGGTTGGAAAATTTGCTGCACTATAATGTGTGAGCTATTTTATTTACTTGTGCTAGTGATCAATTAACAACTTGGGTAATATGTTTATACTGAAGTGTAAAGCATCTGATGCCAGTCTTAGTGGGCGAGAACACAGGGCAAATCAGCCCCATAGGAGGATCATTGCATATAGTGCCAGGGGCCAGAAAGGCAGAAGACCTGGGCTTGAGACCTAGCTCCCCAAGAACAGATGCTCTGCATAACCTTGGCTGAGTCACTACATTTCCCTAGAACTGCTTACTCATCAGTCCCAGGCACCTAAGCTCTCCCTCCTTGATCTTAACTGAAAAGGAACCCAGAGGCCATCTGGCTTAATCCCTCCATTTGACAAATGAGAAAACTGAAGCCCTGTGAGTTTAAATTAATTGCCTAAGGTCACACTTGCTCCAAGGATCACTGATCCAGCTGGAGCTGGTAGGACTTTTGAGGTCACCTAATCCCATTCTCTCATTTGAGAGATGAGGAAACAAGAACCACAGAGATAAAATAACCTGCCCATGGTCACACAGGTCATCCCTCCATTTGGTGTTTAAAATCTTTCATGGTCTGCCCCTTTCTCATCTCTCCAAACTCTCCACATACTCCTCAATCCAGCAAAAATGGCCCCCTAATTATTCCTCCTCTAGAATACACTAATGCCTGGGCTGGCTCCCACCTTTGGAATGTTCTCCCTCCTTCTCTCCCCCTCTTGGTTTCCTTAGCTTCCTTGGAGACTCGGCTTAAATCCCACTTTTCCGGTGCCCCCAGATACCAGTGCCTTCCCCTTTGGGGTGGCCTTTCCTACAGAGATGGAGATACAGATGCATGCAGTGTACAGAGCATATTTAACTGCTTCTGCTGAGAATCCACGGGAATAGACAAAATATTTGAGCAGATATACACCTTTAAAAGGGGGTTCTACTGTATATACTCTTAAACTCAGCTAATGTATGTACTGGTTTTGCTGAGCTCTTTCCCCTCCTCTTAAAAAGAAGTTCATTATTACCCGGGTTGCTCACAGGGAAGGGGATGAAGGAGGCATGAAGGTGATATAAATAAGTGCTTACAAAAAACAAACTATTAAAAGTAAAAGAAAATAAAAATGAAAGGACAGGATTCTTAAGGGCAGACTGAGATCAAGTACTGGCCTACCAGGAGAAAGCCTTCATTTCCTCCCTCTCTCTCCCTTCCTCCTCCTTCCTGGATTCCCTCCTCCATCCAGGCTTATACAATCAGGCCCTTTTGAGTGTCCCACACTCTCACTTCCCCACCAAACCACACACCAACACATTTTCTGGATTCTTCTGAAGGCATTTGTGCCCACACAGGAAGGACATTGAGAAGGATCAACGGTCATCTCTGAAATTCATCTACTAACCTGATGCTTGGCAATCCTAGGGTGAGGTAATAGGGTTTCCAAAACCACTTGAGTTGGCAAGACCAATGGGGTACTGATGAAACCCCAGCAATGTCTGGGCCTGTGACTCCCAAGCAGACCACTACCTACAGTGATGATGACTGCAGTTCGGCCAGGCACTTAGGACTCCTTCCTGCTCACCAGGTGATCAGTGAGGTCTCATGGCTCCAGAATGGCTTTTTCATATATGCTGCCCGCAAACCCCATCACCCACATAACTGCACACACCCAAAGCTGCCCTGACACCTCTCCACCCCACCCCCAAAATAAACATAGGTACAGAAAGACGGACATACAACAGATATAGACACGTAGACATGGACACACTCCAAAGAGGTGGACTGGCAGAGAGCTGGGGGACTCATGGGAGAATAAGAAATAAATTTTTGGATTGGCCAATGTGTAGATAAGCTTGCTATGGCATGGTAGATAGAGAGATAGCCTTGGAGGCAGGAAGCCCTGGGTTCAAGTTTTACCTCTGACTGATGACAAGTTGGAGCAGTCATTTCATTCCTCAATGCCTCAGGCACCTCGCTAAGATTCTAAGTTATAAAGCAGTGCTGATCTACACTGATAGAGGGATTTTCCTTATACCGGGATTCCCTATATCATTGAGATCATAGGTCTAACCCCTATCCCCATGCCCATGTTTATTTACTATAAGGGAGAATTGATTTTAATGATGGAGGGGAGGGAACAGGACTTAGGAAGAAGAGGGGGAACAGCAATAGAGAGGTTGAAAAGAAAAGGTCATTGTAGCATTTGGGGGAAATGTACAAAAGAAAACAAAAAGAGATTCAAAAGGAGATACAGATAAGTTAGGACAGCTTTGAAACTAGCATTTTTTTTACATTGTGAAAATGCAAACAGTATGCTATAGAGATGTGTGGCTTCAGATCAAATCCTTTTCTCTGTTTTGTGAACATGAAAATGCTCATGTTTCATGACATTTGTCAAGCAGAAAGAAACAAAAAAAATTTTTTAAAAGAGCTAATGGATGGGTGAGAAGAGGTATGTATCATGCAGTGTTTCCCAGTACCTGGGAAGGTACTAGGCAGCAGTAGATATAGCTTGAGACTTAGGAGTCAGAAAGAAATGAGTTTTAAGTCAGCCTCAAACATTTATTAGCTGCGTGACCACAGGCATTTCATTTAACCACTATGTGCTTCGGTTTCTTCCTCTGTAAAATGGGGATAAGAAAAATCACCTTCAGTTTCCTCATTTGTAAAATGAGAATAAGAAATATCACCTACCTCCCATTACTGTGAGCATCAAACATATTAACTTATGAAAAGTGCTTTGTAAACCTTAAAGCACTCCATAAATGCTAGCTATTGTTATTACCTATTATCTATGTTGCTTTGGCTATAACTAGATGCCATCAGACTTGACTAGGCTGTAGATGTAATAGGCCACTGGTTACTTACGCATTTCCTGACTATACATTAACAGAGTTCCTAGGATCATTGATCCAAGGAGAAAAAACCTTTGAGGTCATGTAGTATATACTTTGTTCCTTTTAAAACAGAAGAAATAAGAGGTTAGTCAGGGGTGGGGAACCTGTGGCCTTGAGGCCACATGAAGCTCACTAGGTCTTCAAGTGTGACCCTTTGACTGAATCCAAACTTCACAGAACATGTGGCCTCAAGACCACAGGTTCCCCACTCCTGGGTGAACTGCCCAGAGTCAGGACCTGAACCCAGGTCCTCTGATGCCAAATCCAGCAAGAGTCTGCATGAGTGGACAAATTATAGGAGCAGAGCTATTTCTTTAAAATGGGTATTCCCTTTGAATACAAAGTAGAAAAAAAACTACTCAGTCATGTGAGAAAAGCCACCCATGCCCATGAAAATTAAAGGACTACATGACCCTGAGCAGGGAGAACAGATTGTCAGAACACTTCCAAATCTCTTACCTTGAGTTTCTCAAATCGGTCACTAAGAGATGCCACTTGGTGGTCTCTATGGCGCCCCACCAGTTTGCATAAGGCACAGATCAGTTGGTCATCAGCCACACAGTACATGTTCACTTTCTCATTCTCATGCTCCAGGCACATGAGACCTCGAAGATGTGTGTCTGGTACTGGCTCCACCAATCGGTGGCTGGTAAAGGGCTTCTTGTTTGGGTGGGTGGCTCGGAGGCAGCGGTCACAGTAAGACACCTCACAGGTTATGCAGGTCTTCACTGCATCACGGGGTGGGGCCTGTTCACAGAACTGGCATGCAATTCGTTCGCTAGACATGGTGGGGCTAGGCCTGTAAGTCCGCTCCCGGCAGCTCTCGCCTGGGGAATTGGGCCCACTCAGAGAAGCCTTCTGGAACCGATCGATAATGTTCTGTAGGGTCACATTCCTCTTGAGGCCATCTAGGCCACGATGGGTCAAGGAGATGACATATCGGCAAGTAGGACACTGGAAGGCAGTGATGGGTTCAACTGATTCCCCAGAGCTGCAACTGGACACAAGGATTCGGTGGGCACAGCTGAAGCAGAGGCTATGAGCACACGGAAGCAGGAGGGGGTCTTCAAACAACTCTAGGCAGATTGGGCAGGTCAATTCTGACTCCAATGTTTCCATCTTTAATGAAAATAATCTTGTTGGTCCATTAAGAACCATGGAGGCTGGTCATTCACCTATAACACAAAGGAGGTATTAGCAAGAATTCCCAAAGCAAATGGTCTTCTAGTACCATAATCTGAAGGAAATGTCCCATTAGCTGAGAGTAAAACAGAAAATCTTTGATACCTCCTCTTCTTTAATTTTAACAATCTTTCTAAAACGCCTGAGTCTACCTGACTTTCAGCTGCTGTGAGAGAAGGTTATGGGAGAAGGAATAGGAGAAGAGATGACTGAGCTGCATAAGAAATAGGAAATTGTGAAGATGAAATAGAGGGCTTTTGACTTGTGAAAAAGTAGAAACTGTGTTTAGTGAGGGGAAATTAAAGGAAATGGGAAGAAGAACAATCTCACTTTGAGCTTGTTTGACAGAAGGTTGAAAGAGAGGGAACAAGATTAAATAATAAGGACCTGAAAGGAAAGAGGAAGGTAGTTGGCAAGGTAAGTAAAAAGAGGTAATAGGACAAATAGATGAGTAAAGGAAACTGGCAAAAAGGATTAAGGAGTAGGGCAAGTTGACAAAACAGAGAGGAGGGAAGAGGAGGTAGAGGAGGTAGGGTACAGGATGGTTGTAAAGTTTTAGAGACTAATCAAAAGATCTTGGATGCTGCTATAAAGTAACTAAAAGGCAATAATAGATTGTAAGGATCTTACTTAGGTGCTTAGGAGTCAGATGCAAACACAATGAATTAAAAAAAAAAAACTGGACCAAAGATCTCAATCTGTATAGAACGCAGGGAGTATGCAATATTTGTTTTTTCTTTCACAGTCAAATGACTGCTGATAGTTCCAAGTGAAGGCCTGTCTCCCGACTAGAGGACCAGGTGATCTCACCAGAATCCTGGTTATCAAGAATAATTAAGTATTTCTTTAAAAATAATGGAAGCAGGACTTTGGGGAGAAGGGGGAAGGTTTGTTAGTAGAAGATAGAAAACTTAAAGAGGGTAGAGGAGGGACACAGAGACAGGTGAGGGGATCCTGTTTGGGGGTGGGGGAGAGGAAAAACAAGAGGACAGCTTGGCTGGAACATGAAGGCTAATGTGAAATCAATCTAGGAAGAGAGGTCAAAGCCAGACAATGAAGCTTGTATTTTGTCGCAGAGGTAATGGTGAGGCAAATGAAGTTCCTAATCAGAAGTGACATGGTCACACCTATGCTTCTGGAATATCAATTTGGCAATGGTGTGGCCTCTGGATTGAAGAGGAGGGGGACAAGAGGCAGGGAAACTGATTCTGAGGTTACTGCAATAGCCCAGGTAAGAGGTGAACACAAGAATGGCGGTTTCACTCAACCGAATCGGGATGTTAAGAAGAAAGGTGGGTTTAGGAGGAAATAGAAGTTTCATATGGGATCTGTTGAGACTCCTCTGAGATTATACAAGTGGAGGTGTCCGACAGACTGGAGCCCAGAAAACAGGAGGGGGCAGATAAATAGATTTTAATGTCATCTGTATAGAGATGGTAGTTGAACTGATAAAGTCGCGGAGAGAAAAGAGAAGCAAGCCCGGCCAGAAGCCTAGGATGTAATTTGGCACATAGGACAGAACAAAGATGATTCTCTGGAAAAGGAGGCTGAGGAGTGATCAGAGATTGGGGTAGGAGGAGAACCAAGAGAGATCATGGAGGAGAGAGTATCCAAAGGAGAAGGTAGTCAACAATTTCAAATCCTTACATGGAAGGAAACTGAGTCTCAGAGATACTAAGTGACTCCCTCAAGGTTGCACATAGGGTCCTGGATTTAGAACTGGAAAGCACTTCAGAGGCATCTAGCCCAACCCTCTCATTTGATAAAAGAGGCCCAAGGAAATGAAGAACCTGGCCCAAGGTCACACAGGCTCAAAGGGTATCAAAGGGGAAATTTGAAAACTCAAACTGGTCTGAACCAGCCTTTTCTACACATTGATACAGTGTCCTCCTGTCAGGGTAAACTGTGGACCATGACATTTTATGCTGAATGGGACTTTTGGGTTATAGAGGTGATCTATTCCCCCATGAAGGAATTCCTTTTCCTCTAATGCCACATTGTGACATGGTGGTAACTTCAGAGGCTATGCCAACAGGGCATAAACTCTGGCATATTCTAACATACTGGAAAAGCTTTGAGTCTGAGCCTGGTGACAGACTGTGTCTGCTTTCTGAGGACCAGCCCAGCTAAGTACAGAGAGGCTTGTCACCAGCTGGCTGGCCACCAGGTGAGGAATTCTTTAGCTGGGCAAGCCACAAATGGTCCTCAGTCTTGGGTGGTCCCCTTCTGGTTCCACAGTGATGGTGGCAGTGGGCTAAACTTTTCAAAAGTCAATCAACAGTAACCTAACTGTTAGTGCTCTAACTGTGCAATCTTTGTTCAACCGTCAGTGAGTCAACATACTACTGGAGGAATTGAGTCATGTCAATATTGACATTTGCACTATAAATGAAGCCAGAAGATGAAAGAAAGTTACAGCCACATGGAAGGTGGTACAGTACAGTGGAAAGAGGGCTGGATATGGAATGAAAAGAAGTGGGTTGAATCCCAGCTCTGTTCTCCTCAGCCTTGAACAAATCACTGAACCCCTCTGTATCCAAGTTCTGTCATCTATCAGATTTGTGGTTTGGACCAGCTCTCCATTAATGGAGTTATGGAAGGATGGCTTATGGGGTTTTATGCAAATAAAGGTGTTAAGAGAGCTGGTTACATGGTATGATGAAAGGGCAAAAAGATTCATGGGACACTGTGTCATCTCGCCCTAGTAGTCATGAGAAGTGACCATTGTGAGAAGATAGCTTCGAAGGGAAACTTCCACCCACAACACCAACTAGCATAAAGAACCTCACAACTTAGAAGGCTCACCAAGAACAAGAAGATAGTGAGAAAACCCTCCTCAAGGTAATTCTTGCAGAAAAAAGTAACCAAAACCCAATTCACCCGCCTAACCTTTAGAGTCTTCCACATGTACTACCCCATGACCCTCATGGTTACTGTGATTTAAGGCACCTGGCCTTTGAAGTCAACTTTTGGTTTGGGGGTAAGAGTTGTCCCTGTTCAGGGAAGGGTGGAGGTCCCATCATTCCAGGGCACACCCATGGATTCTAGATTTCCTTCTCTGTTCCAACAGTAAATCAGACCACCCATCCTAGAGTCCTAAGAAGGAAAAGAGGGAGTAGTACAGAGATGGACCTGGGAAATAAGAAAGTGTGTGTTTGTGTGTGTGTGTGTGTGAGAGAGAGAGAGAGAGAGAGAGAGAGAGAGAGAGAGAGAGAGAGAGAGAGAGAGAGAGAGAGAGATCAGAAACTGACCACTGATTAAAAGTAATAAAAACAGCACAGGAAGAAAATGGGCAATCAGTAGAAGAAGACACAAAGGTGGTTAAGAGGTTTCAGCATACAGCGTTCTTGGAGCACCCCCTCAGTAGTGTCCTGAGGGACCAGCCAGGCTAATGATAAGGCTCTTCCTATGGTATGGTAGAGTGATGGACCTATAAACAGAAATCCTTAGTTCAGATTCTACCAGAAACTTAATGATTGTGGGACCCTGGGCAAATCAAACTCTCTGCACTTCAGTTTCCTCATTTATAAAATGAGAAAGTTGGCCTTAATAACCTTTATGGTCCCTTACAATTCTAAAACTATAATCCAATGAAGAAGAAAATCAGAGAAAAAAGAGAAAAACTTCTCTGATAAGGGTCTGATATCTCAGACATATAGAAAATTTATTCAAAGTAAAACAAAAATCTATTTTCTAACAAATAAATGGTCAAAAATAAGAAGAGGAATTTTCCAAATGAAGAAATGCCAACTCAATCATATGAAACATGCTCCAAGAGAAATACAAATGAAAACAACCAAGGTTCTATCACTCCCCATCAGATAGGCCACAATGACTAAAGAGGAAAACGTCAATTGTTGAAGGGGCTGTGAAAGGACAGACACAAGAATTCACTGTTGGTGAAGCTAAGAATCGCTCCAGCCATTTGGGAAAGCAATTTGGAATTCCATCCCCAAAGTCACTAAACTGGTCCACTGCTAGGCATATATGCCAAAGGAGATCAAAGACAAGAGACAAAGGTACCCGCAGGCACCCAAAAATATGTATAACATCAAATGTGTTGTAGCAAGGAACTGAAAACAAAAGGAGTGCACCCAACTAAATAATGGTAGAACAAATGATGATCTATGAATGTAATGGGGTATCATTTCATGAAAAGAAAAGAATATAATGGATTGAAGGAAGATGTGTATGAGCTGTAGCCAAGTAAAATGAGTAGAATAGAGGACAATTTTGATGATCGAAATAATGTAAAAGAAAACAACTCTGCAAGACTGCAGAACATTGATCAAAGCAGTGGCCAATTCCGACTTGGGAAAAATAATGACAAAGCCTGTTTCCGACTCTTTCTTGGAAGAAAGGTGACAGACTGAGGCACAGACTACGATGCACATTTTCAGTCATTGCTGAAGCATTCATTCTTGTCGTTGGATGTATTTGTTGCAAAAGGAGGGTTTCTGTTAGGGGAGGGGGAGGTAATGAAGGTTGGTGAGTGGTTACAGAGATTCAAAAAGAAAGTTTTTACATGTAATTGGAGGCAAATAAAATACTAAATTTAAACAACAAAAATATAAAGAAGAAAAGGGCATTAATGAAGCGAAAAAATACAAAGAGAACAGAAGGGAGTTCATAAGAAGACACAGGGCAGTTTTGTTACTACCGTGTTAAATGTGAAAAACTTTACCTAAAAGAAGTTCACAATTTCATATACATTCTTCTTTTCTGTTCCCTGTTTATTGAAATGGCTGCTTGTTGATATTTGCTAAGTTCAAAATAAAAAAAGAAAAATGTTAAGCTAAGGAACAAAACATGTAACAGGAAAAATCAAGAGGCTAGGTAGACAGAGTGTATTAATATTTCAGGGGAAAAATTCTCAGCCCCTCATTAATAAATCAATATTATAGGTGGAAGGGAAAAAAGAGGAATGTATCTCAGCCAGGAAGAGGAGAGAATGAAGGGGGGGATGGTAATAATGAGTGGTCATCACTCAAGAAATAGACGGGAGGATTTCAGTTTCTCCCCCTGCCATTAGGAGTGGTGGCTGGGATAACAGGGATGGAATATTGGTGGGGTGACAGAATACGGTGGAAATTGAGTTCAGTGAACAAAGAAGGAGCAGCATGGAGTCAGTCCCTCATAAGCCAGAGAGTGAGACAAGCGACTCATAATGAATCTTACTTTGGGAGGGTGGGAGTTGGACCCAATCAGCTTATACAACATGTGGTTATAAACACTCAGTGCTAATTCCCACTGGGGGTTGGGGATAAGGGGGAGAAAGTAATTGGGTAATTAGGGAGGCATGACCCAGAGAGGGCAGAACAGGGTTTTAGAGGTTCAAAGGGAGGGAGGTATGATTTCAAAAAGACTAAGTGAGGAGGGAAAGAACAGTTAAAGCTCCCCGCTCTCCCCACCCAAGACTAGCCTCATGGAACACTTGCCACTGTATCCTACTTCCATTAAGAATTAGAATTTCTAGCAACTTATCCTAGGATAGAGTTGAGTAGGGTTTCTTAACTCAATCTATGGATAGATTTCAGGAGGTCCAGAAACTTGGATAAGGGGGGAAATTATATCTTTACTTTCTAATTAAAATTTAGCATTCCCTTCAGTTGCTTAAAAATATAATTCTGAGAAGGGATCTACTGGCTTCACCAGACTCTCAGAGAACCTTGAAACAAAGAAAAGTTAAAAACTCCTAGAATAGAGAATCCTAGAAGTAATGAGGGGTAAGAAAGGGGGCAGGAGGAAGAGGACACTTCTTGGAAAGGGGCATTGCATTATAAATGAATAACACTGACACAGAAAAATGGAAGTGGTGGGAAAGATGATTAGGTACCATATTCTTGAGTTGGAAAAAAGAAGGCTTAAACAAGACCAAGGGAGAACAATGAAAAAAGGAAACCCAAAGAGTTTGGGATTAGGCAAGGAACCAGGAGGGAAGACTGGGTTTAGGTCTGCATTAGCGAAACAAACATAATAGGCAACACATTTATATTATGTATACATAATATGCATTTAAGTAGTTTGGTATTAAAAAAATGGAGAGCTGACCTCAGACTAAGGAAGACCTGAGCTCAAGTCTGGACTCTGATACATTCTAGCTGTATGGCCCTGGTCACTTAACCTCTCAGTGCTCTAGACAACTCTGTCTGCATTGGTAGAGGGAATCTCCTCACTGAGGAGGTCCCTATGTCAATGAAATCATAGGTCCGATGATATCCCATATAGAATATATAGATGACCATATTTATATAAATAGTTGATGAAAGAAAATAAAAACTGAACTGTAACCTCAAATGTAAATAGGTTAAATTCTTCAAAGAAAATGAAAATCAAAATACAAAAAAAAAAATCCAACAATTTGCTATATAGAAGAAAGTCATCTTAAACATACAGGGGTATGAAAATAAGGAGATGCAAAAAAAAATTTGTTGTGCCTCAGGCAACTCTAAGAAAGCAAGGATTAACATCACAATCTGAAAGAAACTAAAAATCGATAGTTAAAACAGAAAAACAGCAAAACTACATTCCACATAAAGGCACCAAAGAGTGAGAAATGAGCAGTATTCAATGCATGGGCACCAAATCACATAGCAACTATGTTCTCAAAGCTAGGTGGCAAAAGGCAAGAAGAATTTAATAATAACAAAATGATAGTAAGATATTTTAGTATTCCTCTCAGAGCTAGATAAATCCAACAGAAATATAAGAAATAAGGAAAATAAAAAGCTATTGACCAATTTTGACTGTTGTATGGTGACTTATGCAAGTAATATTAAAGAATATATTCACATTTCTCATCATACTACAGTACGTATACAAAAAGTCATCACATGCTAGAACATAAAGGAACCATAAACATATGTAAAGAGGAAGAAATAATAAACTTATGGATGCTTTATAGATTGATACAATGAAATTTGTAATGAATAAAGGAAATAAAAGAAAAAATACAGATGTAAATGAAGACACAGTAATGTCATCCTGAATGACGGAGTCAAAGAAACAATAAGCAATTATGTTAACAACAATGTTAAAAAGTGAAACAAGGAACCAAAACTTTTAGGAAAATTTCCCTCTGAAAACTTATGTTAACAAAATAGAAAAAAGATCAGTGAAATGATAATGTAACTTAAAAGACCTTCAAATATACACAAAAGAAATCATGAAAATCAGAGAATAGAAAAACTTAAAAATAGGGACCACAGAACTTATCAGAAAAGTTAAGAGCTGATTCTGTTGAAAACAAACAAAACTGATTAATATTAGCCAACTTGATGGCATGGAAGAGAAGAAAATCCAATTACCGAACTGAAAAAACTGAAAAGATGAATTCACATTTAAACAGAAATGAAATAAAACCCATTATCAAAAATTACAACAGACAATGAGATGTCAGCAAAACTGGGAATTCAAAGGAAATTGATTAAAATCTCCAAAAATATAAAATATCCAGACTAACAAAACAAGAAACAGAGGTCTTGAACAACCCAATCTTGGAAAAAGAAATTGAGCAAACCACAAATGAATTGCCAAAGAAAACAACTCCCAGTCCAGATGGATTAACAAATGAATTCTAACAAGCACTGGAAAAGCAACTAATATCCATGCTACCAAAATGACTCCAAAACAAAAAAAGCACACTAGCAAACTTCTTTTATGAAACAAATATAGTTTCAATCCCCTAATTAAGGTGAGACAAAGAGAGAGAGAGAGAGAGAGAGAGAGAGAGAGAGAGAGAGAGAGAGAGAGAGAGAGAGAGAGAGAGAGAGAGAGCAAACAGACAAATCTCATGAAAGAAGAACGGTGCAACAGTTTTAAATAAAATCCTAACAAGGACAGTACAGAATTATATCCAAAAAAGAATTTACTGTGACTAACTTGGATTCACACCAGGGATGAAAGAATGGTTTCCCATTAGGAAAACAACTAACATAATTAACCCTATAAAACAAAATGTATATGATTATTTCAATAGAAGCAATAAAAAGTCTTTAACAAAATTCAGGGCTTGTTTGTGTTAAAAATCAGAGACATGGAGAAGCATCCTGGTAGAGAAGACAGAGAGCTAGCCTTGGGGACAGAAAGATTGGGTGTAAGATTTGGCTCTGGCACATACTGATTGTGGGACCCTGGGCAACTTACTCAGAGCCTCTCAGTTCCTCCCTAAGACAGTTAATTACTGGTGAGTTGCCCATGTGAACTGGCTGAGGGAGAATTCATGCCAGAAAAGCTCCCTACATTGATGAAATCATAGGTTCAAAACCAACCTAAAGAGGGAAAAGGAAGTGTGAGTATAGACGAAACCATATTTAATTATCATCATAAGCATATATTTAAAATCAAGAGTGAGTCAGTCAATAAGCATTTATGAAGCATTTGCTATGTGCCAGGAGTCTTGTCAAATACTGGGAATACAAAGAATGGCAAAAACACAATGCCTGCCCTCAGGGAGCTCTATTCTAATAGGGGAACCGATATGTAAACTAAGCACATACAAAATAGAGAGGGGGAGAGGGAGGGAGGGGGAGAGGGAGAGAGAAGGAGGGAGGGGGGAGGGGGAGGGAGAGAGAGAGACAGAGAGAGAGAGAAAGAGAATGATTATTTGAAAGGAGAAGGCATAGGGGGCAGGAGAAGTTTCTGGTGCAAAAGGTGGGTTTTGAAATGAATCTTGAAGAAAGTCAGAAAAACTATAAGGCAGACAGGAGGAAAGCTATTGCAAAGACATGGAATAGCAGGTGTAAGGAACACCCAGGAGAACAACTTAGCATGACCATAGAAAACATGGAGGGGAGTAAAGTGTAAGAAGAATGGAAATGTAGAAGTAGCCATGTTATGAAGGGCATTGAATATTAAACAGAAGTTTATATTGATCCTATAAGTACGATGGAGAACCACTAGAAGCTTTCCTGAAACAAACAGGTAAAATAAGAATACTCCCTTTCCCCAGTATTATGGAACATGGTTCTATAAATATTAACCTATAGCAATAAAATGAGAGAAAATCGAAGGCATAAACAATGGCAAAAGAGAGGCAAAATTATACCCATTTGTAGACAACATAATTGAATGCTTAGAAAACCCCAGAGAACCAGCAAAGAAAATAAATGAGATGATTAGTATCAACTAGAGGCAACAAAAGGCATCTTAAAGGGAGAACATCAAACAATTGGGGAAAAAAATCACAAATTTGACTACTACTGAAAAAAGACAATCTAAAAGCTTTCAATATCAGTTTTGTCATAGGTCTATTTCCTTGATCTTTATCAAATCCTTACAAGAATACTCTCATATCCTTGATGAAAGTATGAGAAAGGAATAAGAAAAGAGCATCAATAAAACAATTAGAAGGTATACAGAAGAAAACAAAAAGAAGTTGAGAAGGGAATAAATATGGGAACTTTGTCACTATGATATTAAATTTAATATGCACTTTTTTTCAAATCAAGTTACATTGACTGATAATGAAGAGAAAGAAGAGGGAGAGAGAGAAAGGGGAGAGGGAGGGAAGGAGAGAGACAGAAGAGAAAGAGGGGGGAGTGAGGGAGGGAGAGAGAGAAGAAGGGAGAGGAAGAGGAAGGGAGGGAAAGAGGAAGGGAGGGAGAGGGAGAAGGAGAGTGGGTGGTTAGAAATAGCCACTAGGCTGCTGTAGAAGAGCTTGGATTATAAGCTATAGATCTCCCATATATATTTCCAAAGGAAACCTTGAACAGGGTTCTATTTCAGGAAGTTAGAGAAAAATGTATTGCTCCCTGGAAAAGAGCAACAGAAGCAGCCACCGTTTACCGAACAATTTCAAAACCAGGAAGAGCTGGCATTATTTTGCGAAGAAGTACTAGCAGATTTTCCAGTATAAACACAGAAATCAAGGCTACCCCCCTCCCCAGTTAGAAAAAAAAAAAACTGAGCTAGATACTCTCTACCAAATGACCAGGGATGAAACTAATCACTGCCTTAAGAGACTCAAAGTAGAAATAGCAGGGCCATTTGGATGACTGATGAGCCAACCTCACCATGGTACCAAAATTTCACTTGGCAAAAAGTAAACAGCTTTGAACTCTACTGAACCATGATGTATCCTAAGAACATGTTACAACCCATATCTTGATAGGGTGGAGTCCCTAGGCATCCAGAGCATTTGGGTCCTTGGCAAATACTTTCAGATTAAGGAAGATATTAGCAACTTCGACTTGACCCTCACTAGCCGCCCAGAGTATTGAATGATATATACAAATGTTCCAGGGCATACCTATGTTCTATCCATTCAGGAGAGGTGACTAAGAAGTTTAAAGGAGTTAAGGGCAGAACTTTGTCTCAGCCCTGACCCTAGGTGGGTTTGCACTTGGGTTCCCATTATTGGGACAGAAGGGATAAGATCCAACAGCAGCCCCTGCATACCACAGAGAGCCATCGTGTGGTAAGGTCAGAACACTTCCGGCTTGTCAGTGGTGCTCCCAAACAAGAGGATTGCAAACTGGACCATCGAGTCCAACCCCTCATTTTCCTCCCCTGCCTTGATGGTTTTGATGTCAGCAGATTTTGAGGGAGGAGTGGACCTGCTCAGTACCCAGGGTGATTCTTTGATGCAATTAACAAACTCCACTGGCAGTGCTTTAGGACCTGCAAGTTGGGACAAGCTGCATGTACTCTGAGGAAGGCTTCACTAAACCAATTTCATCTAAATCAATTTACACTGCTCATATTAATGAAGCAACTGAGTCACTCTGACTTAGTATCAGGACTTTCCAGAGGTGGATTCGTGTGATACATAGGCCCAAGGCAAGACTTATATGAGGAACCCAGCCAGAAGAACAGCTACAAGAGCTACTGTCCTCTCCCTTTCCCATTCCCAGCCTCTGCTGTCCAGAGTAGATAAGACAAATACCCACCCCACCCCAACACCAACAAACCCCAAGACCGTAGCAGCAGATGGATCAGCTTGGGGCTCGATAAATGTTGTGACTCATTATAACGACATGCTAAAGATGCCTAAAGTGTGCATGCCAAAAACTACTTATGCTGCTTTCCAATACAAATGAGGTAGCTGCCCCCACGTAGGTTCAAAATGGGTGAGGCTCTATTTCCAAATGACTGACTCAGATAAGCCATGGTAGAGCACCTTAAAATCATTTAGGTTATGACTGAAACTGATTAGCATTCACCAGAATGAATCCTAAGGTTCCTGAGTCCTGCTTCCCCCCACCTCTTCTGTGAGCTTGAAGAAAACCAGGCTTGTAACAAAAACAAGGTAACGAGTAAATTTGGCATCTAGAAGACCAAT
Source organism: Bettongia penicillata ogilbyi (assembly GCA_023548195.1). NCBI lineage: Eukaryota > Metazoa > Chordata > Mammalia > Diprotodontia > Potoroidae > Bettongia > Bettongia penicillata. The sequence goes on along the minus strand of JAJHZJ010000375.1, from coordinate 708,304 downwards.
AACAGCAAGTGAAGGTTTTTATCTTGCCAGTATCCTGGCTTTACTCATTATATAACCAGCTTTCTTTCCCTATGTACAGAACTGGCTCTGGACTCAGACTTCTAGCTCCAGAGGCTGGGAGGGACCTCAGAGGCCAACAAGTGTAACCCTCTCATTTTACAGAGGAGGAAGTTGAGGCCCAGGGAAGATGAAGTGACCTGTCCAAGGTGACCCAGAGAGTCCTTGGAACTATGCATTCATACATACATACATAATCACACAGCTTTCATACAGATCTCCTCCTCCCTCCCCCAACACACACACCTTCCACCTCACAAATACACAAACCAAGGAAAGACACTCAAAAGAAGGGGTAGAATGGGAGGGAAAAGATAAATGGGCTAGGTGGAGAGGGGAAAACTCTAGGTGAGTGGAAGAGTTGAAACATGGAACGACCTCAGAGGCCCTTGAGTTCAAACTCCTCATTTTACAGAGGGAGAAACTGAAACCTAGGCAGGGGAAGGGACTGCACCAAGGTCACACAGGTAATAAAGCATGAGAGTAAGAATTTAATCCCAGGTCCTCCATCTTGTGAAGGCATCGATACACTAATTCTGGAGTCAGAATACTTACATTCAAATCATACCTGTGATGCTTATTATTTAAGACCTTGAACAAGTCACTTCATGGATTTGGGTCTCAGTTGTAAAATGAAGGGGATATAGGAGATGAGCCCTGAGGCCCCTTTCAGTTTGAGATTAAGGATCCTGAGTGGAAAACCAATTTTCTGTCCTTTGAACCAGACTGTTTCTTCAAGAATAAAGTTAAATTTCACAATATTGGGGGAGAAATGATTATCCCACTATATAAATGGGTATCCTAGAAAGGAAGGGTCTCAACAACTGCCCCGAGGTCACAAAGCAAAAATGGCATCCCAACTGGGATGAAATCTCTTATTTTCTCACCTTTCAGACCTGAATGACAACCTGGAAAACAGACTCCAGGTAACAAATAGGGGGCACTTTACATCATATTTTTCTAATAAACTAATTGGTTAACCTGTGAGTCATAGAGGAGCCAATAACTGCTGATCCCCCTTGGAAATTTGCTAAGGAATCAGGCAGCAGAGGCTTAGGGTGGGGGAGGGAAAGGAAGCTTGAAGGCTGAAATCACCAGCTGCAGGAAAGACACTGCTCCTACCCCTCTCACCCCTACCCACCCCCAGTCCCCAGCAGAGGGACAAAGCGATAAAAGAACCCTCCCTGGGCCAGTTCCCCCCTCCTCCATAGGAGAACACTGGGTAGAGGAAAAGGTGGAAAAGGTAGTCTTAGCTCAGCTGGGTCACCATTGGAATAGGAGCCAACAGAATGCATGCATGCATCTATGCATGCATACATACATAGATACGTACATAATCCCACCGCTTTCATATAGATCTCCCCCCCACCCCCGAACACACACACCTTCCACCTCACAAATACACCCATCCACACACGAACCAAGGAAAGATACTCAAAAGAGGAGGTAGAATGGGAGGGAAAGGATAAATAGGCTAGGTGGAGAGGGGAAAACTCTGGGTGAGTGGAAGAGCAAAAACTTCAGTCTCAGAGAGGGCCATCCGCGGGAAATAGAGAAGGAAGGGCTCAAGTGGCCAGGCCCAACGGGCCAGGCCCGGCCACTCCCGCCCCCCCCTTCCACCCTGCCATCTTCAAGGTCCCCTTCCTGGCCAGCCACAGAGCGCCCCCCTTCCCCGGGCCGCCCCCCTAACCCCACCTCTCCCCCCAAGCCAGTGCGCCATCGCCTGATGCTGGGATGGGCAGGGCAGGGCAGGGCCGGGACGGCAGGACAGGCAGAGCGGCCGGCAGGACAAGGTGCGGGGTAGGACTAGGGGGAAGAGTGAGGGGGGAACGTCAAGGCGAACGCGCCCAAGCAAGCCCCGAGGGGGCGTGCCCTCTGCCGGCCGCGTTGGCTACCCTAAGGAATGGAAGCAGGAGCCGGGCACAAGCGGGCACGCTGGGCGCACGCTGGCCTCCTTCCCTACCCTTCCCGGTGAGTGGCCCGGTGGCCGCCACGGCCAAAGCTCCCGCCGCCGCCGCCGCCCATCGGGGCGAAGTTGGGCAAGGGCGCCCCTGTCTCCAGGCGGGCCAGAACGCCTTCCCAGCCGGCCGGCCGCCCACCCACGGGGCTCACCTGCAGGCGCTCCAGCGCCTCTCCTTGCCGTCCCCCCTCTGCCCATTCCCCGGGCGCCCCTAGCTCGCTTGCTTCCCTGCCAGGAGCCAGAGCAGGAGCTGGAGCGCTCAGCCAGCCCAGGGCGAGCCAGGGCGCCGAGAGCAGCCGGGCAGCGCAGAGCCGCCGCAAAGCGCCCGGAGCAGCCGGGCAAGGACCCAGCGACCGAGAGCGGCGGGCAGCCGCGGGCTCGGGCCCGGCCGGCCAGGGCGCTCCCCTACGTACCAGCTGATTCCAGCAGCCTGGCCTCCTCCGTCCTGTCATCTTGAAAGAAGAGCCCCACTGAGCCGGGTGGAGGGAGAGCGCGCGTGCGGGTGTCTGTGCGCGCGCCCCGGCCCGGGGGAGGGCGGAGGAGAGCGTGCGTGCGCGCGCGCGCCTCTGCAGGCTCTGGAAAGACACAGTCCTAGACAGCCTCGGCAGCGTGCGAAATGCGGACGGAGGCAGAAATGTGTGCAAACTCCTTCCTGTTCCACCGTCCCCCCCCATCCACCCCCCTCCCCGACTCTGTCGTTCCCTCCTCCTGATCCCCGCCGCCCCGCCTGCGTTCCCAGAGCAAACAGACCAACCACAACAGCCGGCGACACTTGTTGTCTGCCCAAGGAAAGGCCAGCTCTCCGGGGCCACCCACGTCCACAGACGAAGGCGCTCTACGCAAACCACCCCGGAGCAAACAGAAATCATGGACTGCGCAGACAGGGGCAAAGAATGGCAGGAAACCCAACCCAGCCCCGTCGTTATCTTTTCACAAAGGGAGAATGGTACTGAGTGGACTGTTGGCCCCGGGCCGAGCTGGTGGACAAGGAGCGGAGTCACACAAGGGCAATCGCTGTCTTCCCCCATGAAACCAACCGAGCTGTTACCATGGGTACAACTGGGCAGGTGCAGCTAGATATTCAGGTGTAACAGGTGTCCGATACAGGCTGATAACAGCCAAGATCCCTGGCTCCGAGGACCTCTCCCCGCCACCCCCAAGTTCAAATACCACCCGGCACTACTGATGTAACCTTATGCAAGTCACTCTACCTCCTTGGGTCTCAGTTTCCTCATCTATAAAATGGAGAAGAATGTGGAGGCAGTTGAAACAGATTGACTCTGAGGTCCCTTCCAGGTCTAAATCTATCTAAGCCTAAATCGGTGACCAGCCACAGTACTTGGGACGAGTACTCTATCCTTTACTGTTAGGAGTGGACTCCTCACCTCAATGCCACACCTGTGCTTTCCAAAGACAGCATCTTTAAGTCACTCAGACCTCAAGGCCATGGTTAAACAGTTTAATTACACTGGTAAAAAGTGTGGTCAAAATCCAAGAAACAATGAGCCCATATCATAAAATGTGCCAATCCACTCACCTACAAACTCTGATTCTCTAAGGCAAAGGGGAAAAAAAAATCCTCCCATCCGGACTCGATTTCCTCCCTCTTCAGCGTCCCAGGGATAGCCCAGACCTGACTTCACAGCTCCCCGAGAATTGTTGTCATAGTTGCATAGACAAAGTCTTCTATCTAGAATTTAAAGTCCTTCCAACTGTGGCCTCCTCCCACCTTCCATACAATCTTTTTCACCTCCATGCTACACTGGCCGCCTGACTATTCCATGCACATGAAATGCCACCTCCCGATTCCATGGAAGATGGTCTTTTGCCTCCTCCAAGACTCAATTCAACTTTTTACTTCTCTCACCGACAGTACCTTCCCCCAGGAGATTCCTTCCCTTCTACTTGGTATATTTTAAATGCAAAGTTATTTGCATGTAGTCTCCCCCATTCAAATTGAGATCCTTGAAGACAGAGACAGTATTTTTGCCTTTTCTATGTTATCACCAACACTTAGCACATTCCTGCATGCATACATGCACTTTCAGCATTGACTGACCAGCTCCAGGACCTCCTAGCTAACATTGCTCTGTCCCACCAGAGTTCCCTGACCCCCGTATGAGTGCCAACACTCATTTTCTTCCTCATCCATCACCACAGGGTCCAGCTAACCCAACCTCCAATGGGCAACAGGTACTTTTCATGTAGTGTCTTTTCAAGGCCTCCCCACTTTCTGGGGCTATTTTATTGCCTGATCTTTCAACTTGTAGGAATGGGAGAGCTTTCCATCTCTCCTGTGTGTTCCCTGTCCTCCAAGATTCCTGAGCAGAGCTCTATCCTCTTGCTGTCTGACTATGAATTCAAGCATCCTCACAGCACTTGTTCCTTTTAGAGCTCCTGGGAGCTGAGGCCAGAATGAGGAAGTAGGCTTCTTTCAGAAGATCTTCCAGCCAAGAAATGGATTCAGTCTCTGATGCTTCTATGTCTTCTCCATTATCCCAGTCTCCAAAGAAGAAAGAAATAGGCAAATGGGGATTTGGCCCAAACATCCACAAACACAAAGTTAAAGCCTGTGGGGCCATTTTTGGTACCCCATGTACTAGGAATGTACAGCAGACTTCATTGACCTCTCAATGTCTCTACTTGAGTCACACCAAATCCTTACAAGGAAACCAAACACAGAGAAAAGCTCAAATCCCTCTTGGCAACTGTAAAAACCTTCTGGTTCATGGTCAGATGCCTTTTACAAGAGGCCTTTCCCAGTCCCAAATGCTTCCTCAATAAAGTTATTTCCATCTACTTTGTATATAATAAACATATACTTATAGTGTTGATGTACATGTCTTCCTCATCAGAATATAGAATCCTTGAGGCCAGTGTTGTTGTTCGGTTGCTTTTCAGTCATATTCAACTTTTTGTGACCCCATTGGGGATTTTCTGGGCACACATCCTGGAGTGGCTTGCCACTTCCTTCTCCAGCTCATTTTATAGATGTGGAAACTGAGGCAAACATGGTGAAGTGATTTGCCCAGGGTCACACAGCTAGTGTCTGAGGTTGGATTTGAACTCAGGTTTCCCTGACTCCAGGCCCAATGTTCTATCCATTGAAGGCAATGACTGTCTTGTTTTTCCCTTGCATCCTCAGGACTTAGCACAGTGCCTGGCACAAAGTAGGCACTTAATACATTAGCTTGTTGACTCTCTAATCTATCTATATCTATATATATATATATTCAATATCAATATTCTTATCAATATATATATTGCCACTAAGATATTCTTCATATTATTCATATCTCCTTGCATCATTTTTGGGTGATTATACTTTTACACAATCACAAAGTCAGAGAATTTCAGAGTTGGAAGAGATCTCAGCAACCATCTAGTGCAACCTACTCATGAGGAATTCCCACTATAACATACTTGACTGGGGTTGTCCAACCTTGTTGGGATACCTCCAGTAGGGGTACCCCATTGCACTTTGGGAAGGTTTTCCTGACACTGAGCCTAAATTCACCTCTTTGCAAGGTTTACCTTGCAAGATTCCTGGTTCTGACCTCTGAGCCTAAACACATAACAATCATGTTCTCCTTGAGTCTTCTTTTCTCTAAACAGAATATCTCCAATTCCTTCAACTATTTCTCATGTCTTGGATGCAAGTCCCTTCACCACTGTCCCCACCCTTCCCTGGGTGTTCCCTCATTGATTGGTGTTCTCAAACTATGCTGGCCAGAACTTGACATCATGATCCACATGTAATTGGAGCAAGGTAGAAGACACAGTAGGAGTGTGTTGTCTTCTCTTTGCTTCTACGAATAAGTGTTTCAGAAGTTAGCAGGGTATAGTCAAAATGGAAACAAACTCCAGAGACCTGAGTTCTAATTCTGGTTCTATATGTACAGTTCTACAAGGAGCTATACATAAAACCTCACACATGTCACTTCAGTACTCCAAGACTCAGTTCTCTTATCTTATGAAGGGTTGAAATAGGTGATCTCAAAGTTCTTGCCCAACTCTAAAATTTGATTATCAAGAATGATTTGGTGTCATTGGTCGATGAATACATCAAGCTCAAGTCTCTTAATTCTTACTGACATCTGCTACTATCATGGATCAGTAGAATCTGTTCTATACCTGCTCTAGGGTTCTCTTTTGACCCAAGTATCTGAAGTCATCATGTTTCAGGGTCATGAGATAGAATGCCTTGGGTAGCACCAATTGCTTTCTAGTACTATATATGGCACAGGTTGCCATCTAGTACAGTACTCCCTTATATCAGGGATAGGGAACCTGCTTCTAGGTCCTTAGGTGTAGTCTTCTGACTGAGTTCAAGTTTTACAGAACTTTTATTAAGGGGATTTGTTCTGTGAAGTTTGAATTCTGTGAAAGGGCCACTCTTGAGGACCTAGAGGGCATGTGTTCTATGAAGTTTGGATTCTGTCAAAGGGCCACTCTTGAGGACTAGAGGGGATGTGTTCGATGAAGTTTAGATTGAGTCAAAGAGCCATACTTAAGGACCTAGAGGGCCACATGTGGTCTTGTGGCCACAGATTCCCCGCCCCTGGTATAGCTCTAACTTTTTTCCTTCACTCAGTAATCAGATAGTCAAAAAACTGTACGAAGTGCTTGAAATACAAAGAAGATGAAAGCTAGTCTCTCCTCTCAATAAACTCCTAGCCTAATGGGGAGACAACGTGCTAACATCTGTGCACAAACAAGCTATATGCAGGATGAATCGGAGAGAGAAGGCATTAGAATTAAGAGCAATCAGAAAAGGCTTCCTGTAGAAGGGGAGACTTCAACTAGGATTTGAAGGAAGCCAAGGAGGCCAGGAGACGAGACAGCAGGAGAGCATTCCAGGCATGGAAGACAGTCAGTGAAAGTGTCCAGAGTCAGGAGATGGAGTGCGTTGTTCGTGGAACAGCCAAGAGGCTAGTGTTACTGGGTGGAAGAGTATATGGCAGGGAATAAGGTATAAGAAGACTGGAAAGGGAGCGGGGATGACAAGAGGGTTATGAAGGGCTATGAATGCCAGAGAGAAGATTTTATATTTGAGCCTGAAAGTAACAGAGAACCACTGGAGTTGACTGAATAGAGAGGTGACATGGTCAGCTCTGTACTTTAGGAAGATAACTTTGAAAGTTGAGTGGAGGATCGACTGCAATGGGGAGAAACTTGAGGCAGGCAGGCACCCCTCCCCACCCAGCAGTTATTACAATAATCCAGGCATGAGGTGATGATGATCTGCACCAAGGTGGGGGGTGGTATCAGAGGATATCAAAAGGAGTGTATTTGAGATATGTTGTAAAGGTGAAATCAATAGACCTTGGCAACAGATTATATATGGAGGGTAAGAGGGAGTGAGGAATCAAGTATGACTCCTAGATTGGGAACCTGAACAAATGGGAGCATGATGGTACCTTCAACATTTGGAAGGGGAGAAGGTTTGGGGGAAAAGATAATGAATTCTGTTTTGGATATGTTGAGTTTTAGATGTCTACTGGACATCCAGGTCAAGATATCCAATAAGCATTTGGAGATGTGAGATTGGGGGTCATCAGAAAGATTGAGGCTGGATCAGTAGATATGAGAATCATTATCCTAGCGATGATAATTGAATCCATGGGAGCTGAGGAGTTTAGCAAGTGAAATAGTATAGAAAGGTAAGAGAAGAGGGTTTGGGGGACATCCGTGGTTAGCAGGCATGATATGGCTGGAGATCAAGCAAAAGAGAGAGAAGAATCAGTCAGTTAAGTAGGAGGGGAACCAAGAGAGAGTGGTGTCCCAAAAACCTAGAGAAAAAAGAATATCAAGAGAAGAGGTGGATCCGCAGTGTCAGAAGTTACAAAAAGGTCAAGATGGATGAGGATTGAGAAAAAGCCATTAGATCTGGCCATTAAGACTTGACTATTAAGACATCATTAGTAACTTTGGAGAAGGCAGTGTTGAATGAATGATTTGAAAACTGGATGATAGATAGTTCAGAAAAGAGTCACAGGTAAGGAAGTGGAGGTGCTGATTGTTGATAGTTTCATTAAGGTCGCAAAAAGGGATGAAACATCAAGTTATAGTTCTATACCAGGGAATGGATGTATCAAATAACGGGTTCTTTTTGAGGATGAGAGATATACAGTCATGTTTGGAGGCAGTAGGGAAGTTGGTGGGAGAAGATCATTGAGAGATTGGGGATGATAGGGCATTCTGCTGGAGAAGATGGGATAGAAAAGAACCAGCTGAACATGTAGAAGAGTTTGCTTTGGCAAGGAAAAGGGCCATCTCATTTATCACATAAGGCCCAAGTGAAAGAGAAGATAGTGGCAGAGAGCATCTTGGTGACATGAGATGAAGAGGGAAGAAACTCTCAGCAACTGGTCTCCATATTTTCAGTAAAATAGGAGGTGGGGTTCTGAGCTAAGATGATGGGGAGGGAGCCAAGATCTGACTAGCCATTGACTGACTAGTCAATAAGCATTTATTAAGCACCTACTATGTATCAGGAACTCTGATAAACCATAGGAGATTTGAGGAGGGATGGAAAGGTTGGAAGAACCACTTTCATGAGTAGGATAATGAGTTTATTTGAGAAGATTGCCTTACAGCAGTGAGGTTATTTGAGGTTATGCAACATATATCTGTAGTGGACTCAGTTAGTGGTTTCATGATTTTCTCTACCTTTGTGCTGTAGCATATAAGTAGGAGCAAAAGCAACAGATGCTGGATGTGGTCCAAAACTGAGGCTCATAGAGTAATATTGGAAATATAAAAAGAGGGTTAGGGACTCCAAGGAAGAGAACAAAGTAGAGTTGAACTGGTTCACTAAGGGGTCAAGATAGGGAAGGGAAAAGAGTATAACTGGAGTAGGGATGATGGCCTGAGAAAGAACTGAAGGGTTGAGAAATTGGAAGTGATGGTGTGAACTAAGAACAAGGTTTGGGGTTGCAAAGAAGGAGAAGGGGGATAACTATATCCTGTGATCAGATAAGGGAATTTCAGTACTCATGAATAAAAGATGTACCACACTTGTGAGTAATGGCAAGATGAAGGGTATGGCCATCTCTGTATATGGCTATGGTAGGGTGGAGGAGTAGGTCATGGGAAATGAGTGAGTTAAGGAACTGAGAGAGTAAATTGTTTTTGTCTTATGACCACTGTTTTTTGTGGGCTTTGGGGCAGCCCTTAAACCCTGCCCCTGCTCCCAGGCCCACCCAGAGAGGAGAGAAGGGGGCCTGAAGCACATGGGGAGTGGGAGAAGGCACTAGATACCAGATGAGCCCTGTGGGGGCAGCATGTGATGACACCTGGATGATATGTTAAAGTATGTAACATGTATGTGCAGGGGTTTGAGGGCAGTGGCAGGTATGTTATAGCATGTTTACAGGGATGCTGGGGGGGACAAGAGTACAGTGTTTAAGGGAGTATCAACATGCCAGGCACTGAACCCACTAAGGAAAGAAGGAGGGTATCCTGGATACCAGTTGACAACAGATATCAGAATTTTGATTGGGAGGTAGATATGAACTGGATGAACCACAAAGAAGGAGAGGTTATCAAGTGATGGTGGCAGAAGGAGAACCTGAACATGAAAATAGGGAGTATAAAGTATTTCATCTCCTCCATCTCAGCCATTTCAAGTAATGCAGACAAAGTGTTGAGTACAGCCAATGCTGGAAAAGGTGGCCAGATTCACTGTGTCGTCGGGAGAGATTCAGAAGATAGAGGAATGAGAAAGGAAAAGCTTTCAGATGAAAGCAAGTCTGTACAAGGTGAGACCACTCAGGAAGCTTTTCTCATCCTACCTGAGAATTATGGCCATGAAGACATATGCCTGATGAATTGACAGTAAAGGATTCTCCTGGAAATTTTATACTAATCCACCTTCTGAGGAAAAATGGCCAAGAGAGGTGGGAGATCTTCTAATCAAAAGAGGCATTCCTGTAGAGAAACTGAATGTCCCAGTTAAATCCAGAAATATCTCTTCATCCATGAGTAAGGCTGAGACTAGAGCCCCTGTGGTAGATAGAGCCCCAAATGATCGTTTTTTCAGGACATGAACCCTGTAGCCTAGGAGAACAACACTGGGAGGCTTGGACTGCAGAGGCACCAGTGGGCCCAAGACACTGGGAGATCCCTGAGTCAGACAAAGTGATGACACTGACCACGTGGCTAAGAGAGACAGCCTCAATGGCAGTGAACACAGGTACACAGCCAGATGTCACTTGGCTTGCTCAAATGTATCCAAACTGTAGCTGAGATGTTTGGGGAGGGGGGTGTGTCAGAAGGAGCCTATGCTAATTAGGCTTTATATCAAGAGTGAGAAAACTACGGTTGACTGAATCCAAGTTCAAAGGGCCGCACTTGAGAATCTAGAGGTCCATACATAGTCTCAGGGCTGCAGGTTCCCCATCCCTGTTCTATAATGTGCAGCAGGAAGGAGAAAAGCCTGTTGAGTTCCACCTGAGGGTAGGGCAATGCTTACACAGACTGATGCAGGGAGGCCTGGTGGACCCTGAAAACTCAGGTGAAATGGGACTGTGGAGACTATGTCAGTGCATGACTTGATTATGTAGCCACAGAAAACACGGCCAACAATTCCCTCAAGTGAGATGGGTACTCTCAAGCTTAAGGACTTGGTCATAGCAGGCCCTGGCCCCTCTTCTATAGTGTGGGCCTCAGAAGCCAAGCAGGGAAGTAGTACCACCAAGGCAGAGCTGCAAGCACCAACCTGGAGACACTCAGAAGTGAAAGGGGATCAAGGGAATGGAGGGTGCAAAGACCTGATCCAAATTGACCATCTGTTATGCTGTGGATCTGAGGACCATAGCCACTTTGACTGTACCAGTACTAGAAATGCAGAGTTGGTCATATAAGAGCTCATGTTTTCTTTTCTGGTTTGGTGAAACTGAGGTGGGACCAGAAAAAGAAATCATTCTTGGTTCTTAGGACAGTCACACAATGTTGCGTGGAAAGAGGACACTTACCTACCACACATGTTAACTCACCAAACCAAACAGATGTACTCTGATCACTGATGTCGTTGAGTCTTCTTTGCCTTTGGAAACGGTGACTGTATCCAGTGAAGTAATAAACACTCTACTTAACTGTAATTTCATTATCAGATTCATTAAAGCAGGCTTAGATAAAACAAATTAAAAATTAAAATATCAAAGGACCTTTTGCATTTGTGATGGTTAAAACTGAGAATGCAAGATTTTCTTGAACAGTGTTACCCTCAATTTCAATTGCTGGGACTTGATAGTTTGAGTGATAAAGGCCTAGAAGTACCTAGAAGATATCAGGATGTAAGCATAATCGAAGTGGGATTTTTGTTGTTTTGCTTTCGGAGTTCAGTTTCCCAGACTCAGGATAAATTGTAAACATCTGAAGGATTAATCTCATTTGAACCCTGATAATTCACAGCTGTACTGAGTCACATAGATTTCTTGCCTTCTGGCTCTGAGGCAATCAGGGGATGAGTTTTTGTTACATATACTAGGAGGTTGGCATTTTGCTATGGAGGCTCACTCATGAGAAGTTACTTTTGATTCCCTGAATAGAACTCTGGGTAGCCATTTGTTAAGAGCCCCCTGACTACTCAGATATTGGTGCTCTCCCAATCTGGTGGTGTTATGTAGGTGGTTATATTATCCTGTTAAAACAGTTGGAGCCCTGTCTATTGAATTCTTTCTTGGACTACTTACTTAACTGTACTTATCTATCTGTTAATTAAAGTAAGATTGTTAACCCCTTTAAAGTTGTCATTCCTTTAGAAAAACAGATCAAAGAACCTGTGCTAGCAACCTACCCTGTGTGCTAGTGTGGTTGCTACCACACAGGGTGAAATTAAGTTTCCTCAGGAAGTGTGTTCTAGTGACAGCATCATAGTGGACAGTAAACCAGGCTCAAAGCCAAGATCTGATTTCACATCTCACCTCCAACACTTACTATCTGTGCAACTCTGGTCAAGCCACCTAATCTTTCTTGGCACTAGGCTATGCTCTGAGTTGCAAAGGAAGTGCCAGTCTGCATTGGTAGGGAACTTTCTAGTCTGTTCATATGCAGAGAGTGCAGGCGTCAGTTTGACCCAGTTACCAAAAGCCAATCATTACATTTTCAATATGACTATTTGCACTTCTGAAATGAGCAAAAGCTACAAATCAGGGTTTGATAGATTGTTTTATGTATTGTCTCAACTTAAGAATATAATTGAAAAAATTCATCATATAGATTAAATTTTAAAATCTCCCCACCTTGGAGATCTGATTGTTGAATACATACCAGCATACTCCTGAAATATCCCATACTGACAGAATCAGAATTTTTGTCACTACTACCTGTCCAGTCCCTATCCCAATGTTTCACTAATGCTTCTTTGTCTTAAAGCATCATGACCATTTTTAACTTTCCTTGCCTTTCGAAAGAAAAATAATTGATATTGAGACCAATATGGTGATGCATGTGACATTCTGCCCCAGTAGTCCCTCACCTCTCAGTCATCAGAAAATGATACTTCTCTGGACCTTATTTCTATTTTTCCCCCAACTACTCAGTTACACTTCCATTTTGGTGTAGGAAGCAGGAGAAAGGCATTGGTTGAGGTATCAGAGGACTTGGATACTATTTCTGATGCTTCTCATGTATATAATATTGGAGAAGTAACTTTAAATTTCTGGGTTCTTTTTCTTCATCTGTAAAATAAGAGGTTTGGATTTTAGGTCTTTGTCCTTTCCATCTCTAAATATGTGATCCTGAGATTCACATTTTGGTATATTATATATATTATTATCTCAATTCTGCTTGTTTCACTATAAATCACTATAAACAAAAAAAAAGAGAGTTAGAGATTTTCCAAGGACTTGGGGGGATAGCTTTTCTCCATGGACATTTACAGTCAAGCCATCTCTACACAAGCCATCACCTCTACCTCTTCTCAGACTCCACACCCAGAACCTCCTTAGACTAGCTTTGGCCTTAGCTTGCTTAGTGCCAGGTCTCTAAAACCCTTCTTGGACATCTCCAAATATGGTGACTCCATTCAAGTCATCACCTTTTCACTACAGAATCTTCCCAGGTAATCCTGTGTCAGCCCCAGCACCTTGGTTTCTATCTTCACCCAAGGGCTTTGTCAAGTTCTCAGAAGGTTGTTCCTAAACTAGGCTATCCAGTACTTTTGCTCCTTTTACATGCTGTTGAAAGAAACTTGAAAAATAGCAAAACTGTGCTGACTGGATCCATTACAAATTTGTTATGCAATCTCAACTGGTGTCTCACTGCTTCTGGGAATCCTACTATACCTCCACAATTGATTCACTATAGTCCCAATCACCACAATGGTTCTTCTAAACCTTTTGATCACTTCACAAACCTCCCCTGGCCCTTCCCCATCCTCCTAAGCTCAGAAGCTGGTCTCACATTTTAGTGAAAATGCTGAGGCCATTCTCTGAGAATCTCTTCTTTTCCACTCCTCATCCCATGTCACCCAGCTGTCTCCTGCCATTATCTCCTCCTTCACCGGAATCTCACATAATGAATAAAGTGTCCATTCTACTTCCCAAGGAACACCCTGCTATGTGCACAGGGATCCTGTTCCATCCAATCTCCTCCAACAATTCGCCCCCTCTATGTTCCTTCTCTCTCAACTAATCTTCAAACTCATCTTGTCTACTGGCTGCTTCCCTACTGTCTACAGACATACCCTTGTCTCCTTCATTCTCAAATTTTCCCCTGCTCCATCTATCCCCACTAACTATCATCCCATATCTCTCATTCCTTTTATGGCTATGTGTCTTAATGAACCATGTGCAATCAGTATCTATGTTTCCTTTCCTCTCCCTCTTTTCTTAACTCCCTAGAGTCTTATTTCCAACCTAATCACTCAACCAAAATGACTCTCTCCAAAGTCACAAGTGATCTTGATTGCCATATCTAATAGCCTTTACTCAATCCTCATGCTCCTTGACCTCTCTGCAGCCTTTGGCACTGTGGATCACTCTCTCCTCCTTGATACTCTCTTCTCTCTAGGGTATCCTCACTGGTTTCTCCTCTTTCTCCTCCTACCTCTCTGACCACTCCTCAGCTTCCTTTGCTGTATTATTATCCAGGTTATGCTCATGAGCTCTGTGTGTCTCATAGGGTATTGTCTAGTACCACCTTCTCTTCTCCCTCTATAATATTTCACTTGGTAAACTCATGAGCTCCCATGAATTCAATTATCATCTCCATGCCTATGATTCTCAGGCCTTCTTCAGCCCTAACCTCTCTATGAACTTCCAGTCCTGAATATCTAATCACCCATTAGACATCTCAAATTGGGTGTCCAATAAACATCTAAAACTCAACATGTCCAAAATTGAACTCATTATCCTTTCCCCAAATCTTCCCCTCTTTCTAACTTCCCCATAACTATTGAGGGTACCATCATCCTCCTAGTCACCTAGGCTCTCAACCTAGATGTCATCCTCAATGCCTCACTCTTTTACCACCTACACCCATCAGTTCCCAAGGCCCATCTATTCTGACTTCCATAATTCTCTTGGATATACTTCTCTCCTCTGACACTGCCATCATCCTGGTAAAGGCCTTTATCACCTCCCACCTACAATAGCTGCTGGTTGGTCTGCCTACCACCAGGCTGTCCTGACTCTAATTCATCCTTCATTAAGCTGTCAAAGTGATCTTTCTAAAAATACAGGTCTGACCATGTCACACTTAATAAACTCCTTATCACCTTCAGGATCAAATAGAAATCCCTCTTATTTGAATTAACAAGTCCTTCATTACCCGTGTCCCAACCCGCACCTTTCCAATCTTACATCATACATCATCACCCCCACCCACCATCACGTTCCTTTCAATCCCATGACACCAGCCTTATTGCTGGTTCTTGAATAAGACATTCTATTTCCCTCCTCTATGCACTTTAACTGACTGTCTTCCATGACTGGAATGCTATCCCTCATGATCTCTAACTTCTCTGGCTGTCTTCAGAGTCCTAGTCAACACCCCCTTCTACAGGAAGCCTTTCCTTATCCTCCTTAAAGCTAATGCCTTTCCTCCATTGCTTAGCTCCAATTTGTCCTATATAGAGTTTGTTGTATAGCTATTTGCCTGTTATTACCCCCATCAGACAAGGAGCTCCTTGAGGAGAGGTATTGTCTTTGGCTTTTCTTTGTAGCCCCTGCTCTTAGCACAGTGCCTAACGCATGGTGATAGGCCCTCAATAAATGTTCATTGACTGACTCTCCTGACCTCCAGTCTCATCTCAATTGCCTTTTGGATGTCTCAAACTAGACATCTTGTAGAGATCTTAAGCTCAGCATGTCAAAAACTAAACTCATTACTTTTCCCACCCCCAAACTCTCCCTTCTTCCTGATGTATTTATTACTATGGACGTTTCTTCTCAATCATTGGGCTCACAACGTAGATATCTTTCTCAACTCCTCACTCTCTCTGTTCCTCCATATCCAATCAGTTACAATGTCATGTTGTTTCTGCCTTCCCAATATCTCTCCCAGATGCTTCCTTTGCTGCTCTGATACTGACACCACCCTGGTTCAAGCCCTCAACACCTCCTGCTTCAACTACTGAAATAGCTTGCTGGTGGGTCTTCCTGACTCAACTCTCTCCCCACTGCAGTCCATCCTCCACTCAGCTATCAAATTATCCTTCTTAAAGTACAAGTCTGACCATGTCACACTCCTGTCCTGTCAACTGCAGTGGTAACCTATCATTTCCAAGATCAAATATGAAACCCTTTGTTTGCCTTACAAAGACCTCCATAACCTGGTCCCTTTCTAGTCTTCTAGTCTTACACCACCTTCCAGCCAAGCCCATGTACTCTTCCATCCAGTGCCACTGACCTCCTTATTGCTTCTAGAACTAAATATCCCATTTCCCAACTCTTGTCTGTCCCTCATGCCTAGGATTCTCTCCCTCCTCCAAATCCTGATCTCCCTTAGTTCTAGAGCCTTCTCTCTGGTGAACCTCTCCCATTTCTCTGGTTTAGAGCATCTTTGTATGGCAAGTGGAACGTAGTTCCTGGCACATGGTAAATGCTTAATAAATATTTGTTGACTAACATGAGCATGTATTATTCTATCATTCCCTCTGACTTACAACCACAGACTCTGTTCTGTGTCTTCACTATGACCTCCAATCTCTCTACTTCTCAGTTTTTTCCCAAGCTCTTAATCCTGCACCATCTTTACTGTTCTCTCTTCTTCCTCAACCTCTTGGTGAATCAGTTCAGCTCTATATTCAATTCCCTGGCCCTTCATCCTACCATCAGTCACACCTTTTCAAACCCTGGCCTTAGACTACATCCTCTCTTTTTGCTCCAACTCACATACTGACTTGTACAAAAATCACAGAACGATGTTAATTAAGTTCACTACAAATTTATGGTAAATAATCTCAACTGGGCCCTCACTGCAGTAAGGTAATCTTTTTCCACCTGTCTAGGATACTCATTATCTCACTTACTACTTAGACTTTTCTAAAATTTTTCATTGTCCCCATCCCTCCCCATCCTCTCAACTGAGAATCTAACCTCCTATTTCACTAAAAATAAAAACAAGCCATTTGTCAAGAGCTCCCTTTCTTCCCTCGCCCTTATCTACTATTACTCTGACTAAAAAAAAATGGCCCTTTGCTTCTTCAAGTCAGACTCTTCTCAATGCACCCTTGATCCTGTCCCCATGTGATTTCTCCAGCAGATTGTCCCCTCTATCATCCTCACCATTTCTCTAATCTTCAATCTCTCCTTCCATGCTGCTGACAAATGCTCCCATATCTCCCCCATCCTTAATTGAATCTGACCATCCTTTCTAGGTCGCATGCCATATCTCACCTCCCTTTGTCAACTAAACTCCTTGAGAAAGCTGTTGACCCTAGTTCCCCTTTTCACCTTCTCTACTAAACCCTCTGCAGTTTGGCTTGTGATATCATCATTGGGCTGAAACTTAGTGGTTGACAAATATGACAGCCTTTTCTCAGCCCTTCTTAACTCTTGTGCTGCCTTTGACACTATGAATCAACCTCTTCTCCCTAGGTCTTCATGGAACCACTCTCTCCTGGTTCTTCTCCTACCTGTCCCCATTGATTATTCTTGATTTCTTTTGTCAGATTTCCTTCCAGAGAACACATGAACCATTAGTGATCCCACTGGTCTGTCATGGGCCTTCTTTTCTTTTCTGTAAACTAGGGGTTCAGAACTTGAGGCCTGTGAACTTGTAAGCACCTCAGATGCTACATAACACACAGAATTATCTGTTTCCCTCAAACTTCCCTTTTTCCAAACATTCCTATTATTGAGGCCCATGTGATTTTCCCAGTGGCCCAGGCTCATACCCTTTGTGTTATCATCAGCTCCTCACTTCTGCTCATCCCATGTATCTTGTCTGTTGCCAAGCCCTGCAGTAGTAACCTTCCCAATGTCTCCCACATACATCCCCTTCTCTCAACTCACACAGCCCATAACTGGACTAGCCCAATAGCCACCAGGGGTATTTCTCTGCCTCAAGTCTTTCCCTGATGTGATCCTTCCTCTTCTAAGTTAACAGAGTGATTTTCCAAAAGAATAAGTCTTACTGTATCTCACACACACACACACACACATTTATACACACATACCGCACCATGCACTACATACATATCATACACACACCACACACATACCACACAAACTGCACATACACACACCACACATAACACGCACACCACACGTACACCACACACCACACATAGGTACACACCACACACCAAATATATGCCCACACTACCTATGTACATACACCACACACACACCACATGCCATGAACACTCACATACCACACATACACCACACACCACCCATATGCACACACAACACACACTGCATATACACACACTGCACATACACACAACACACATAAACTACACACTACAGCAATCTATTATTTTATAACCCAAAGACTCTAGCTTCTGGGATAAGAACTCACTATATGACAAAAACTGCTGGGAACATTGGAAAATAGTATGGCAGAAATGGGGCATAGATCAAAATCTTACACCATATACCAAGATAAGCTCAAAATGGGTAACACAATTTAGATACAAAGACTGATACTATAAGTCAATTAGGAAAGCAAGAAATAGTTTGCCTGTCAGTTTTATGGAGAATGGAAGAATTTATGACCGAACAAGAAATAGAGAACTTTACAAAAGGCAAAATGGATGATTTTGATCACAATAAATAGAAAAGTTTTTGCACAAACAAAGCCAATGCAACCAAGATTAGAAGGGAATCAGAAAGCTGGGAAACAATTTTTATAGCCAGTGTCACTGATAAAGACCTCATTTCTCAAATATATAGATAACTTAGCCAAATTTATAAAAATACAAGTCATTCTCCAATGCTGTTGTGTTCGTTCTTCGTTGCTGAAGAAGACCATGCCATCAGAGAAATGATGACGACTTGCATTTGACTTTGTTTTGAGTGAGGGCAGGCTGTGCAAGGTCACCAGTCTCACTTCTCTGGAGTCATCTAAATCCATTGACCAGATATTCGTCAGGATGACTGGAGATGACCCAGGATGCAATGGGAGACCTTGACCCTATCCCCAGTAGATAAATGGTCAAAGGATATGTAAAGGCAGTTTTCAGAGGAAGAAATTAAATATATATATATATATATATATATGCATATATATATGCATATATATATATACATATGAAAAAAGGCTCTAAATCATTACTGGTTAGAAAAATGCAAATTAAAACAACTCTGAGGTACTATATCTCACTTATCAGATTGGCTAACATGATAAAACAGGAAAACGGGAAATGTTGGAGAAGATGTGAGAAAAGTGGAACACAAATGCATTGTTGTTGGAGTTCTGAACTGATCCAACCATTCTGGAGAACAATTTGGAACTATGCCCAAAGGGCTATAAAACTGGGCATACCCTTTGACCCAGAGAAACCACTTCTAGGTCTGTATCCCAAAGAAATCATAAAAATGGGGAAAGGACCTATGTACAAAAATATGTATAGCATCTCTTTTTGTGGCCCTCAAGGATTGGAAATTGAGGGGACATCCATCCATTGGGGAATGGCTGAACAAGTTGTGGTATATGAATGTAATGGAATATTATTGTTCCATAACGGCGGATTTCAGAAAAACCTAGAAAGACTTATATAAACTGATGCTGAGTGAAGTGAATAGAGCTAGGAGAACATTGTACAGAATAACAGTAATATTGAACTATTTTGATAGATGTAACTCTTCTCAATGATACAAAAATCTAAAATAATTCCAAAAGACTCACGATGGAAAATGCTATCCATATCTAGAGAAAGAACTATGGAGTCCGAATACAGACCAAAAGAGACTATTTTCTCTTTTTGTATTTATTTGTTTTTTCTTTCTTGTGGTTTTCCCCTTTGGTTCTAATTCTTCTTTACAACATGAATAATGTGGAAATATGTTTAATATGATTTTACATGTATAGTCTATATCAGATTGCGTGCCTTCTTGGGTAGGAGCAAGTACAAGGAGGGGGGAAATTTTTGAACTCAAAATCTTATAGAAGTGAATGCTGAAAACTAAAATCAAATAAATAAATAATCTAAAAAGAAAGAATAGGGTGTGGCATCTGGATAAATCATATCTCAGTTCAGGAGCTGGACAGTAGCTGCTACAGTCATCAGAACTGCCAGTGACTAACAGGTTTGATGACTGAACCCATGGGCTCCCGATCTCTTTCAATTAGAGGATCTGACCTGTCATGATACATTCTATCTAGCTGGTAATACCTAGTCCATGAAAGCTTTTATTCATTCCCCTTTTGGTCTGTGTACTCATGACAGAATGTATTTTGGGAAATATTGTGAGCAAAGGACCTCGTTGTATTCTTGTCTGCGTCCCTTTTTCTATCCACTGCGTAATTTCCTTTCCTCTTGATTGAATTTCAATGTTGTTTTGGATTTTAGTCTATTGAACATCGGTAATGGGGTATTCACCACTTTCCTCATCATTGTCTACTCTTGGATTGCGATGGCCATGTTTTGTACAAATCCTCTTGAGAGCCTTTGGTTATCATGAAGAGTGTGTGCTGCAGAGGTGGATATTAGCCTTCTCAAAGATTCCATTAATGTAAGTGGGACCTTTGCTCTTGTGATATTTTATATCCTGCATTAAGTGTGGCTAAATCTGCTTTTGTGGAGCTTGGAAAATAGGCTTTATTATATACCCTTATGTTTTTAATTATTTTTAGCGCTCTTTTGGTATTCAAATTGTTACTGAATTTTGTCCTTGTCCAAATGAATGTTGGAAAACCCTGAGCAGAAGCAGGAGAGGTATGACTTTGTGAATTTTGAAGTACTATGCAAATGGTGGTTTATATTGTCATCATGGCTAACACTACTTAACATTTTAGAAAATACACAAGGCAAATGGTACATGGTTTCATATGGTCTGTCATATAGGGCAGAAAAGATGTTTGGTGTTCAGGGGGGAAATGGAGATATTGGTGACTAGAAAGCTTTGCATCTGAACAGTGTTCTTGCTTGGATCTTATGTTTATGTCTGGTCATTGGGATGGTCCATTGGAGCACAGATCTAGAGCTGGAAGAAATCTCAGAGGATGTCTAGACCAACTCCTTTATTTTATCATTGAGGAAACTGAGGCCCAAGGAAGCTAAGTAACTTACCTAAGTAACAAGTATCAGAGGTGGGATTTAAACCCAGCTCCTCTGACTCTGGAGACAGTGTTTTCCCTTATCATAACATGCTACCTCCTTCTATTCATGGAGATTAATAGTTCATCTATAATTTCTAGTCCTTCAGAGGTTAGCTGATTTGAGCATAGTGACGTACCTAGTAAGTATTAGAGGCAGGACCCAAGTCTTTCTGACTCCATGGCTCACTCTCTATCCACTATCCCAGACTATCTCTCACAAAATTTATGAGAGCTTTAAAATAAATCACAGAATCATCAAATTTCAGAATTAGAAGGGACTTTAATAACTGTCTATCTCCTCCATTCCATACCGGAAAAAACTGCCTTCTGTGTCATATCTGGCAAGTGGTCATCCAGCCTTTGTTTGAATTCTCCAATGAAGACTATTCACCTCCTCTGAAGGTGACCTGTCCCGCTCTTGGACATCAAGCCTGAAGTGACCTCTTTGTAATGTTCCCCCATCAATCTTGGTTCTGCCCTCTGGGGCAGAACAAGGCTAAGATTAGTTTGTTTTTCATTGTGAATTAATCATCAAGAAACACAATATACACCAAAGTTCAAGTGAGAAGATTGTATAAGAAGCTGTGAATTTCTATTTACAATTTTTTAAAAGCAATATATACGTATGTTTTATGTATGTGTATATATATATACCCGTAGATATACTTGTATACATAATTTAACAAGGTAGTAATAGAATTGCTTTATTTTTTTCTCCTTCTGTTCTTATTTTCATTTTCTTCTGTACATTTAAAAAATGTTCTATTGATGCTCTGTTTGCCTATCACTATACACCAGCATAGTCCTCTCCAAATAAAAGTATTCCCTGTAACAAACACATAAAACCAAGCAAAACACATCAGTCCACTAACTGGTGTCTGAAAATACATGTCTGAGCACCTCAAAAATGAGACATGCATTTTTTGACATGGCCAATACATTGATTTGTTTTGCTCAACATGCAGCCGGATCTCAATTACTGAGAATGTTGGATCCCCTGAAGTGGTCATATATATTCAAACTCTCACAATTTGAAATTATAATTACATAAAATAATTACATGAAATTATATAATTACATAAAAATGTAAAATTACATAAAATTGCAAAAAATACATAAAATAATTACACAAGATTACAAAAAATGATATTGATTGCAGCCCAATAGAAATTTGCAGAGCAGATTCAAATAATGCGATTACTTCTGCGATGACTACTGCTTTCTTTTCTAGATGTTCACTGACCATCCTTTTAATAATACATTCTAAAATTTTGCCAGGAATCAAAGTCAGGCTCACTAGTCTCCAGTTTGCAAACTCCATTCTTGTCCCCTTTTTTGGTAGTGGGGCTTGACTCTTATCTCACTAGCTACATGACTGTGGGTAAGTACCAAAATTGAGCCTCAGTTTCCTCATCCGTAAAATGAGGAGGTTGGACTTGATGACCTCTGAAGGCCTTTCCAGTTCTATGTCTAGCATGAGCCTATGTGAGTTAACAGAAGGGGGCAAGAGATGTTGTAGAGGTAGGAACACAGAGATTTTTGAATCTTGCTGACTGGGGTGACTTGTGGGGAAGAGGTTCACCAACCAAACAAAGGGAGGAAAAATAGAAGGGGCACTTGAACTGAGCATTGAAGGAAACTAATGGTATCAGACAGAGGTGGGGAACAAGCGCATTTCAGGCAAGGGGCACAATCTGGTCAAAGTCAGGGAGGCAGGAGATGCCTAAGGAAGAGTAAAATTCATTGTTCTCAGTTCAATGGGGATGGCTATCTGCTGTTGAGAGAAGGAGGTAGGGGTTAGAATTTGTTAAGGTAAGAAATGAAGGCTTGAAACAGCCCTTATTAAAAGAGTGACAGGTAATCAAGAAGAAGGGAGGAAACAAGCATTTATTAAGCACCTACTATGTGCCAGGCATTGTGCTGTTACAAATATTATCTCATCCAATGCTCATAACAGTCCTAGTAGGTAGATCCTTTTATTATTCCCAGTTTACAATTGAGGAAACTGAGTCAGGCAAAGGTTAAGTGATTGGCCCTGAACAGTCACATTGCTAGTAGATATCTAAGGCTGGATTTGAATTCAGGTCTTCCTGTGCTCTCTCCACAGCTAACCTAGCTGCCAAGAGCAATGAGGACCGTGAGGGGGGTGGGTGAGACATCCAGGATCAGCAGTGAAATCTCTTGACTTCCAGCATCAGCCCTCTGCTGCTTGAAAAGAGGAGCAGAGAAGGGTGTGTTAGGGGCAACACAGAGGGCAGGTAGGTGAAAGAACAAGATGGGAAAGGGGGGAGATGGCACATCATTAAAATGGATGAGTCAAGGTTCAAGCACAGCTCTAAGGAAAGAATGCTGGTCCTGGAACCTGAGGACCTGTATTCAAATCCTCATTCTTATGCTTCCCTCTCATTCCCTAGGCCTCAGTTTCCTTCTCTGTAAAATGAGGTCTCTCCCAACTCTAGATCTTGGAGTCTAGGTGTGACCTTGGACAAGTCCTTTCCCCTTCCCTGAGCTTTAGGATTCAAGGATGAGAGAGTCTGAGGTATTAAAGAAGGGTTTGGGGATGGGGTGCTGTGAGGGGGACAAAAGTCTATAGACCTTGGGGGCCTGGCCTGCAGCTCATTTCTCAATCAACAAACATTTATTAACAGCAACAATAGTAACACTAGCTAGCACTGATATCAGGCTCTACAGTTTACAAAGCACTTTATGCGTATTAATTCACTTGGAACCCACAACAGTTCTGTCAAGTAGGGGCTGCAATTGTTAGCCCTATTTTATAGATGAAGAAACTGAGGCAGACAGCTGGGAAGTGACTTGCTCTGGGTTGCATAGTCAGTGTCTGAGGTATGATTTGAATTCAGATCTTTTTGACTCCAAATATCTAACATGGGCCATATCCTGTGCTGGGCGATGACCATCCAAAGACAAAACTGGATCAGTGCCTGCCTTCAAGAAGTTGGTGCTCTAACCGGGGGAATCCCACAGAACACATCGGTATCCCCCAAAGAAGTAGATACCAAATATTTACCCAAGAGCCAGAAAGGCACTGAGAGTGGGGGAGGCTGGGAGAGGGCCTCATGTAAGAAGTGGTCCAGAGCAGAGCTCCAACTTGGAGTCTAAGAGTCAAAGGAGAAGAGGGATCCATTCTCTCTGGAGGACATGGATGGATAGCATGAGAGAAAGTCCGTACAGAGAATGGGAGATGAAGGCTGGAATGCTTTGTGTGACTAAAGCATAAATACTGCCTAGGAAATTCCAGGAGGTCAGGATTGGCACCAGGAGCAGGAGGGCACACACAGATGAAAGAGAAAAAGTAGAAGAGAGAGAAAGTGTGGTGTAGGAGACAGAAAGTCAGAGACAGAGAGAGAGAAACACAGACGGAGAGAAACACAGACAGAGAGATAGAGAGACATAAAGAGAGGGTGATAGATACACAGAGACAGAGAGACACAGAGAGAGGGAGACAGAGGCACACACACACACACACACACACACAGAAACAGAGACAGAGAGTGAGTCACCTTCAGACTCAGGAAAGCCTGGATTCCAGGCCCACCTTTGACACAGCGCTGTGTGACTCTGGACCACCTGGCTCTCTGCCCAAAGCTAGCACATCCCTTTAGAATAGGGCTGCCTGAATGTGTTTATGTGTGTCTGTGTGTGAAACTGCTTTACAGCCTCTCAAAATAGGGACTCAGGCCCTGTTTCCCAGGACTTCATGATCTAGTTGGGAGGCTAAGAAGCCCACAGGAATATAGGTACAGAGACAATGGAAAGGCAAAAAGATGTGGGTTCAAATCCATTCTCTGACACTCACTGGTTAAATGATTTCAACCTCCTTCTGTCCCCAGTGCAGTCATTTTCAGTCATATCTGACTCTTCATTACCTCCCTCTCTAAGACTGTAAGTTGCAGAGAACATATTGACCTGCATGGGCAGAGGGCCTTTCTTCCATGGGAATTGCCTACACCAGTGAAATCATAAGTCTGGTCCCCAAAAGGGGAGATATCCTGGTGTGTAATATCTAAATTTTCCTTGGACTTTTCCCCCTTGTGTCCAAAGCTTTGCTTTTTAAGCACACAGTTAAAAAGAGCCTGGTGCAGAGGACAGGGTGCAGGATCTGGAATCTCAACCCAGTCACTTACTAGCTGTGTGACAACTCACTTGTTCTCTGATTCATTTCCCTTGGTTAGGCCCTAAGGGCCCTTTCAAGCCTAAATCCCAGGACTGCTCTTGTGGAAAGGGTGCTGGATGTGGAGTTAGAGAAGGTGCATTCAGATTCTACTCATGTGACCTCAGACAAGTCACTCAGTGTTTCTGAACCTCATGATCTCTAAGGCCCCTTCAGCTCTACTTCTATGACCCTGTGAGCCCTTCATGTGATCTTGGGTGGTTTTTCATCTTTTTTGTGCCTTGGACCTCCTTGACAGTCTGGGGGAAGCCTTTGGACCCCTTATCAGAATCATGGTTTTAAATGCGCAAAGCAAAATCCATAGGATTACAAAGGAACCCAATGATGTACAATTAAATATACTATGAAGTACAGTTATCAACATACCAACATACCATTAAAAACTCACAAGAAGTTCACGGGCCCCCAGGTTCAGAATCTCTGGGCTAGAGACTCTCTAAATCTGGGGCATCCTGTGACCTAGAATGGGTTTCACTTATTTTTGCAAACAATGGAATCAACCAATAAGCATTTATTACATGCCAACTGTATGCCAGGCATGGCAAAGCTCTTTCCTCACAGTGACCTTGGATTGTGTTGGTAGGATCATCAAGGTGAGGTGACTTGCCCAGAGTCACCTAGCTAGTAAGTAGCAGAGTCAGGACTGGAACGGGGTCCTCCTCACAGCAAGTTTGGGACTTCCTCTTGCAACACGGACCTTACAAGGTGGCCATGAGGTCCCAACCACATCACGGATAGGAAGTGAGTCCTACCCCTCATGTAAAGGTGTACCCTCCGAAATGGGTTCTGGGAGTTAGTATTCAAGACCAGTTTACTTTGTGTTTCCTTGTCCCCTTTAATTGCCAAAAAATCTTTTCCTCTTCATTCCTTGAACTTTGAACACTCTATCCTGACACACTGTACAGTCAGTGTTCAGGAAATCTTCTCTTATTCTCTCCCCCACTCCCCAATCTGCTTATTTTTTTTCTCTAATTCATCTATATTGTGCTTGTATTATTTATCCCTTTTTCCACCCTGGACTCCCCTCCCCAGTTCTCTTTTATTCAACCCTCCTCCCCTCTACTTTGAGAGGCATGAAGTGGATTTTACTGACACTAACCAGCCACCTCCTCTTTTTTCCTTTATAATTCCATTTGTGTTTCTTTGTTGTGTTTAATGGTGGTTAATGAGTCGTTCCAACAGTTCCCTTCCCTCTGGCCTTTACCTCAATTTATCCTTCCTATGCTGTTGCAGTGCTGGGATCTGGGGGGAGGCAGGAAGGGGGGGTCTGAGTCTTGGGAGTGATCTACAGGAGGTTGCTTAGCCTCTGGAGGTGACTTGTTTGGGAGAAAAAAATACATGTATACACACGTGTATATATATACACACATACATATATACATACATACATATAAGGTAGGAGGTCACATGAACACTTGACATTTTCTCTGACCCCCCCCATAACTTCTCAAACCTCTCTAAAACAGAAATTATGTGCCAAAGATAAAGTAACTTTATCTATCTCCGCAGTCTAGAACACCTAGAATTCAATAGAAGGTGAAACACTCAAACCCAGGAACTGATGTTTACTCAACCTGAGCTCACTCAGCACTCCTCCCCCACCTCCTAGCATCAAGGCTTCACTAACAGACCCAAGGAGAAAGGCTTACACCAAACCCCACCCTTGCACCCTGGTCTGGCTCCCTTTTTCTAGTTTGCTTGGGCCTCCACAGCTAATCTGGCCACAGACTTTCAGAATCAAAACTGTCAGGGAAAGCTACAAAGTTCTCCGGGGGAAAACAACCTCTGAGCTGCTTGTGCTGGACCAGAGAACTAAGGAATAGAGGGAGTGGGACGGGTTTCTAGGCTGGAATACTGTGTATGTATATACTGGGAGGGGGGAACGCTCTACCAAGCCTGAGAGAAAGAACAGGGCATCCAGTTGGGGCCAGTTCTGACTACCCTAAAGTCACTTGTCGCAGAGACCTAGGCAGGTATTTTGTGAATTGTATGAGGCGAGGCTGAGATGCTGTGAGATTCAGCCCTGAAAGAAGTCTCATATCATAGGGGAGGAAGGTGGGAAGTAAGGAAATAAGGAGGGGAAAAAAGACTGAAAGTAGCAAAAATATCAGCAAAAAGAAATTTCAAAAACTTTGCATGTAAACAGATACATTGATAGGGAAAACAGTGTTATGTCCGTCCTTCTTTGCCCAAGAAGACCATGCCATCAGAGAAACAATGACATGACTTGCACTTGACTTTGTTTTGAGGGAGAGAGGGCTGTGCAAGTCACCAGCCTCACTTCTCTTCCAGAGCCATCTGAATCCAGTGACCAGATATTCATCAGGATGACTGGAGATGACCCAGGATGAGGCAATTGGGATTAAGTGACTTGCCCAAGGTCACACAGCTAGTGAGTGTCAAGTATCTGAGGTGAGATTTGAACTCAGGTCCTCCTGACTCCTGCATTGGTACTCTGTCCACTGCACCACCTAGCTGCCCCAGGGAAAACAGTAACAACAGAAGGAAAGATGGTCTCCAGATCTTGGAAATACGTTCAGGCATCTATGAATAAGTACTGAAAAATAAAGGGAAATGATCCAATAAAATGATCAAGATTACTGGATGACCCAGAGGACTCTGGGGAATTTGAAGAGAACACATAACCACACCACACTGTACTTGAGTAGTTTACCAGAGAAATGAGAATTATGACAGCAGAATTTGTGTCCTGTATAACTAACTGACCCTGAAATCACAAAGCATTCCTCCCCCACTTCCCTCAGCAGCAACAGTGCTACACTAGCAGATCAAAGGACAGGAAACAGGCTTACACCAAAATCCACCCTCGCCCCTTGCACCCTGCTCTCCCCTCCTCTGGACACAGGAAGGAGATTTCTAGGCAAATTTAGAAGAAAAAAAAGACCAACAAAAGAATATAGTAGACTGCTTAATCAGAGATGTGACAGAGAGGTAGCTGGGGAGCACTGTCCTCTCTGCCACCTGCAATAATTGGCATTGTTCTGGGAGTGAGACATAGTAAAGAAGGGGAATCCATGAGGTAAGGCCTATAAAGGTAATGGCAGAAAGCCCCTTGAGTGGAGCGCCTAGAATGGATCTCTTGAAAGTTGGGGCTGCATGAAGAATACAGAGAAAGGAGAGGGAATCAGGAATCAGAGAATGAGTAAATAGAAAGAGAAAATAGATAACTGAGTGAGAGAAATCCTTTTTGGAAAGGGGCACAAAAATGAAATTGAAAAACTAAGGAATGAGACTAGCTGAAGGAGAGGAGAGGAAGGAGGAATATCAAATGAAAAGAGAGGATCAGGGGTGAGGGGAAGAGGGCCACCTTCCAAAAGGATGAAAATAAAGTCACTGAAGAAACAGAATACTGTGTCTACAGTAGAAGAAGGAACTTGAAATTAACAAATTTCTGAACGGGAAATATTAATGAGCCTAGAATAAGAAGGGAAACAGATGAATGAGAAAAAAAAATCTTTACATCATATTTCTCTAATAAGAGTTTGGTATCCAAGATACATAAATAATATGTGTATACATACATACATTTGTGGATATATGTATAGATACATATATAATATGTATACATACGTAGACACATACATGTGCATGTATGTGTAGATACACAATGCACATATGCATGTTTGTGTATATCCATACGTGTGTGTGGGCATGTGCATATACACATGCATGTATACATGCATGCATGTACATATGACTAATAGCCATTCCCTGATAGATAAATGGTCAAATGAATAAACAGGTCTCAAAAGAAAAGCTACAAAGTATTCACATGCTAATGAAAAAAATGCTCCAAATCTCTACAAAAGAAACGCACATCAAAACAGCCCTGAGATTTCACCTCATGTCCTGAAAACTGGCAAAAAATGAACAAAATTACAATAGTTAATGTTAGAGGAGTTGTGGAATGACTGGTATACTAATGCATTATTGGTGGAGCTTTGAAATGATACAGCCATTTTGAAAAACAATTTGAAATTATACAAAAAAGGTGATTAAAATGTCCATGCCATTTGAGCCAGAGACTCCAAGGAAATACCCCAAGGAAACCATCAATAAGAAAAAAGAAAATAGTCTTCATATACTCCCAAATATTCATAGCACCACTTTTTGTGATTAGCTAAGAACTAGAAACAAAGTTGATGCCTGTCATTTGGGGAATGGCTAAACAAATTGCAGTCCACAAACGTGGAATCTTACTGAGCTGTAAGAAATGATGAATGTGAATGTGATGAATACACAGAAGTATAGAAAAAGCTACATGAACTGATGCAGAGAAGGAAGCAGAACCAAGGAAACAATATACACAATGATAACAATGTAAAGGGAAAGAACAGGCCAAAAGATAAAAATAAAATATAACACATGATAAGGATCAAGTAGGACTCAAATGAAAAGGTGCAAGAAGACATCCCCTACCTACCCGTTGGTGGAGGTGGGACATGCACAGGTATTACACATTGCACATGTTTTGGACTTTTTCAATGCATTGATCAGTTGTGCTGACTTTTTTTTTCCTCTCCAAAAATACTATTTGTCATAGAGGGTGACTCTCTGGGAGAAAGGATACATGAGATAATATAGTGATATAACAAACAGAAAATATCAAGAAAAAACTTATGAAAAAGAATGATGTAAGGTATGGATGGGGGCAGGGTTGGACTTTAGGTTTTTTGCAGGGGATACCAAAGAAGAGGATAAAATCACGGAATCACATGTAGGACTTGGCCACTTTGCTGTCTACTGAACAAGATGTGAATTAGTTTTGGCTTAGGTCTTCATCATCCCAGTGATGGACCCTAAGAGTCCGTCATCAAACTGAGACCTTGAGAGTTATATAATCTGTATGTCTGAGCTATCTCTTGGACTTGCCCTTAAAAAGGAAGTCAAGACAGAGATCTGGTGGGAGGCCTACATATTCATCCCACTCTACAGGGGATGCCCATGGTAGACAGACATGGAAGAAGGCAAATGGCCTTGGTGAATGGGATGAAAAGCATTTGAGGGAGGGCAGGGACATGCCCAGCCTCCCTCTGACCTGGAAAGAAGTCCACAGGTCATCTTGAATCAAAGGACATGAGAGATGGAAGGTACCTTGGTGGTGACCTAGTCCCACCCAAATCTGAAATTAATCATCGACCCCCTGCCTGAAGACCTCCAATGGTAAGAGAAGCAATCACCACCCAAGGCAGTTCATCAGGCTTTTGAACAGCGCACATTACTAAGAAGATTGCCCTGGTATTATTTCAACTGACCTCTTTGTAACTTCCACCCACTGCTACTGGTTCTGCCCTCTGGGACCAAGCAGGAGTCCACAAGATAGCCCTTCAAATACTTGGCCCCAGCTATCACATCCCCACTGAGTCTGCTCCTCCCCAGATATCTGGTACTGTGAGTCATGTGGACTGTATAGGCACAGAGAGGAGGCAGGACCCACGAGAGGGGAGGGTTGCATTATTCCCACCAGAAAAGTTTTCCTGACCATCAAAGAGCTAATTCTGTCTTTTTGGTCAAGCTAAATAAAACCAGCCTTATATTTAATGTCTCAATAGCCTAGGTGAGTGAAGAGAAATTGGGGATATTAGATGTGAGCTGAAATCTGTGGTTCCCATGGGAGCCTCTTGGGTGTGGGAAAAGGAAGTCAGAGAGATCACTACTGACAGAGGCCCCAAACCCCTTGAGGTTGATCTGTTCCATCAGAGACTGGGACACCACTGACACACATTTCATATTTTCCCACTTATCAGGATCAATGACTTTGTTCTTGTTATTTTGGGCATCAGCTTTCTGCACTATCAGTGGCCAAATTGCGGAAGCATCTGTGCCAGGCCCAAGGCAGGACCAGGTAGCCTTGAACAAGTTTGTGTTGTGGTTAAGTGCAAATATGAGGGTAAATGTGATCCTAGAGGCACAGTGTACAGCTGTGTGTTTGGGGTGAGTGCTGGTACACAATGATGGGTGCAGACCAATACCAAAGACTTGATTTGGGGGATTTCCTATGGATTGTGAAAGAATTTGAATATGCCTCTTTAGAGGAGTGCAGCTGATGGGTCTTCCTGCCTCCAGTCTCTCCCCACTTCAGTCCATCCTTCACTCGGCTGACAACTTAATCTTCCTAAAACACAGATCTGCCCGTGTTACCCTCCCCTCTACTCAATAACCTCCAATGGCTCCCTATTGCCTCTAGGATCCTATTTGGCATTCAAAGCCTTTGACAACCTGGTCCCCTCCTACTCTTCAAGTCTTCTTAGACCTTCCCCTCCCCTACATATTCTGTGATCCAGTGACATTGGCTTCTCATTGTTCCTCATTCTAAGACATGCCATCTCCTGACTGCACATTTTCCCTGGCTGTTCCCTAAGCCTGGAATGCTTTCCCTCCTCTTCTCCTCCTCCTGGCTTCCTAGGCTTCCTTCAAGCCCCAGATAAAAATCTCACTTTCTACAGGAAGGCTTTCCTGATCCCCTTTATTCTAGTGCCTTCCCGCTATTATCTCAGATTTATCCTGTGTAGAGCTTGTTTGCATGTATTTACATGCTGTCTCTCCTACTAGACTCCTTGAGAGCAGGAACCATGTTTTTGCCTTTTTTATATTCCCACTTGACATAGTGCCTGGCACATAAGGCATTTAACAAATACTTGTTGAACTAACTGTTAACTGATTGGTGTGAAGAATTCTGCCATACATTCCCCCTAAAAATTCCACTAAACTATCTACACTCTTTAGCGTAGCAATACTACTGGTAAGCATCCAGAAGATGCTTACAGAGTATTCCCCAAAATGTCAGTGCCAAAGGGTAAGGTGCTAACTATGCAAGATTATTTATAGCAGCACTTTTGTAATTGTTGTTTGTCCTTCATTTTTGTAGAGGATCAATGACATCATGGATTGATGTCTTGACTCCCTCTTGAATTGGATTCAAGTAAGGCAGAGTTGCACAAAGTCTTCAGCCTCACTCTTTCTCTTCCAGAGTCATCAAAGTCCAATGGCAAGACAAAAGTCAAGATGACTGGTGATAGCTTGGGATGCAGTGCATGACATTGGTGTCTTTGGTGTCTGACCAAATTCTAAGTGCTCCAAAAGCCTGCCTCAGTCACCTTCATGGCCATTGGATCAAATTGTTCTCATCCTCCCACTTTGCTGGTGGAAGTCTTCACATACATGAAGTTAGGGTATCTGCTGAGATGGTTTTATCTGGGTGTGACCACTGTCCATCCTACAGCTACTTGGAGTCACAGGTGAGAGTTGGGTGACAGGTAGACACCAAAGGTAGATGAGCAGCCCTGAAAAGTGTTCAGCAAACCCTCACACCAGAGGTAGTAGTCCTCCCTGAAAAAAACGGAAAGGAAATGGGTGTCTATCCATTAGGAAATGGTCAAACAACCTGAACATAGAATGGTATATTATTATACACTAAGAGATGACTAACATGAATTCAGAGAAACTTGGGAAGGCTTATTTGAACTGATGCAGAGTGAAGTGAACAGAAACTGGCAAACAGCTTGCATGATGACTGGAAACAACACTGAAAGACTAAAGAATGTGAATCAACTTCAGAAGACTAATGGTAAAATTGGTCTCTTGCTTCTCAGCAGAGAAATGATGGACAATAGTTATGGAATGAGGAGTATACATAGTAAAATATGATCAGTACGCTCATTTGTTTTGCTTGACTTATTACAAGGGAAGATTCTCTTGATGGTGGTCATTGGGAATTAATGATGATACATAAAAAAGAACATCTATAAAACATCTAAAGAAAGAAGGAGGGAAATATCCATTCCATCACTACCAAGGTCCTCAGTGATCCCATTTGTATGTTTATCACTGAGAAGAAAAGAAAATAGAAGAATCGCAATGGGCAATCAGCCTTGATCAACCTCTTTGGCGCCATTTGGAAATCGCTGGGATGAGGACAAGGAACATTTTCTTAAGGACCTGATTGATAGACACTGGCAGTTGTACAAATCCAAGCACACTTGTGGGTTACAAAGTTATTCAGCAAACAAGCATTTATTAAGTGCTTAATATGAGTCAGACACAATGCTAAAGATTAGAGGTACAAAGTAAATGAACTATGTACATACAAGATCTATTCAGTGTCAATGGTAGATAATCTCAAAGAGAAAGTACCAGCTGAGGGTGGGAGTGGGAGTGGGGAGGAGGACTGGAAAAGGTCTCTTGCAGAAAGTGAGATAGGAGCTGAGTCTTGAAGAAAATCAAGGACCCCAGGAGGCAGAAGTCAGTCCATAAGGATTTATTATGCACCAACTATATGCCAGGCACTGTGCTAAGTGCTGGGGATACAAAGAAAGGCAAAAGTCAGTCCCTGACCTCAGAGAACTCACAATATAATGGGGAAAACAACATGGAAACAACTGTGTATGTATATAGGTACAGGATAAATTGGAGATAATCAAAAATGGGAAGACACTAGAATTGAGAGAGATTAAAAATAGCTACTCATAGAATGTGGGATTTTAGCTGGAACTTGAAGCCAGGAGACAAAGGAATGACAAAGTGCATTCTAGGCATGAGGGACCACCAGTGAAAATTGGATTAGAGACGGAGGGTCTTGTGTGAGGAATATTAGAGGCCAGTATCATTGGATCACATGGTAGAGTAGGTGTGGAGGGAGAAAAATCTGTAAAAAGACAGGAAAGATAGAAGGGGACCAGATTGTAAAGTGCTTTGAATGCCAGATACAGTAGAACTTTGGTTTGCAAGTAATCTAATTTACATATGTTTTGCTGGACAAGTAAAAGTTTTTCTCAAAATTTGTCTTGCAGGATGAACAAAAATTCACAGTATGAACATCAAAATTTTGTTGAAAAACCTCACCCAAATAAGGCTGTAGCAATGTGAGCCATGAATATTTTTAACAATAATGCAATGTCACACTTCCATGACATTCTGAAAAACTGTCAAAAACAAGTGTTGGTAGCTTCCTAGTCAAAAGCAAATATAAAAAAAAATCAGTGAATCAAAACATGAAAGTGATTCTAAAAACTGAAAAATAAGTGAAAGCAGTAGTGTTAGTCTCGCTTTTAGTGAAAATAGCATAAGAGAGAACACTCCCAATGTTGAAATCCCCGATGTTCACATAGAAGGAGATTCCCCTTCCAAGCAGTAACCCTTCTCCTCCTCCTTCCCCTGGTCTCCCACATGCCAGCCATGACTCTTCTCAAAGGTAAAGTGCAGGTTACTTTATTTTATTTTTGGTTTATATTGTGTACCAATCACTGCTATTGTATTTCAGGTGCACTGGGGACAAAAAACCTTACTTAACATTATAAATAATTATTTTTATATTAATCTTTTTAGGGATGTGGTACTGATCATCTAACTTTACATTATTTCCTATGGGAAAATTCACTTTGCAATACATGACAAATAGTATCTTGGAATGAATTAAATTTGTAAACCAAGGTTCTACTGTAGAGGAGTTTTATTTGATCCTGGAGGTCATAGGGAGCCTCTGGCATTGATTGAGTAAGGGAGTGATATGGTTGGATCTGTACTTTAATGAGATTCATTTAGTAGTTGACTGGAGGATGGAATGGCATGGGGAGAGTCTTGAGGCAGAGAGATAAACCAAAAAGCTACTCAGTAACACAGGTGATGAGATGATGAGGTGAGGAGAACCTGGATCAAGGTGGTGGCAAGTGTTAGAAGAGAGAAGAGGGCATATATGAGAGATGGTCTGAATAAAGACTTTGGGAACTGAGTGGATGAGAGAGAGTGAGGAGTTGAGGATGAAATCTAGGTTATGAGCTTGGGTGAATAGGAAGCTGATGATACACTCAACAGTAATAGGGAAGTTTGGAGATGGGAAGGATTTTAGGGAAAGATAACAGGTACCATTTTGGACTTGTTGAATTGAAGATGTTTGAGACATTTCACTTGAGCTATACAAAAGGCAGTTGGAGATGCAAGTCTGGAGATTAGGAGAAAGTTTAGGGTTGGATAAACAGATCTGAGAATCATTATCATAGAGATGATTGTTGAATTCATAGGAGCTACTGAGTTGACCAAGTGATACAGTATAAAGGGAAAAGAGGAAAGGGTCCAGGTTAGTGCTCATGACTTGAATGGAGATCCAGTAAAAGAGACTGAGAAGAACAGTCAGACAGGTAGGAGAACTAGGAGAGAGAAGCAGCACCAAAACTTAGAGAAGAGGGTGTTTGACAGGGTCAAAGGCTGCAGGGAAATTAAGAGGGATGAGAATCACGAAAACATCATCGTTGTTCAGATGTTCATTTGTGATCCCATCAACCATAGCTCGCCAGACCCTTCTATCCTCCACCATCTCCCGAAATCTGTTCAAGCTCATGCTCATTGTTTCCAAGACATTATCTCTCCATCTCATCCTCTGCCCCCTTTTCCTTTTGCCTTCAATCTTTCCCAACATCAGGGTCTTTTCCAATGAGGTCTGTCTTCTCATATACCAAAGTATTTAAGTTTCAGTTTCAATATTTGACCTTCCAGTATATAGCCTGAATGAATTTCTTTCATATTGACTGATTTGATTTCCTTGCTGTCCAAGGGACTCTCAAAAGTCTTCTCCAGCACCACAGTTTAAAAGCATCAATTCTGTGGTGCTCAGATTTTCTTATCATCCAACTCTTACTGCCATACATTACTACTGGAAAAACCCTGGTTTTGACGATATGGACCTTTGTCGGTGAGGTCTCAGGATGAGTCAGATATGACTGAAATGATTGAATAACAAAAAAAAAATCATTAGATTTAGCAATTAAGAGATTATTAGTCTCACTACTATTTGGAGAAATGCAAATTAAAACAATTCTGAGGTACTACCACATACTTATTAGATTGGCTAATAGGACTATAAAGGAAAATGACGATGTTGGAGGGGATGTGGGAAAAATGAGATATTAATGCAATGTTGATGGAGTTTATTGATACATTCATTCTGTAGAGCAATTTGGAACTATGCCCAAGGGGCTATAAAGCCCTACATGCCCTTTGACCTTGTACTTTGACTACTACTAGGTATGTATCCCAAAAGAGATTAGAAAAAGTAAAGGACTTATATGTATAAAAATATTTATAGCAGCTTTTCTCCTGTGGCACAGAATTAGAAGTTGAGGGGATGCCCATCTATTGTAGAATGGCTGAACAAGATCAGATATGTGCTTATGATGGAATGCTATTATATTATAAGACATGATGAAGGGAATGCTCTCAGAAAAACCTGCAAAGACTTGCATGAGCTGATGCAAAGTGAAATATACTGTGGATGAAGTAACAGCAATATTGTAGGATGATCAGCTGTGAATGACTTAGCTATTCTGAGCAATACAATGATCCAATACATTTCTGAAGGGCTTATGATGAAAAATCACGCACAGGCAAAGAACTGATGGTGTCTGAATACAGATTGAAGCATATTTGCTTTTCACTTCATTTTTCTTGAGGTTGTTTTTTTTTCCTTCCTCTCAGATTATCTCCAATACATCCTGTATGTCTTTTTTCTACACGGTTGTTTGCATTAGAGGTTCCTTGAGAGCAGGATCTGATTTTTGTGTATGTGTATATGTATATGTATCTGTGTGTGTCTGTGTATGTATGTGTGTATGTGTCTGTGTCTGTATGTATGTGTCTATGTCTGTGTGTATGTGTATGTGTGTCATTGTCTTTCTTTGCATCTTTAGCGCTTAGAACAGTGCCTGGCACACAGTAGGTGCTTAATAAATGCTTGTTGACTTGTGGACTTAAAAATCAATGACCTTCTAATACTCTTCTAAGTCTTCTATTCTTTTACACAATACCCTTAAAATGTCCTCATCCTTGAGATCTGGTTCTGTTCTTTATGTGAGGAGGCCATTTGCTTTTGATTGCCTCAGTTGCCATCATTATTAGAGACTGCTTCATGTGCACCCATCTTAATGCACAAATCTTCATGCAACCACTCAATGTACAGTATAGGAGAAACAAAGCTCTAGTGGAGCTGCTTTCCTGGTCACTATTCCTTAAAAAAGTAAGGATACCCCAAACTTATATCAAGAGACTCAATCCCTTCCCACCAAATGCTATTTATGCAACAAAAATAAACAAAAAAAAAAACCATAGTGAATGCCAAGTGAACCCATTTATCCAAGTAGATAGAAAACAAGAATGAGAGAAGACATACAGATTAGAATATACCAGACAACACATAGAGTGAATGAACTCTCCCACTGGAATTGAGATAGCTCAGCTCAACCAAGAGGAAGAATTCACTACCTCACTCAAGGGACAATTCCCTACAGTGTCCAAGGAAGGCAATATGGGGATTTTTCCTATATTTCTGGCTTTCAAAGTCTCTCCTCTCTGTCTCTTTCTGTCTCTGTCCCTCTCTGTCTCTGTCTCTGTATGTCTCTCTGTCTCTGTCTCTTTCTCACTGACTCTCTCTCTCTCTCTCTCTCTCTCTCTCTTTCTCTCTCTCTTCAAAATGGATGGTCTTTTAGTCTCTTGAAGCAGGTAGGAAGAAAAAAATCTGGCTTCTCCTTAGCTCTCATGCCAACTCCACCATTCATCAAGGCATATAGTCTCATAGCATTATCCTCTCCATCAATGAGAGAAGTCTTGTGCCAATAATCCAAGCTCAGCCCTGGGTTACAAATCCAATATCATAACAAGGCATGAATACTAATCATGAAAATAGCATTAATAACTTTTCCATGTACCATTACATGGAAAACATGTATCAATGCAACAGCATTCAAGGCATACTTAGAGACACAGAATATCAAAATCAGCCATCACTTAATATTTTCATGTTAGCATGAGGTAGGAATAAAGGTAAAGTAATTTAGGTAAATACTTTGCAAATGTTTAAAACTACAAATGTTTAAAATGTTTAAAACTATAAAAGAAATTATTCCAATAGATAACCAGAAATAAACAAATTATCTATACTTCAAAATAAAACATGCTTACTGTGAAAAAAAGAAATGCAGTAAATATAATGTCTAGGATGTGAAAGTAAAGTCTCCTTCATGTCCATAGTTCCCAAAGTCTTTCCCTTTCTCTTCCCTGGAGTCTGTCTCCAGGGTGCATGTAGGTGAGCACACGTAAGAGGTTCACATACCAACACCAGCCCACACATAGATCCTCAGTATAGTTGGCTAGGGTAAATTGGGGATGGAGAATAAAGTTTGTGCATGGAAGCTGGAAGTTCCAAATCACTGGGATGAGGAGAGTATGAGGTGGGCAGGAGTGTGCTCACTATTAAAGGCTGAGTCCAGTAAGAGTATGTGTGGATTGAGAGAAGTCCTTTGAAGGAAGCACGTGATTAAATAGTTCAAAGTCCTCCCTTAAGATCCAACCTCATGGAAGTCCAATTTTCTGGTGAAAGTGATGACCTGAGTCAGGGGTAGGGAACCTACAGCCTCGAGGCCACATGTGGCCCTCTAGGTCCTCAAGTGCAGCCCTTTGACTGAATCCAAACCTCACTGAACAAATCTCCTTAATAGAATGATTTGTTCTATAAAACTTGGGCTCAGTCAAAAGGCCGCACCCAAGGACCTAGAGATAGCCTGTAGAATTGTCTGGAGAGTGATTGATTCTTCACCAAACTTTCAAAAAGTTTTTCACATTCAAAGATTATTTGGGCCATAGCTAACTGATAAGAGTTTTTGTCAGAAGGGGTCAGAAATCATTCTCTACCGAGATGCCAACTGTTTCATTTATTTGGCAGAAACTCAGCAGTTGGCAGCTTTAGACAAGTGTCTTCCAGCTAATCTGGTACTTTTGTCAGCCTTGTTTTCTTCAGTGAGCTTTTATACCTCTTTTTCCATTTGGTCAATTCTACTTTTTAAGGAGTTTTTCAGTGAATTTTTGTATTTCTTTTTCCATTTTTCCAATTTTGCTTTTCAAGGCATTTTTCTCTTTGTTGGATTTTTGTGCCTCTTTTACTATTTGGCCACATTTGCCAAAAAGACTATTTTATGAAGAACTCACATGGGGCAGGTGATCACATGGTGGTCAGAAGAAGTGATACAAGGATACTCTCAAGGTCTCTCTCAAGAATTTTGGGTTTGACTGTGCATAGGACTGCTCAGAATGGCATACCTATGAGCACTGTGCTCTATGAACAAAGCAGAATTGAGACAACACAAAGTAAATGTAGAATGCATAAATTTGGATTATTCACCCCAAATATTCACACAGACTATCTATGACCAACCTGTGGTAGAGCATTCTGAGCTTGTATTTGTCTGATCAGCCACAGTTGGACACACTGAAATTTCACTTTATCATGGTGATGTCATTTTGGTCCTCTGAGAATGTAGGATAACAACTAACCATTTGTCCTATTCTGTTTCTTAAGATGTTTTCTTCATTTTTTGTGCCTCATTTATCAAGCTATTGACTCTTTTTTCCATTATTTTCCTATATCATTCTGATTTCTCTTCCCAATTTTACCTCTACCTCTCTTCCTTGATTTTTTAAAATTCTTTTTGAAATTGTCTATGACCTGAGACCAATTCATATTTTTCTTTGAGGCTTTGGATGTAGCAGTTTTCACTTTGCTATTTTCTTCTGATTTTGTTTTTGATCTTCCCTGTCACCATGGCAACTTCCTGTGGTCAGAATTTTTTCTGCTGTTTGCTCATTTTGCCACCCTATTCCCTGACTTTTAACTCAATGCTCAAGTGAGGCTGTGTTTGTGGAGTGGAGGGGCCACTGTCCCAAGTTTCAGAATTTTTGTGCAGCTGTTTTCAGAGATAATTCTGGGTGCCTATAAGTTTTTGATTCTTCCAAGGTAGTATGATCAAGAGATAGGTGTGTTTACTACTCTCTTGGCCTGTGCTCTGGCCTGTGAACAATCATAAGCACTCTTTTCCACCGTGGAAATGTGAACAGGGTCCCAGCTCGCCTATACCTGCAAGCTCTGGTGTGCTAGCGCTTATCCTCACCCTGGGACTGAGACCCAGGACTGTGACCCAGATTCAAGTACGGGCAATGTAACAGAATCCTGTCACTTGCGCCAGCAAAGAGATTCCTGTAATCTCCTCCTGATCAGTTGTCTGATCCCCTTACTGTCTATGGGCTGAATGGTTCAGAATTCACTCCTGCTGCCACTGATTCGATCACCCTCAAGACCTGCTGAAATTTTGCTGGGGGGAATGTGCTGGACTGTCCTCAACTCTTACTCTGGAACAACATTTCCTGGCAACATTCTAAGTTGTTTGGGGCTGGAAGACTGTTTCAACCCATCCTTTCATGGGTTCTGTCACTCCAAAATTTGCTTTGAGGCATTATTTAAAGGTATTTGGAGGGACTTGGGGCAGAGCTCAGGCAAGTCCCTGTCTTTTTCCCACCATCTTCCCTCCATCACTTTCTCAAGTCTAGATAATCAGCAAAGCAATAAAACAAGCCCTGATTGGTAGCATTTGCCAATTTCTGAGGTATTAATGCTCACACTGAAAATTTAACGCTCAACTCTTATGAACCAGTTCAAACTGGCTCCAGCATACTCCTGGCTACCATTTTTTGCAAGTTTCAATGTAGGAGGTATTAATTATCAGGACATCCAGGAAGTGAGCACCCTCATG
Organism: Bettongia penicillata ogilbyi; assembly: GCA_023548195.1. Taxonomy (NCBI): domain Eukaryota; kingdom Metazoa; phylum Chordata; class Mammalia; order Diprotodontia; family Potoroidae; genus Bettongia; species Bettongia penicillata. The sequence continues at coordinate 667,791 of JAJHZJ010000375.1, read as the reverse complement.
TTCCTGGCAGTATTCTTTTAATAATCTTGGTTGACTTTTTCTTAATTTTCTTTTTCATTATGGAAAATTTCATCATTCTCATTATAAGCATGAACAAATATGACCATTACAATAGACAAATAAAAACAAGAAGGGGGGGTTATATATAAAGGTATGCAATTCTGTTATGGATAAGTTTGTTGTTACTGCTGCTGCTGTTTGTAATTAACAGTAGTTCCAATACTACCCTGTTTGTCTGCATCTTCTTCTGTCTCTTAGCACTTTGAGTAGACTAGAAGGAATCCCAATGCTGCCACCCAAAAGACGGCAACCAGAGCTGGTCAAACCAGAGCCATGCTGTCCACTGCCCTATTTACAGTTACAATTCCCTTAGGGAACTTTCCAGATGACATTGATATAGGCCAAAAATGGGTAGTTTTCATGTGGAGGCACCATGGTTCAGGGAGGGAAAAGACTATTGACTCCAGAGTCAGAGGACCTAGACCCATATTGTACCTCTGATGCTTGCTTACTTAGGTAACCTGGCACAAGTTCAAATTGCTGGACCTTCATATTTTAGCTGTAAAATGAGGGGATTGAAATAGAAGGACTCTGAAGACTCTTCTAGAGTATAATGTTAAGGGAATTTGAAGATCTTCCTTACCCCTTGATAGACCCATGTGACCTGCTTTAAGCTTTGGCTCAGCCCACAGCTTGAGTCACATGAAGCCTTTGGTGGGAGGAACTTGCTGAATGGGTGCAGCAGAAAGAGACAGTGAGGTGGAGCCCAGAGAGAGGCAGCAGGCAGAGCAGAGCAGAGCAAGTAGGCTGGGTGAGAGAGGGGCATTTTGCCTAAGGGAGTTTGTTTGTGGGGAGGACTAATGGAGGGTAGACTTGGGAATGGCAATCCTCCCTCTATTGTAAATGTGTATGAATTTCCTTGTTACCATGGTGCAATTGGCTTTCTGGTATCTGAATAAATATTTTGGTTTCATCTGTGAGGAAGAAAGTTTATATTTTGCAAATTTGACCTGGAAATACACCTGCATATCCATGGTGGCTACTGTGGATATTGCATTGGTGCTACATAGAGCTAAATCTAGAAGCCTATAATGACTTTGATCAAATCAATCTACCCCTTCAGGCCTCGGTTTCCTCAACTCTAAAATGAGGGGATTGAATTGGATTGTCTCTGAGGACCCTTTTAGCTGCAAGATCAACCAACCTGTGAGTTCTAAACTAGGTGGTAGAACAGGGGTTCTAAACATGTTTTGAGCAATAGACCCCCTGGGTATTCTGGGGAAACCTATGGATCCCTTCTCAGAATCATGTTTTTAAAGAAATAAAATTGGGGGCAGAGCCAAGATGGCAGAGTAGAAGCAAGTACCAGCTCAAACTCTTCCCCAAGGCCCCTAAAATATCTGTAAAATATTACTCGAAAGAAATTTTACAGTAGCAGCAGCCACACAGTGACAGAGTGAAACAGATTTCCAGCCCAAGATGTCCTAGAAGGCCAACAGGAAGGGTTTATTGCATCAAGCATAGGGCAGAGCCCAGTGTGGGCCATACTGGCACAGACCGGACTGGAAAAGTCTTCAGGGTGCAGAATCATGGGTGGTTGCTGTGGTTTCCAGATTTCTCAACCCACAAATGCCATAGATAGCTTCAAAGAAAGCTCTTTCACCTGGGTGAGACGGGAGCATCATCTGACCCCAGATCCAACCCAGGAATACACACACACACACACACACACACACACACACACACGCATATATATGTATGTATGTATATTATATATGTATAGGTATGTATATGTACATGGGTATATGTGTGTGTATAGATAGATAGATATTCATACACACATAAACAGAGGGCACAGGGTGAGCTGCATATGAAGAGAGAATACCTAAAAAATAAAATTTACTGTTGAGAGGAATGCACTAGGAGTAAAAGAAAGGGAGAGGTAGAATGTAGCAAATCATCTCACATAAAAGAGGCAATAAAGAGCTTTTATAATGGAAGGGAAGAAGGGAGAGATGAAAGGGAATAAGTGAGCATTGCTCTCATGGGATTTGGCTTAAGGAGGGAATAACACACACTCAACTGATTATGGAAATCTATTTTACCCTGCAGGAACTCAGGGGATAAGGAGATAAGAGAGGGAAGATAATAGAAGGGATAGTAAATTGGGGAAACGGATAACCAGAAACAAATGTGGGAGGACAGGTCAAAGGAAAGAATGGAATAAATGGAAGACAGGATAGGACAGAGGGAAATGTGGTTAGTCTTTCACAACATAGCTATTATGGAAGTGTTTTGCATGGCTACACATTTATGACCTATATTGAATTGCTTACTTTCCCAATGAGGGTGGGTGTGGAGGGAGGAAGGGAGAGAATGTAGAACTCAAAGCTTTAATAATGAATGTTTAAAGTTGTTATTGCATGGAAATAAGGATGGAAATAAGATGTAGAGGCAATGGGGTACAGAAATCTATTTTGCCCTACAGGAAAATAGAGGAGAGGGGTTGGTAATAGAATGAAGAAGACTGGAGGAAGAGGGATAGGGTGCATGCTGTCCTGTGGTGGGGGGGTGAAGAGAGATAGGGAGGAAATTTTGAATTCAAATTCTTGTGTAAGTGAATATTGCAAGCTGAAAAATAAATAAATTATATATTAAAGAGCAAAAAAAGAAAACTCAAGAGACAAAAAAATAAACAAAATAAAATACAGATCACAAAAAAATCTATTCTATTGGAATATAGTTATCAAAATACTTTTTTAAAATATCAAGGTTATGAACCCAAGTTCATGAATTGCCTTCACAGAGCTATCTTTTGTAGATGTCTCCCACAGAGTGACTGGAACGCATTTCATCACTTGAAATCTGGAAAACCTATATAGCAGGGCATTAGACATCCTTAATCCTCACAGTTGCTACTATGTGAGATCCTAGGAGTTCAATTGGAAAGGATCCAGGAAGGTAAAAAAAGGGCCGAGGTTCTTCAGGAATTAGAGCAGACCCCTTCCTCTCCTCCCCCTCTAATTCATTTACTGCTTCATAATGACACTTCATCACGATTCTACTTTTGATCAGCTAATGCCTCATTTTTCCCTTGAATGCTCCCAGCACACATAGCACCATATTGGTTACACTTTTAAGAACAGATAGTACTGTCCTTGTATCCATCTCTTTTGACCTCTGCTCCTGAACTCTGCTACTGTGCCAATTCTCAGCAGACCCACTTAAAGGGCAATGATCTAGGAGGCCTCTCATTTTACCTGATTCTTGATGAATATCTGGTCACTGGATACAGATGGCTCTGGAGGAGAAGTGAGGCTGGTGACCTGCACAGTCCTCCCTCACTCAAAATAAAGTCAAATGCAAGTCATATCATCATGTCTCTGATGGCATGATCTTCTTTGGCAATGAAGGACAAACACAACGTTTGACCTGAAAGGTCCATACATGGAAAGATGTTCTGAAACCCAGGGAGCCATTTTCTTTTTTTTTTAAATTTTGTTTTCAGTGTTCTACAATCATTTCCCTATATCTTAGTTTTTTTCTCTCCCTCCTCCTCCTTCCCCCCTACCTCCCCACTCCCTCCCTGAGATGGCATACAATTTTATTTAGATTCTACACATACATTCCTATTAAATACGTTTTCACCTTAGTCATGTTGCACAGAAGAATTAAAATGAATGGGAAAAATCATAAAACAAAGAAAAACATAATAAAAAGAAAATGGTCTGCTTCATTCAGCAATCAAATTCCATAGTTCTTTTTCTGGATGTGGAAGGCATTTTGCCTTAAGAGACCATTGGGAATTTTTTAAGTCCTTGCATTGCAATGAAGTACGAAGTCTACTAGAAAAACTTCTTGTACACTATGATTGTTGCTATGTTCAAAGTTCTCCTGGCTCTGCTCCTTTCACTCAGCATCAGATCATATAAGTCTTTCCAGGCCTCTCTGAAGTCCTCCTGTTCATCATTTCTTATAGTGCAATAGTATTCCATTACATTCATATACCACAATTTGTTTTCCTCAATTGATGGGCATCCCCTCAATTTCCAGTTTTTGGCCACCACAAAGAGTGAGGCTATAAATATTTTTGTACATATGGGACCCTTTCCCATTTTTATGATCTCTTGGGGATACAGTCCTAGAAGCAATATTGCTGGGTCAAAGGGTATGGACATTTTTGTAGCCCTTTGGGCATAGTTCCAAATTGCTCTCCAGAATGGTTGGATCAGCTCATAGCTCCAGGGAGCCATTTTCAGCAGGCTCTTCCTGATCATACCCTCTTCTTCTATCTGTTAGATCTGAGTGGTTTGGGGTGGGGGAGGAAGAAGAAAGGAACTTGTTGGGGTGGTGGTGGATGCTGTCCCTTTTTGTTCACACAGCAATAGCTTCATTAATAACAAGATACCCCACATGGTGCCCTTGAGAACTTGCATCACCCAATAGGGGCCACATCTCAGCTCATGGTGTTCTGTAGAAGCTTTCAGAGCCTTAGCACAAAGTCAAAGCCCTTTGCTCCCTCCTTCTAGAGGATAAGTAGGGACTCCTTTCATATGACCTAAATATCCAATTGACCCTTGAGCCCCCACATACATGAAAATGACATAGCCTTGTAGTGTTTCATTTCTGATTTACATACAGTGTCACAAGCAGATACTCCAAGTCTCTTTACTGTTCATCACCATTTCTCTGCCTTAGTCCTATACCCTCTTGCCCCATAGCAGCATGGTTGCATTCAATATGTTCACCTTTGATTGTCAGAAAACATAATTAGTTCAAACAAAGGCATCTGATGAAACAGCATAATAAGAAAAGTAGCAACAAATCATCTTCTCCATACCTGGGACCCAGTCTCTCACATATATGCTGTTATTGTTCAGTTTGGTCCAATTCTTCATGGCCCCATTTGGAGTTTTCTTGGCAAAGATACTGGTTTGGTTTGCCATTTCCTTCTCCAGCTCATCTTACAGATGAGGAAACTGAGGCAAGCAGATTGAAGTGACTTGCCCAGGATCAACAGCTAGTAAGTATCTGAGGACAGATTTGAACTCAGGAAGATGAGTCTTCTTGACTTCATGCCTGGCACTCTATCCATCGCATTGCCTAGCTGCCCCTCCCATATATATATATATATACTCACCATTAATGAAAAAAGTAGGCATGTGGAGGGAATACCTCAGTATAATATTTAATGAAATTCCTGCTATGGTAGAAAAATGGGAGAGAGAATATATAGGTTAGAACTGAAGGTGGTAAGCCTTACCTAAGAATTACTACCTGAAAATTAGAATGAACCAAACAAGAAATGATTACTCCATGAGACAATACGAACTATTCAACAAATGAGAAGACACTGTTCTAATGGGCACTAGTCTCTATCAGATCCTGCTGTAATGGATACATAATTTCTTCTAGAAGCATTATCTCCATTGGATGCTGCCAGGCATGACCTCACTGGGAACATAGATGTGGAGCATCTTTCTACTGCTAGCTCCTGGCATCAGCTGAAATCCTTGGTTATAGTACTACCTCTTCCCCTTGAGCAAAGTAGACTCTGCCATGTTCTTTGAAAGATTCAATTCAAAGACTTTTTTCTTAAGAACTCTTGTAGAAAATCATCAGCACTGCCCTCAGCCATAGTTCCAGAAGAAATTCTGCATAGAGGGAAATAATCCTCTGGGTTATTCTTTTTCTCTTTAAGAAATGGCCAATCCATTCCTTTCCAGATTTTCAATCAAAAAGCCTTCTATCTACAGGAAGAGATTCTTTGCCCCAGGTACCTAACCCATAATGACATACAGAAAGGCTCTTCCCATTAGCATGGGCCATTAGACTTATCTTTTCTGTGGTCTAGGTGCTCAGGTCTCTATAGTATAATCTCACTCTACCTCATGGCGAAGATTGCATAAAACTGCTGGTTCTCATCTCTGAAGGCTACACCTAGTAATGATTCAAATAGTGGTTACTTTTTCAACAACAGTCCCAAAGCTATGGAGTTTGAAGTCCCTCATTTCTCAACTCCTAAGACCCTTCTATTCTTCCAGGTAGCAAAGTGGGGGAGGAAAGAAGTAAACCTAAGATTTACTTAAGGCAAAGTTTCATACCACCCTACATGACTAGCCACATTGCTGACCTTTCATCTTCCAAAGACACAAAGGGAAATAAATTAAGCAAAGAGGAAAACAGAATTGGGGTAGGAGGAAGACCAGCATGGACACATAAGGAACTCACCAACCAATTTAGGTATTATGTATTAAATGTATATTTTCTGTATATGTATAAAAGATAGAAACAATGGTAGTAGTTAACAGAGGATTGTTCCTAAGAAAATCTGAGAATTAAAAATATGTAAATATTATTTCACATTCACCTATAACATCATGAGTCAATCTCATGATTGGTCTGATAGCACTAGTTCCCTTGTAGTGACAGCTATCACTATATATGTCTGTGTGTGTGTGCGTGCACATGTGTATGTGTGTGTGTGTGTGTGTGTGTGTGTGTGTGTAGTAGCCTCACCTCCTATATCTGAGCTAGCAGGATCAAAAGTAAGAACCAAATATGGAACAACAGATTAGTTTAAGATTGAACCAGGAGTGAGGATGGACCAGAGATGGGAATCTTGGGTGGGCTGAGAGGAGGGTAGACAGTATTAGTGGCAGAGTCAAGATGGTGGAGAAGAAAGACACACATATGCTAGCTCTCCCCCCACAGCCCATAAAATACCTGTAAAGAAAGACTCTCAACAAATTCTAGAGCAGCAGAAGCCACAGAACAACAGAGGGGAGGAGATTTCCAGCTCAGGGTGACCTGAAAGACCAATGGGAAATGTCTGTCGCATAGGATGGAGCGGAGCCCAGCCCAGCCTTGGCCGAGCAGCTTGGCTCTGGGAGGAGGATGTGAGCAGGCCTCAGGGGCAGAACCTCCAGTTGCAGTATCAGCAGTTCACAGATCCCTCAACCCACAGGCGCCAAAGGTCAGTGACAGGGTTTTTTCAGCTGGCTGAGAAGGGAGAAGGGCCTTCTCATAGCTCTGGCTTCAGGCAGTGGCCACAGAGGCCACAGCAGCCCCTACAGCAGCCCACATCCATTGTTGGGTCGTAAAACCCCTGGGGGCACTAACCAGTTGATTCTTACCTCAGCCCTGTGTAGAGGCCCTGCAACATCTGATCTTTATCTCACACTGAATGGTGGCCCTGCCCCCGCAGTTTATCTGAATTTTAGCCCCCAGTGCTGGCTTGGTGGAACTGGAGGTGACGCAATGGTTGTGAAGAGGAAACTCTGCTAAGATTCTGGGCACAAAAATCTCTTCCTGCTCCAAGGTCAGTGTACACGCTTGATTGTGCCACCTTGGAGGAACTGAGATCATTCAGATCCCCAGAGTATACCCTACTCTTGACAAAGGACCCAAAAGACAAGTAACTCATTGGGAAAATGCCCAAAAAGGAGAAAAAAAATAAGACTATAGAAGGTTACTTTCTGGGTGAACAGATATCTTCTCCCATCCTTTCGGATGAGGAAGAACAATGCTTACCATCAGGGAAAGACATAAAAGTCAAGGTTTCTGTATCCCAAACATCCAAAATAAATATTCAATTGTCTCAGACCATTGAAAAAGATTTTGAAAATCAAGTAAGGATATGGGAAAAATGTTAATAATGAAGGTCTAACTTAAAGGTATGTTATGTATCCATTTTATTCCAGAGAGCCTATTGTCAAACATTTCCCAGAATATCCCTGGATTGTCTCCTGTCCAAAGAAAATGACAACTTGCGACCTATGTCTACTATGGCCTCTGGCTTCCTCACAGATGTAGAAATATTTCTGAATTTAACTGTGAAATTCAGTCTCCCTGGAGGAATTTCTCCTTTGATTAGAGAATGGCTGCCCTTTTCAGCTTTTCTCCCTCAGAGGGCCGACAAGTGTGAAATGCCCAGGGGGAGCTCTTCACTGTCAGTTGTCAGGAACAATTGGTAATAATTCTCTGGTGGGACTAGGAAACATTCCTGGGTTGTCTCACTTTCCTTGCCATTAGTGATCTTTACAATACACTTTTACTTTCACTTTTCTGCTCAATACCCTTAAAATGTTCTAATTGTCAAGGTATGAGTCTACTCTGGAGCATTAGGAGATGTCTATGTTCTTCAACTACAAATGGAAGACAATACTCTTGCCTCAGTTCCCATCTTTTTTAAAGGCAACTGGGGAGTGTCATAGTGCACAGAGTATTGGGCCTGGAGTCAGAAAGCCCTGAGCTCAACTCTGGCTTCAGATACTTCCCAGTTGTGTGACCCTGGACAAGCCATTTACTTGCCTTGAGGAAACTGCCTCAGTTTCCTCAACTGTAAAATGTAATGTAATGTCAAACGTAAAAGAAAATCTCTAAGGATTGTTGTGCAGGTCAGATGCAATAATATTTGTAAAGGACTTAATAGTGCTTGGCACATAGTAGGTACTTAGTAAATGCTTATTCCCTTTCCTTCCATATTTTCTCATGTTCATATAAGAGAGACTGAGAGACATAGACAGAGAGAAACAGAAACAGAGAGGGAGAGAAGAAAGGAGGGAGAGACAGAGTCAAAGAGAGCCAGAATGAGTCAAAAGCAGACAGAAACAGAGTGAGAGTGAGGGAAGGAAGGAGGGAAAGAGACAGTCAGAAGAGAGATAGAGTGAGTGAGAGAGAGAAGAAGGAGGAGGAGGAAGAAAGGAGAGAGGAAGACAGACAGAGAAAGTCAGAGATAGTGAGACATAGATAGACAGACAGAGATAAGGAGAAAGGGAGGGAAGGAGGGAGGAAGAAAGAGAGAGACAGAATAAGCCAAAGACAGAGAGACAGACAGAGACAGAGTGAGAGAGAGGGAAGGTTTTAGGAAGAGAGACACAGAGAGATCCAAAAACAAAGAGACAGAGAGGCAGAGAGAGAAAGAGACAGAGAAAGAGAGACAGACAGAGAGGGAGGGAAGGAGGGAGGGAGAAAGACAGAGGAGAGACAGAGACAGAGATAGAAAGAGAGACATAATGAGAGAGAGATCAAGAGAAAGAGATAGATGTAGATAGAAATTGAGATAGAGCTAGGTAAAGATCTAAATGTGTGTGTGTATTTGTTGATGATACAGATTTTGGACATGGCTACTGAGGAAATTTGTCTTGCTTGATTATACATGTTTGTAATGAATTTTGTTTTTCTTATTTTTTCAAGATGGACGAGAATGAAAGGATTCAGAGCTGAAAATAAAATAAAATTGAATTTTAAACTGAAAAAAAAGAAAAAGGAAAGTTAGGAAGTAGTCAGGCTAGGACTTTAAATGCCCAAATAAAGGAGTTTCTATTTGATCCTGCAGCTCACTGAGCACAGAGGTGACACAGTCAGACACACTGTTAGAAAATCCCTTTGGCAGCTGAGTGGAAACTGGATGAGAGGGAGGGAGGGATTTGAGGCAGGGAGACCAGTTGGAAGGCTAATGCAGAGGTGAAGCCAAGATAATGGAACCATAGGAAGCAAGACAGCCAGTTTCCTTCCAAACACTCCCTTTCAAAAAACACTTCTCTAAACAGATCTAGAAAAGTCACCAGACTAAATCCTGATGGGAGAAATCCAGAAAAGTCAAGTGATCCATTTGTCTAGCCCAAGTTGGCATAGTAGGGCAGATGGAGAGGTTTTTAGACACTTGGGACATGACCTGGTCAGCAATGTACATGGAAGAGCATCCCAGCACCCTGAGAGAGGCTATATACCAGGGCAAGAGGAGGTTCCAGAACCACACTGGGGCACTGTATAGAAGGTGCAGGAATAGGGACTGATTGGTAGCTTTGGGACCCACTATCCAGTTCAAGTTCCCATACCCAGGACAGATTGAGAAGCAGGAACTGCACTCAGGGATGGTGTTCCCTGCTAGAGAGGCTCTGGGTGGAGTACAGAAAGGAACCAGTTCAGAAACAGGTAGCAGAGCTGTGGCTCCCTCCCCCCCGCCCCAGGAGCAGAGCAAGTTCTCAGTTCCAACTTCTAGCACAATCTGAAGCCTGCAGAGGAATAACCAGGGCAGGATACTGACCAAAGGGAAACTTAGAGTTTGGTTCCTCTGAACCAGCAGGGCTTTCCAATAGGCTGAGAGTGGCTTAGTGTCGCACCAATCAACATTTGCTCAGACTCAAATCCAAGTCAGGCACTTACAGAGTTCAGACCAGCAGGACAGTGATCAGACTCTGCCTTGGATCAGACCAGTTGGAGAGTACTGAGCGCTTCCATAAGTGTTCCTGAGATCCTGCAATAACACAACACTCAGTACTCCAAGAAAGTAGCAATAGGACAAGCTCAGCTCTTTCTTCCAGCAGTGTCTAGAACCTGACCCTAACATCAAGTCCAAGTCAAGACGTAGGCTAGAAGAATGAGCAAACAAAAAAGAATCTCACTATAATGAGTTATTATGATGACAGGGACACTCAAGACACAAACCAATGACTCCAAAACATCTACAAACAATACCTCAGAGAAAAACACAACTTGAGCACAAATTCAATGAGAATTCCTGGAAAGGATGAAGCAAGAGTTTTTTTTAATGTTTTTTTTTTTAATAAGTGGAATGAAAATGCTAGGGGAAAATTAAAAAAATGTAAATTAGAGCTATAGAAAAAAAGAATTAGAAAAGGATTTAACAACTTCGCACAAGAGATATTCAACCTTGCCCAAGAGACAAAAATCTTAAAAGAAAACTGCCCCTATCTCTTAGAACTAGTAGGCAAAGTAGAAATAGAAAGAAGCCCCAACATGAAAACTCCCAGAAACATCATAGCCAAAATCCAATGGTTCTAGGTCTAAGAAAAAAATATCTCGAGCATCCAGAAAAAAAGAAAAAAGCATCAAGAAAGAAAAGATTCAAGTACTAATGAGCCACAGTCATAATCACACATGATTTAATAGCCACCACCTTAAAGTAGTAGAGAGCTTAAAATATGATATTCCATAATGCAAAAGATTTAGGTTTACACAGAAGAAAAAGTTGACCAACAAAACTGAGTATTATTCCATGGGGAGGAAAATTGATCTTTAATTAAGTAGGTTTTCAAATATTCCTGATGAAAAGACCAGAACTGCAGAGGAACTTCAAATTCAAATATAGGAGTCAAGAGAAGTGAACAATTAAAAGGACTAAACCAGAATAAACTGCTTATGTGCAAATATGAACAAATGATACATGTATCCCCTCTGAACCCTATGATCATCAGGAATCATAAGAGTTTAATTAGATAAAGCCTTGGAAGGATTCTGCTTTGTCTTGATGATCCTAAGATAAGAATGAAAAGAGAAGAAAGAGGAATACACTGGTGGGGGTGAGGGTGGTAAGAGAAAGCAAGGTTAGGAGAAATTGTCTCACATAGTCAAGGTGTGCAAGTACCCATCTATACAAACAAGGAAAAGGGGATGGGTGTTTAAATAGAAAAGAGAAGGACTCAGAGCAGAGAATGAAATGTAATTTGGGGTGGGGTAGGGACATGTCCAGTGTGGGAATTTGTTTTGCTTGACTGTGCATGTTTGTAAATGGGGTTTTGTTTTCCTTTTGTTCTCAGCTGAGGGAGCAGAGTCAGAAAGGAGATTTTTTTGCTTATTGAAAAAGGTGACCCCAAAGGTCAGTGAGAAAGCTTTTTCACCTGGGTGAGAAGGGAGCAGGATTCTCCCCTAGCCCCAGCCACAGGCAGCTGTGGTGGTAGCAGCAGCAACATCTATTTTTGAAGGCCTTGGCCTAAAATCCCTGGAAGAATTGAGTCAATGATCTGGGTCTCAGTCCTGAGTGGTGGCCCTGGGGTGAAGAAGAGTGCTGACATGGTGGAGCTGGTGGAGGCCCTGGAAAGAGAATTCTACTTGCACATCCTGGGCAGAAAAGCTTTGGTATCTCCCAGACCAGAGCACAGGCCAGGAGAGGAATAAACTCCTCTCTCTTGAGTGTGCCATGTTGGAACTGAGAACTTATGGGACCCCAGAGTATACTCCTCTCTTCACAAAGGACTCAAAAGTCAAGTAAATGACTGGGAAAATGCCCGAAAAGGGGGGAAAATAAGACTATAGAACATTACTTTCTTGGTGAACAGGTATTTTCTTCCATCCTTTCAGATGAGGAAGAACAATGCATACCATCAGAGGGAGACCCAAAACTCAAGACTTCTGCATCCAAAACCTCTAAAATAAATATGCAATTGTCTCAGGTCATGGAAGAGCTCAAAAAGGATTTTGAAAATCAAGAAAGAGAAGTAGAGGAAAAATTGGGAAGAGAAATGAGAGCAATGCGAGAAAATCATGAAAAGCAGGTCAAGAGCTTGCTAAAGGAGACCCAAAAAAATGCTGAAGAAAATAACACCTTGAAAAATAGGCTAACTCAATTGACAAAAGAGGTCCAAAAAGCCAATGAGGAGAAGAATGCTTTAAAAAGCAGAATTAACCAAAAGGAAAAGGAGGTTCAAGAGTTCACTGAAGAAAATAGTTCTCTCAAAATTAGAATGGAGCAGATGGAAGCTAATAACTTCATGAGAAACCAAGAAATTACAAAACAAAACCAAAAGAATGAAAAAATAGAAGATAATGTGAAATACCTCATTGGAAAAACAGCTGACCTGGAAAATAGATCCAGGAGAGACAATTTAAAAATTCTGGAGCTACCTGAAAGCCATGATCAATAAAAAGAGCCTAGACATCATCTTTCATGAAATTATCAAGGAAAACTACCCCAACATTCTAAAACCAGAGGGCAAAGTAAATATTGAAAGAATCCACAGATCACTTCCTGAAAGAGATCCAAAAAGAGAAACTCCTAGGAACATTGTGGCCAAATTCCAGAGTTCCCAGGTCAAGGAGAAAATATCGCAAGGAGCCAGAAAGAAACAATTCAAGTATTGTAGAAATACAGTCAGGATAACACAAGATCTGTCAGCTTCTACATTAAGGGATTGAAGGGCTTGGAATATGATATTCCAAAAGTCAAAGGAAGTAGGATTAAAACCAAGAATCACCTACGCAGCAAAACTGAGTATAATATTTCAGGGGGAAAATGGTCATTCAATGAAACAGAGGACTTTCAAGCATTCTTGATGAAAAGACCAGAGCTGAAAAGAAAATCTGACTTTCAAACACAAGAATCAAGAGAAGCATGAAAAGGTAAACAGGAAAGAGAAATCATAAGGGACTTACAAAAGCTGAACTGTTTACATTCCTACATGGAAAGATAATATTTGTAACTCTTGAAACTTTTCTCAGTATTTGGGTAGTTGGAAGGATTACACACACACACACCACACACACACACACACACACATAGACAGAGAGCACAGGGTGAGTTGAATAGGAAAGGATGATATGTAAAAAAATAAAATTAAGTGGTGAGAGAGAAATATATTGGGAGGAGAAAGGGAGAAATGGAATGGGGCAAATTATCTCTGATAAAAGAGGCAAGAAAAAGCTTTTCCAGTAGAGGGGAAGGGGGAAGGTGAGAGAAAAAACATGAAGCTTACTCTCATCACATTCGACTAAAGGAAGGAATAGCATGCACACTCAATTTGGTATGAAAATCTATCTTATACTACAGAAAAGTAGAGGAGAAGGGGAGAAATGGGGTGGGGAGGATGATGGAAAGGAGGGCAAATAGAAGGAGGGAGCAATTAGAAGTAAACATTTTGGGGGAGGGAGAAGGCTAAAAGAGAGAATAGAATAAATGTGGGGCAGGATAGGATAGAAGTAAATATAGTTAGTCTTTCACAACATGACTATTATGGAAGTCGTTTGCAAAACTACACATATATAACCTGTACTGAATTGTCTGCCTTCTCAGTGGAGATGGGCAGAGACGGAGCAAGGGAGAGAAGTTGGAACTCAACGTTTTAAGAACTAATGTTGAGAATTGTTTTTGCGTACAACAGGGAAATGAGAAATACAGGTAATGGGGTATAGAAGTTTGTCTTGCCCTACAAGACAGAAGAGAAGATGGGGATAAGGGAAGAGAGGGGTGTGATAGAAGGTTGGACAGATTGGGGGAAGGGGTAATCAGAATGCATGGCATTTTGGGGTGGAGGGAAGGGAGAGATGAGGAGAAAATTTGGAACTCAATATTTTGTGGAAATGAATGTTGAAAACTAAAAATAAATTTAAAAAAATAAAAAATAAAAAAAGAAAGTCAGTGTGGGGCAGCTAGGTGGTGTTGCAGTGGATAGAATGCTGGCCCTGGAGTCAGGAGGACCAAATATCCTCAGATATTTACTAGCTGTGTGACCCTGGGCAAGTAATTTAACCCCAATTGATTCCCCCCCCAAAAAAAGATCTCCAACTGGGGAAGGAAGGAAAGAAGGAAGGGAGGAAGGAAGGAAGGAAGGAAGGAAGGAAGGAAGGAAGGAAGGAAGGAAGGAAGGAAGGAAGGAAGGAAGGAAGGAAGAGAGGGAGGAAGAAAAAGAGAGAACTGAATATAGTGGTACGCTCCATTACCCTGTTACTAGGGCAGTCTGAGACTGGTAGGTCCCTTGAGGTCAGAAGTTCTGAACTGCTGCCAGGCTAAAGGGTGTCTGCATTAAGTCTGAGCCCAGTATGGTGAGTCCCCGAGAGTGGGAGGGAGGGACAGGAGTAGAGGAAGAAAGCTACTTTAAGGAGAGGGGAAGCAGCCTAGATCAGAAAGGGAGTATGCCAAAGCTTCCGGACTGATCATCACTGGGATAAGACCCAGGAGTGGTCACTGTCCTTTCAGCCTGGGTGAAATGAAGAGACACAGCGCCTTCCCAAACAAAAAATAATGTCATAAAGTTATTGCAGGCCACTGAGGTGGTACTGCAGTGGATAGAGTACCAGCTGTGGAGTCAGGAGGACCTGATTTTAGACAGCTGAGCAAGTCACTTAACTGAAAACAAGAGCTATTGCAATAACCTAGGCTAGAGTAACAACAGCCTTAACTAAAGTAATGGCTCTGTAAGTGGAGAGAAAGGGCAGACAGATGTAAGAGAGGCAGTAGAGAGAGAAATAGCAAGATTTGGCAACTAATTGGTTGCATGGACTGAGGGGGAATGACAATTCGAGAGAAAGAGATGGCAGGGTCCATCTACTCTGACCATTTCACTTTACAGAAGAAACTGAGACCTAGAGATATTAAGAGTAAATTTCCCAGGGTCCTTGAATTTCTGTTTCCTTTGTCCTTGGAGGAATTTCTACTCTGATTTTTTTTTTGTTTTGTTTTGTTTTGTTTTGTTTTTGCAGACTTCAGAAGGGTAGGAAAGACAGACAGACAAGCAGTAAGCAGAGTCCAGACTCGAACCCAGGTCTCCTGACTCCAAACCCAATGTTCTTCCCAAAAAAATAATGCCAAAGTTCTAGACCTAGAAGACTAGAAGCAATGTTTTATTGCTCAGTCTTTTAAGGATTCTTTTATGTGTAACATGGTTAAAGATTGCCCCGGACGTAACTGGAGCAATATTTGGACCCCTTTAGGTTTTAAGCAGCTAGGTGACGTTGCAGTGGATAGAGCAGCAGGCTTGGAATCAGGAAAACCTGAGTTCAAATCTATCTTCAGACACTTTCTAGCTGTGTGACCCTGGGCAAGTCACTTTACCTCATTTGCCTCAGTTTCTTCATCTATAAAATGAGCTAAAGAAGGAAACAGCAAACCACCACAATATCTCTGCCAAGAAAGCCTCAAATGGGGTCATGAGGAGTCAGAATAACTGAAAAGACTGAAAAACAGCAATCAAAAGGCCTTTGAAACATCTGGAGCTGAACAGAGGAGACTTGGAGGTGAGATAAATGATTATTTCTCTCTCATATTAGTAATTAATTATTGAATTAGAACCAGGATTTTTTTCAGAAGTCTATAGGTTGTTCAGTCTCTGAAGGGTATTGTTGATGGATGAGATTACCCAAATTCCTGGGGCACAACATGCCTTTTGATCCCTATCCAACTAGAAAACCTTACAAAGAATTTAATCTAAGGTAAATTTAGGCACGCTTGGGTGGGGGTGGTGGTAGGAGGGAGAGCCTTTTGTCTAGACCAGGCCTACACAACATATGATCCGTGGGCCACTTCTAGTCCACCAAAAGATTTTGGGTGGCCTCCAAAAAAATGTAAAGGATGTAAAAGAAAGAAAAGATGTAACAAGTGTTTTGTCTGCACCCCACTTAACCCTCTTTCCAGTAGTCAATGGCCTGTCATATAACTTGACAGGTGGGTTGTCACTGCACACTCTCCCCTGCTTGTCACATGACCCACGACAACCAACCAGGGTCAGTCTGTCTCTATTCTGAGTCTTATCTTTTCACTGTGTTTTCTGTGGTTACTGGCATTCAACGGGGACAAAGTGAGTGCAGCGGATGCCATCTATGTGATGAATGACAACAGGGGAGGGCTTCTTCCCCTACCTCTCTGCTAGGCCGCCCTTCAAGTTTCATGAGTGTCTGGTGCTCTCTCTAAGGTCAGACATTCATTTCAGTATTTCTTCATAGGTAAGCAGTTAAAGTGGAGAATTTTTTGTTTCTAACGTTAAAGTTTTTGAAGTAACTTTGTAAAATGGGCAATAAAAAGAAACGGAACATAGACTAGTGGACAGATACTTGCTTACTTACATGAGAGACAAAATATTGGGCCTTGTCTGCAGAGAATTAATAGCCATTCTGAAGGAATACGACCTTCATTGCTATTTCGAACCAAAACATCCTGACTTACACAAATTGGACACCAATGGAAAACAATTTAAAATGTCCAAACTGTTGAAAAATCTCCATGGTGAATAATTTTTCTAGAAAGTGAACTCAGAAAATGCGACGGCTACTATGATTAGTTTTCAGATCTCGAAAGAAATTGCTGCTCCTGGGAAATCTTTTACTGAAGGTAACTTTAAAAAGAAATGTTTGCTGATTGCACTTTCTGACTGATGTCCCAATAAAAAAGAGTTTTTGAGAAATATTTTAATCATGGATTATACTTTTACTTAGAAAGTGAACCACTAAAAACCTATCAGTGGCTCAAAAGATTTTAGTCTATTTTCATTTTGGCCCCTGTCTACTGCCACATTATACAGGTCTGGTCTACATGACCGTAGACAGGGTGATATGAATATAGATGTCTCTTTGACCAAGATCGAGTGACCAGAGTCAAGTCTCCCAGCCCTCATTGTAATAGTGTTTCTTCCCATTAATTGTTAAATAATCAGAGTTGATTGTCATCCACAGGAACACCCATTCTTCTAACGGTGTTGAGCAGGATTCATAAGGGGTCTTTGGCATTCCAAAATGTCATTTTTTATTAATCATGGGTAGGATGGTTAATAAAATGATGATCCAGAAGTTACGTCTCTCAAGTGTTTTATATATCACAGAGGGCAAGAGAAATGGTGTGAAATGGCAGCCAGTCCGTGACCCCAACCATTTGAGGAAGGGATGGCTCAATTATATTTGTTTTCTTCCACTTTAACCCTCAAAAGGACATCTGCCAGCTTCTGAACACTGAGGTGCTGCCCTCTTGTGGGCATTGAAGGTACTGAGACCCATGCTTTGTTCAAATTTCAGATATTGAGGTGACTTCTCTTTTTCAGATATTGAGACAACTGTGTGCCTGGTTGGGTCTCTCAGTCAGGTTAGCCAGGCCAGTTTGAACATGCGGGTGTGAGCGACAGAGAAATGGGTGGCATTGGTCTGGCCCCAGGCAACCAGAAACATCCATTGGATGTGAAAATGCCAACCTTTTTAATATGAATAGTAGAACTGATGTGGCTTCCTCCTGTCAGGATGGGGATTCAGATTGGTGTTTTCAGGAGATGTGTGGGAACAGGAAGCCATTCTGGTGTGGGTGGCAGGAAGTCTTCTGATTAATTTAACTAGAAATTGGTCATTAACTTTGTTTTCTTATTTTAAAATAAGTGATTTTGTTTTGTTCTAATGTCAGAGTTGTTGCTTGGTTTGGGTCATAGGGTCAGTCAAAAAGAGAAATGGGGAGTTAGTGTAGAGACTGTTTGGGGCTTTTCTTTGTGTAATAGTGACCTTTGCCTCCCAGATACCACCCAGGAAGAGCCTGATCATTTTCAAGATACTCAAGGTTCCAGCTACCTACTCACGTAGCAGGGGAGTGACAAGGAAGTTCACATACACCTGATAGATGATGAGATAAAAGAAAGTTTGAGATCTTTACTAAATACCCAGCTTTTCAGGACTTCGAGAAATGGCCAGGGGGAAGGAGGATAGAAGCTTGAACAAGCTACAAAATGTGGGCAAGTATAAATTTTCCAGAGTCCTCGACGTTGTTTCCTTTGTCCTTGAAGGAATTTCCACCCTGGGATATTTTTATTATGCAGGCTTCAGAATAGAAAGACAGATGGACAGATAGAGATAGAGAGACAGAAAGATAAAGGGAGCAAGAAAGAAAAAGACAGCAAGAGGAGAGGACAGGACAGAGAGACAGAGAGAAGAAACAAAGAGGAGAGAGGGAAATATGGGGAAACAGACAGAAACAGTGAGAGAAGAGGAGAGGAGAGAAGAGGAGAGGGAGATGGAGAGAGACAGGAACAGAGACAGAGAGACAGAGAGGAGAGACAGAGATGGAGGGGCTGAGAAAGTGGAGGGGGGAGACAGAGAAAAGAGGAGAAAGAAAAATACAGAGAGAAACAGAGACATAGAAGAGATAAATAGAGAAGAGGAGAGACAAAGAGATGAAGAGACAGCAAGAGATGAGGAGAGGACAGAGATGGAGAAAGAGAGAGAAAGAAAGGCAGAGACAGAGAAAGAGATGGAGACAAGCAGAGAGAGAAGACAGAGAGATAGAGAGAAGTGGAGAGACAGAGAGAAGAGACAGAGAAATGGAGATTCAGAGAAAGACAGAGAGAGGAGAGAGTAGACAATGACAGAGATGGAGAGAGAGAGACAGAGACAGAGAAGAGAGACAGAGATACAGAGATACAGAGAAATAGAGGCAGTGAGGAGAGAGACAGTGAGAGAGAAAGATAGAGAGTGATGGAGGGAGAGAGAGGGAGAGAGAACAGAGAGAAGAGAGACAGAGAGATGAAGAGAGAGATAGAGACAGAGAGAGAAGAGGAGAGGAGAGAGAGACAGAGAGAGATGGGAAGAGACAGAAACACAAACAGAGAGAGAGGAGAAAGATAGAGACAGAGAAAGAGAGAGAGGAAAGGAGAGAGAGACAAACACAGAGAGAGAAACAGAGAAAGAGAGAGGAGAGAGAAACAGAGGCAGAGATGGGAAGAGACAGAAACAAACAGAGAGAGAGGAGAAAGACACAGAGAAAGAGAGAGAGAAAGGAGAGAGAGACAAACATACAGAGAAAAAGAGAGAAGACAAGAGGAGAGAGAAACAGAGAGAGAGATGTAGAGAGACAGAGGGGAGAGAGAAAGGAAGACAGAAAGAGAGGACAGAGAGACAGACACACAAAGAGAAACAGAGACGGAGAGAGAAGAAAAGTGGAGAGAGAAACATAGACAGAGATGGAAAGAGACAGAAACACACAGAGAGAAAGAGATAGAGACAGAAAGAGAGACAGGGAGAGAAAGAGAGACAGTGGAGAGAGAAAGACAGAGAAAGAAAGAGAGGAGAGTCAGACACACTCAGAGAAACAGAGACAGAGAAGAGGAGAAAGAGGAGAGACACAGTGAGAAAGAGAGAAGATGACAGAGACAGAGAGAGAAACCGAGAGAGATGCAGAGAGAGAAGTGAGACAGAGAGAAGAAAGAAAGAGATAGAGAGTGAGAGAAAGGAGAGAGAGACACAGAGGGAGAAAGAGGAGAGAGACACAGAGAGACAGAGAGGAGAAACATAGAGACAGAGAGTTGAGATAGAAATAGAAAGACAGAGAGATAAACAGAGAAACAGACAGAGACAGAGAGAAGAGACACAGACAGAGAGAGAAGAGAGATAGGAGAAAGAGAAACAGAGAGGACAGATAAAGAGAAGAGGACAGAGAGACAGACACACAGAGAGAAACAGAGACAGAGAGATAAAAGGAGAGAGAGTGGAGAGAGAGAGAGACAGAGACAGAGACAGAGAGAGAGGAGGGATAGCAGAGACAGAGATGGGGAGAGACAGAGACACAAATACATACACAGAGAGAAGAGGGCCAGAGAGGAGAGATAGAAACAGAAAAACAAACAGAGAGAGAGAAGAGGAGAATAAGACAAAATGAGAAAAAAAGAGATAAAGGGAGAAAAGGAGACAGAGAAAGAAGAAGAGAGTGGAGAGACAGAGAGATGCAGAGAGAGACAGAAATAGAAAAGATGAGAGACAGAGTGAGAGAAAGGAGAAAGAGAGACAGAGACAGAGGAGAGAGAGAAGGGATGGAGATAGACACACAGAGAAACTGAGCTAGAAGGTAGAGCTAGAAGAAGAGAGAAACAGAGAAAGAAGAGTGAGAAAGAGGAGAGTGTGGACAGAGAAATGGAGAGAGACTGAGAGAGAAAAGAAAATGAGAGAGAGAATGAGTGACAGAAAGGAGAAAGTGAAACAGAGACAGAGAAAGAGAAGAGAGAGACAGAGAAACAGAAAGACAGAGAGGAGACAGAAAGAGAAAGAGAGAGGAGAGAGACAGAGAAAGATAGAGAGGGACAGAGAGGAGAGACATAGAGACAGAGAGGAAAGAGACAGAGAGGGAAAAGAGACAGAGAGACAGAGAGAGAGGAAGGAGACAGGAGAGAGAAAGAGACAGAGAGGAGAGAGACACACACACAGAGAAAAACAGAGAGACAGACAGAGACAGAGAGGAGAGAAAGAGAGAGGAGAGAGAAAGAAGAGGACAGACAGAGGGGAGAGAGAGAAAGATTGTGAGACAGTCAGAGAGAAGAGAGAGAGGAGAGACAGAGACAGATGGAGAGAGACAGAGAAAGAGATATAGACAGAGACAGACAGAGAGAGAAAGAGAGGAGAGAGAGAGAAGAGAAACAGTGACAGAGTGAGATAAAGACAGAAAGACAGAGAGAGAGGAGGAGAGACTGATACCCAGAGAGAAACAGAGTGAGTAGAGAGAGACAGAGAGAAAAGAGGAGAGAGTGGAGAGACAGAGAGATGGAGAGAGAGAGAGAGAGAGAGAGAGAGAGAGAGAGAGAGAGAGAGAGACAGAAACAGAGACAGAGTGAGAAGAGACACAGAGAGAGAAGCGAGAGGAGAGAGTAGAGAGACAGAAAGGTGAAGAGAGAGACCGAGAGAGAAGAGGAGAGAGAGATAGAGTGAGAGAAAGGAGAGAGAAACAAAAAAGATAGAGACAGAGAGAGACAGAGACAGAAATGAGAGACAGAGAGGAGAGAGATAGGGATAGAGAAAGACAGAGAGAGACAGAGAGACAGAGACAGAGAAGAGGACAGAGAGAAACAGATGGAGAGAGAAGAAAAGAGGAGAGAGAAACATAGACAGAGATAGAGAGGGACAGAAATACACAGAGAGAAAGTC
Source organism: Bettongia penicillata ogilbyi (assembly GCA_023548195.1). Classification (NCBI taxonomy): domain Eukaryota; kingdom Metazoa; phylum Chordata; class Mammalia; order Diprotodontia; family Potoroidae; genus Bettongia; species Bettongia penicillata. The sequence goes on along the minus strand of JAJHZJ010000375.1, from coordinate 646,398 downwards.
AGAGAGGAGACAGACAGAGACAAGAGCTGCGGGGTAAGAGAGTGACAGACACAAAGAGAGAAACAGAGACAGAGAGAGAAAAGGAGAGAGACAGAGAGAGAGGAGAGAGAGCCTGAGACAGAGATGGGGAGAGACACAAACACATACACAGACAGAAGAGGGCCAGAGAGAGAGGAGAGTCAGAGAGAAGAGATATAGAAACAGAGAAACAGAGACAGAGAGAGATAGATAGAATGAGAGAGACAGAGAGGTGAGACAGAGAGACATAGAAATAGAGAGGAGAGAGACAGAGAGAGGAGAGAAACAGATACAGAAAGGGAAAAATAGAAAGACAGAGAAGAGAAGAGAAATAGAGAGAAAAAAGGACAGGAAACAAAAAGACAGAGAAACAATGAAGAGAGACAGACAGAAGGGAAGAGGAGAGAGAGATAGACAGAGACACTGACAAAGTTGGAGAGAGACAGAGAACTACAGAGAGAGAAAGACAGAGACAGAGAGAGATAGAGAGGAGTGAGAGACAGAGACATAGAGAGAGAAGAGGAGAGAGAGAGACAGAGAAGAGGAGAAAGACAGGGTGATGCTGAGAGATAGAGAAGGGAAGGGAAGGGAAGGGAAGGGAAGGGAAGGGAAGGGAAGGGAAGGGAAGGGACAGAGACAGACAGAGATAGAGAGGAGAGACAGAGACAGAGAGAGAGGAGAGAATCAAACAGAGAGACAGCAAGAGGAAGGAGACAGAGAGAGGAGAGACTGAGAGAGAAGATGAGAGAGACAGAGAGACAGAGAAAGAGAGAGGCATACAGAGAAGGGAGGAAAGGGGGAGGGAGAGGAGAGAGACAGACAGATTAAGAGAGGAAAGAGAGATAGACAGAGAGACGGAGGGAGAAAGGAGGGCGACAGAGAGACAGAAAGACAGAGAGGACAGAGAAAGAGACAGAGAAGAGGGGAGAGAAGAGAGATGGAGAGAAAGAGACAGAAACAGAGAAAGAAGAGGAGAGAGATAGAGAGAAGAGATGAGGGGAGAGAGAGAAAAGAGAAGGGAAGGGGAGAGGAGAACAGAGCAGAGGAGAATAGAGAGAGATGGAGACAAAGAAACATATACAGAGAGAGAGGAGAGAGAGACAGAGGAGAGGAGGGAGACAGAGAAAGACAGAGACAGAGAGGAGAGAAAGAGACAGAGGGAGAAGAGAAGATGAGAGAAAGTGAGAGAAAGGAGAGAGAGAAACAGAGACAGAGAGAGTAGGGAGACAAAGAGGAAAGAGAGCGAGAGGAGAGAGAGAGAGAAGAGACTGACGAACACAGGGGAGAGATGGGGGAGGAGAGAGAGACCGAGGCAGAAAGACACAAAGAGAGGAGGAAAGGGAGAGAGAAAAAGCTCCTCCTGAATTCCATGCTTTGTTGTTGCTGGGTTTTTCCCCTCCTTAGTTGGGGAAGTAGAGAAGGTTCCTCATGTGCCACCTGGCCCCCAGAGTAGCAGGCCTGAAGCAGTGAGAAGTGAATTCACCAGGGCGGAAAGGGAGGGCTCAAGAACAGAGGACCTTAGGACGAGATAGGAGACCCAAAGCAGATGTGCTTTGTGGCATGGACAAATGAAGGGCCAGACTGGCCTAGCCAGGGACCCAATCCCAGTGAGACATGCCAGGAGGAGGGGTTGGGGGAAAGGAGATTGTTCCCCAAGGTCTAGGTCACTTCCAATAGCAGCTTGCCACCTGAACACTTTTATTTGCTATTTGCTTGAGTGTCTAAGCTATCAGATTGTGTCAACAGGTCACTTGGCCATTAAAAAGAGGGGGTTGAATGAGCTGCCCTTTGTAGTTCCCTGAAGTCTAGACCTATGAGCCTATGTGTAACCTTGGACAGCTCACTTTGCTTTCTATGGGCCTCAGTTTCTCCAGCTGTAAAATGTGGGAGTTGATCTTAAGTGACCCATGATCCCATCCAGCTCCAACTTTAGGACCATATGTGAGACCTTTTAAAAGTTACTTCACCCCATCCCCCTAGATTCACATTTCTCATTCAAATGCAAGGGTTGGCCTGGGTGGCTTTTGAGGTCCTTCCCAACACTGGATCATGGATTCTATACAAGTGAAGGACTTTAATCAAATCACTTCCCCTGTCTGGGCCTCAGTTTCCTCATCTGTAAAATGAGGAGGTTTGTACTGAATAACTTTTGATACTGTACTAGTATATATAGGTATCTTCTAGTGCTAGATCTAGGATGCATGTGACCCAAGGCAAGTAAGTTGACTTCTTTGAGACTCAATTTCCTCCTCCATAATAAGGGTTTGCTCTAGATGCCTTCTGAGGATGCTTGGAGCTGTAGAATGAAGATACTTGTGACATTGGGCAGATCATTACCCCCTTTCCGTGCCTCAGTTTCCTGCTCTGTAAAATGAGAGGGTTGGACTAGGTAGCCCCTGAGCTAGGAGCCTATGTGTGACCTTAGACAAGTCCCTTCATCTGTCTAGGTCTCAGTTTCCCCCTCTGTATAATGAGAGGGTTGGATTCAACCTCTGAGGTCTCTTCCAACTCTAGATGTAGGATCTTAGATGTGACCTTGGGTCAGTCTCTTCTCCTCCCTGGGTCTCTGTTTCTCCCTCTGTAGAATGAGAGGGTTGGATTCAGCCTCAGAGGACTCTCCCACCTTTAGATCTGGCATCCTATCAATCGACAAGCAGTGAAATATCTAAGCCTCTTCATTGAAGGCTGTCATTGAGAAGGAACTAAGGAGAATCAAGATGGGAGTGATTTCATACTTTGTTAACTGAAGCAAGCATATTTCAGGTCCTTTGTTCATAGCCTGCTGAACCCAAGGGTCTGCTGTTTACAAGTTGCTGTTTATCCTTCATTCTCAAAGAGGACCATGACATTAGAAGGTGATGCCATGACTTGTGACTTGGATTTAAGTGAGGCAGGGCTGTGTAGTCACCAGCCTCACTTTCTCATCCAGAGCCATCTGAGTCCACTGGCAAGATATATACAAGCAGATTAAGGACAGAGCCTAAATGAGGAGTCGTCAAGGGAGGGGAGGGGCTGGTAGGCCATTCCTATGTAACTAGATAGCCATCTAGCGGCCAAATAGCATACTGCACCCCACCCCCTTTAGCTGGTTGAATACTTGTTACCTGGAAACAGCTTTGTGATAGCATCAATCCATCAACCAGCAAGTATTTATTAATCACTTACTGTATAACAAGCTGACAATACAAGCAAAGGCAAAAACCAGGCCCTGTCCTCATGGAGCTCCCTCTACTGAGAAATACTACATATCAAAATTCAACCATCCAAGATAAACAGGAGGAAGGAATGAGCCTGGGGTGACTGAATTTATCACCACGTCCACCTCTAGCACTCACCACCCACCACCAGCTGTCATATATGATTCGAAAATAAGCATGGGAAACAATTTGTTGGCAGACAGCTTTTTAAGAGGGTGTTCATCTCTATCAAATCAAATGCTCTTTTGGAGACAACAAACATTTAACAAAATGGAATCTTGCATCCATTCTCTGCCCTTTTCAATGGTGTAACTGTAAAAGGCAGTCTGCTATAGAATATCATTTTGGAAGGCCTCCCTCATCCCTTTGCATGCTTCATAAAGGAAAGGTAGGAAGAGACCAGGTTGTGAAAGGTTTTCAGAACCAAACAGAGGATTTCACATTCGATTCTAGGGGTAATAGGGAGCCCCTGGAGTTTGAGTTGGGAGGATGACACGGTCAGTACGGTGCTTTAGGAAGATCCCTTTAGCTGCTGAGTGGAAAATATACTGAAATGAGGAGTCTTGAGGCAGAGAGGTCAACCAATAGTCTAATTCTATAGGTCAGGTATGAGGTGAGAAGGGCCTGGACCAGGGGCGGCAGTTATGTGAGTGGAAAGAGAACATAGATAAAGGTAAATGTAGATAGAAGACTAGAACAGATTGGATGTGTGGGAGAAAAGCCAAGAGCCAAGTTGTGAGCCTGAGTCACTGAGAATTTGGTGATGACCTTGATGATAATAGTTCAGAAGAAGAAAAGGTTTCAGGGAAAAGTGAATGTGTTCTGCTTTGGATACATTGAGTTTAAAACATTCGGCTGGAGCTGTCTGAAGGCAGTTGGAGATGCGAGACTGGAGGTTAAGGCTGGATGACTAGGTGATTGAACTGAATCCACAGAACCCAATAAGATCATCAGGCAGGCCAGAATCCCTGGCTTCCTTCAAGAATCAGCTCAAGGCCCACTTGGGCAGATTTTCCTGACTCTCTCCAGCTGCTAGGGCCTTCCTAAAGCTATCTTGTACCTTCTCTGTAGTACTGTGTATGAACTAAATTGTGAACATCTTCCCCATTAGAGTATAAGCTCCTTGAGGGTAGGGACCAATGCTTGCTTTCTTTGTATCCCCAGTGCTTAGCACATAGTAGGTGCTTAATAAATTCTTGTTGACATAGGGGAATGACTAGATGGCTTCTGGGATCCTTTATATGGTTTTTTATAGTTGAGGTCTTCCGTTTTTTTCACACAACCCCAAAATGACCTTCCCACCATCCCATTGAAGTATCCCCTTGTGTCAGCGAAAGACAATTCATCAAAATCAATCAACGGTGCATGTTCTGATGGGATAGACAACATTCTATGCCTGGCCTCTCCCACATCTCTTCTGAGAGGAGGAAAATGGCTTTGATCACATCCTCTGGAACCAACGATTGCAGAATTGGAATGTCTGTCACCATTGGTTTTCATTCATATTCATTTTATCTTTCTTGCTATTTCAGCCCTGTCTGACTCTCCATGACTCCATTTGGGGTTTTCTTGGCAGAGATACTGGAGCGGTTCATTATATCCTTCTTCAGCAGATGACAGATGAGGAACTGAGGCAAATAGGGTGAAATGACTTGCCCAGGGTCACACAGCTAGCAAGTGTCTGAGAACATATTGGAACTCAGGAATTTGAGTCTTCCTAACTCTAGGCCCAGCACTCTATCCACTGCAGCACCATCTAGCTGTCTGCCTAGCACATAGTAGGCACTTAATAAATCCTTCCCCAAAGTGAAGGCTGTGCCTTTTAGGAAGGAGACACATACTACTTTCTCTATAGCTCTCCCCACCAGCTATGTGACCTTAAGGTTTCCCTTCTTTATGCCTCTGCTTCCCCTTCTGTAAAAGGAAAGGGTTGAACTAGAAATCTCCAAAGTCCCTGCCAGCTCTGACACTTTATCAGCATGTCAACTTACTGCCCATCCAGCCTGGGGAGGGAGGGAGTATTATGTGCTCCAAGGTACCATAAACTGGTATTAGGAGTTAAACTGGTGAGCCTAATGGTCAATGGTGGGCCACAGAAGAGTGAGTGGAAGAAGCATCTTAACTGCCCTGGGCAGGGGTAGGGAACCTGAGACTTTGAGGCCACACATGACCCTGCAGGTCCTCAAGTGGGGTCCTTTGACCAAACCCAAACTTCACAGAACAAATCCCCCATAAAAGGATTTGTTCCATAAAACTTAGACTCAGTCAAAAGGCCACATCTGAGGACCTAGAAGGCCACATGCAGCCTTGAGGCTGCAGGTTCCCCACCCTAGGTTAGAGGATGCTGGAAAAGAACAGTAGAGTGGGCCAGCTTCCCCTAACAGAGAAGTCTAGTCCTCAGCTCCCCCATATGGATTCCGTTCAAATTCTCATCCTTTTCCCCCAAGTCACACTCACACGTACGTAGTCCACTATCCCCAAGCCATCTCTCCTCCCCCAGAAGGGAGGAAGGGCAGCCTGCACACCCACAGACACACAACCCTTGTCCTCTTGACTTCAGTACCTGTGCTGAAACTTAACATGCCATCCAGCACACATGGGCCTATAGCCCATGCCAACCCAGGCCACCCTAGTCAGTTACTCTGGCTCCCCCCACCCCCATCCCCTTCGCCAACAGGAGGACAGCCACACACAAATAATACTTGTAAATACTTTATTTGCCGGGTGAAGGGTCTTTGCACTCCCCATACCTGCCTGTCCTAAGCACCTCCTGCCACTGACCCCCCAAGACCACAATTACATATCGTGATATATCTACACAATACGTACGTGTATATATGTATAGAGATATGCGTATACATATGTATATATTAATATATATCCCGACTGTACAGTATTTATAGGTACAAAAGAGACAGGCTTAAACGGTGATTAATCAGATTAACAGCTTTGCCCCTCCCCCCCTCCCCCTCTCCCTCCCCCTCCCAAATCCCAATTACTTCTACAAAAAAAGGCAGCAAAACCCAAGGTATGGGATTTGAAATGCCAAAGATAGAGAAGAGTGGTTAGGGCTAGATCAAAAGAAAGGCACAAGAGAGCACTGGCCTGACACTTTGGGAGACCTGAGTTCGAGTCCCAGCTCTGTCCCTAACTTGCTATTTCTGACCTTGGGCAAGGCTGCCTCTCCCTGAATCTGGTCGATCCCCAAGGTCCTTTCTATCACTAACTCACTTGGAGATGAAGTCCCAGCTGATTAGCACAGTCAGTGTCTGGCATACAGTATGTGCTCAAACAATGCTGGCTAAGCTGGTTTGTCAGGCTACCTGCATGATCATATTACCACTAGGGGGTTTGGGAATTTAGCTAGCCTGCTACAACCAGCAGAAATGGGGGCCAGGGGCAAGGTGGAAGCCGAGGCACAGGGGATCTTTCGTCTTCTCTGCTTTTGCTATGGTATGTAAAGCTGGCTGTTCTTTTCTAGCTAGCCACTGGGGCAGTGAGTGGAATGCGCTGCTGCCAGGCAATACCATCTGGGGCCGGGTGAGCAGCCCAGGCACCATTGCTCACGTGGTGGCAGTTAACTTAGATCGGTACTTAGGAGGAAATTAATAGCCTCATGGCCAAGTCATTGACAGAGGGGAAGGTCCCTTCAGTTGAGGAGAGTCCCTGCACCAGAGCAGAGTGCCACCTGTCTCAGGGAAAGGTCAAGTGACTTGCAAGGGTCACAAAGTCAGGACGGATCAGATGCAGGACTGGAATCTAGGCCTTCCTGTCTCCAAGGCCTGACTCTGCCTCTCGATTTGAGCTTGATATCAAGGAAAACCTTGCTAACAAGTGGAACTGTACCAAGGGAAGTGAATGGGTGGCCTCATAGGCCTAGGGGAGATGGGTGCCTTCCTAGAGGGGTTGGATAACCATTTGTCAGGGATGTCAGGCAAACACTGGACAAACTGCCCTCTGCCATCCTTTCTCATAGCCTGGCTCTACTCTAGGAGGAGACATCCCACCCAGGCCCAGGTAATGAGGGCGGGTCATCCTCCCTGCAGGGAGAAAGCTCTAGGCAACAGGGTGGGGGAGGGAGGGAGGGAGAAGGCCACAGGGAGGCACCCCCTCAATCCTTCCCAGACTGGGGTTAGGGCATTGCCTGCCAAAGAGTGACCCTGGGACTCTTAAGCCAGTCTGAGCTGGCGCTGTGCTGAATTGATAAAATCAAAAGAGCCCAGCCCAGGCAGACTTCCCTCTTCTCTCCCTGCAATCTTCTCTCTCTCTCTCTCTCTCTCTCTCTCTCTCTCTCTCTCTCTCTCCCTCTCTCTCTCTCTCTCTCTCTCCCTCCTCTCTCTCTGTCTCTCTGTCTCTCTGTCTCTCTCTCTCTCTCTGTCTCCCTCTCTAGCTGGCACTTTCTCTCTCGCACTCTTATTCTCTCTCTCTCTCTCTCTCTCTCTCTCTCTCTCTCTCTCTCTCTCTCTCTCTCTCTCTCTCTCTCTCTCTCTCCTCTCTCTCTCTCTCCTCTCTCTCTCTCTCTCCTCCCTCTCTCTCCTCTGTCTCTCTGTCTCTCTCTCTCTCTCTCTGTCTCCCCTCTCTAGCTGGCACTTTCTCTCTCGCACTCTTATTCTCTCTCTCTCTCTCTCTCTCCTCCTCTCTCTCTCTCTCTCTCTCTCTCTCTCTCTCTCCCTCTCTCTCTCTGTCTCTTCTGTCTCTCTCTCTCTCTCTGTCTCCCTCTCTAGCTGGCACTTTCTCTCTCACACTCTTATTCTCTCTCTCTTTCTCTCTCACTCTCGCACTCTTATTCTCTCTCTCTCTCTCTCTCTCTCTCTCTCTCTCTCTCTGTCTCCCTCTCTAGCTGGCACTTTCTCTCTCACACTCTTATTCTCTCTCTCTTTCTCTCTCACTCTCGCACTCTTATTCTCTCTCTCTCTCTCTCTCTCTCTCCCCTCCCCCACTGGGTGCTTGGCATGTTCTGGCTGGTAAACAAGGTGAAGGCTGAATCCCAGCACTCTGCAGTTGTCATGGCTGCTCCAGCCTATCTATTCTCTACACCTCAAGATGAGGCAGTCAGGGGGGGGGGGTAAAGGAAAGGGGGGGCCAAGCCCCACCCAGAGGGCACTGGGTGGCAAGGACCTTGGCAGGCCCAGGTCGGGGCCCACGTTTGTTTGCTCTCTTCAGCTAGCTATGCTGGGAAGACCCAAACAAGAGCATCCCTGGGCCCTGCCTGGCCCGACTTGTTCACAGCTTCGTCTCAGGGATGGGTCGCATGGTGGCGAAGGAGTCTCGGATCCTTGCCACCTCCATGGCACACAGGTGGCCAAACACCTTGTTATACCAGTCAGGAGAATGGCCCCTGGGGAAGTAAAAACAGCAAGTCTAAGTAGGCAGAATGTTCAAGCTTCTCCCCAGGATGCTCCAGTTGGGCCAAGGGGGAAACCTTGACTCCAACAAGAAGCCAGTGACACACAAGCTGGGCCTGAGGCAAGGTTCTGGGATGGGGGAGAGCAAGGGAGGGGGAGCTGGAGGATCCCAGGGCCAGGGATCTGGGGGAGCAGCCAGAGATGGGACTCTTACCGGAGGTCGGCCCTGCAAATGTGGATTAGCCGAGAATGCCCTGGACCATAGGGTTCTATGAGGTACTGAGAAGTGAGCAGCATGGCTCGGACCCCAGACTCTGGAACTGGGTCCTCAGGCTCCAAAGACTGAGAAACAAGCAGGCAGCCCCCTCGGGGCAGGTCTGAGCGCCACATCCTGGTAGGGAAGGGGCAGTAAGCTGAAGGCAGTCTGGTTGGCAGACCCCCGCCCTGCCACCCTCCTCCCACCACAGGCCCAAAGCTCACCGGAGCACCACAAAGTCTCGGGATGGCTGAGGGGCCATGCTGTCTGTGACATAATGGTAGACATCCACACTGGGGCCCAGCGACTCCAGCACGTGAGCCCGCAGCAGGTCCTCATCCCACATGGCCCGTTCTCGTAATACCCGATGCAGGACCGCCACAGGTGGGGCTGCCACCTCGGTTGTCACTTTCCACAGGCGCAAGGGGTGGCCATCCCGGACCTATGAGGACATTCTGAGGAGTCTCTCACCACACCATCCACTTACCTTGGGCCTGAAGAGATGCTTCTCTCCCCCCTGGCTCCCCAGCCTGGCCATGGACTGGATGAGGCTTGTCCTACCCATAGCAGTTACCACCCCAAGATCTCCCATGGCTCCCTCCCCCAAGCCAATTCAAACCTGATCTCTCTGTCCTCCTCTCATTATTGCTCATTCCCTTCCAGTCTTTCTCCCCAACCTCCGACCCGTGCTCAGGATACTCTACATCCTAACTTGGATGACCTAGGCTCCTTCCTCTTCCTGGGCCTCAGTTTCTTACCCTCTGGCATGAGTGGGTAGGTGGTTATATGCTCTCTAAGATTCTCATATATCTGCAATGTTCTGTTAGAGAAGTAGATGGGACATTTGTTCTCCGATCTCCTGAGCAGACCTACTGCTTATTTCTTGGCGACTAATGAAGAAAGTACAGAACTTGGGAGTAAAAAAGACCTGAGTTTGAATTCTACCTTGGATACTTACTAGCTATGTGACCCTGAGTAAGTCACTAACCCCTCTCAGCCTCAGTTTTCATATCTGGGCAATGGAGATAATAATAGCATCCACCTGACAGGGTTGTAAGGACCAAGTGAGAAAACACATGATATATAATTTGCAAACCTGAAAGCATTGGAGAGAGGCTTACTGTTATTATTATTGAGAGTCAGCCTCTAAACCAGGAAGTCCTGAGTTCAAGTCCCACCCCTGACATATAGTAGCTGCAGTGAGTCATTTGCCCTCTTAGTGCCTCAGGGACCACAGGCTCCAGATAAGATACTGACCTGCAGGGATGGATGAAGTTTCCCCATTCCCTATCCCTATCATCATTATTCTTGTGTCCCTGGAGTTATAGGTACTGGTTCACTGATCAACCGCTAGGGAATGGGCCCTGGCCTGGCCTGGTCTGGCCTGACCCCAAGGCTGGTGGGCTGGTCTGGCCAGGGAAGACTGACCTTCTTACTGGCTAGCTCTGTGTGCTGTGGTCCAGGCATGTTCAGCCAGCCCTTGAATCGTTCAGCGGCCTCCTGCAGCAAGCTCTGCACACTCTCCTCCAGGTAGTCCCCAGGCTTGTCCCGGAGCTCAGCAAGAGCCAGAGGAGGGGAGCTGGGTTTGGTTATCACATAGGAGTTACACAGCTGCAGCATCATGTCCTGGGGCACCTGAGGATGGCCAAAACATTAGTGGATCCCACAACCACTCTGGTAGCCCAGTTTGGTAGAAGAGAAAGGGGTTCAGAAAACTGAAGAAGGCCATCAGGGGGGTGTCAGAGACCCCCATCCTGAGAGTATGAAGCACCCACAGTACCCTCTTTCGGCAGAGGGCCTTCTCTCTTTGGAGAACTGATTGTTCACATCCTTTAACCATTTATCTATTGGGGAATGGTTCTGTTCTATTTATACCAGTTCCCTATATGGTATAGATATGAAACCTTTATCAAATTTGTTGCAAAATTTTTTCCCAGTTCATTGTTCCCCTTATAATTCTAAGTGCACTGATTTTGTTTGTGCAAAAACTTCTCAATTTTAAGTTGTCAAAATTGTCCATTTTATCTCCTATAATCAAGCTTCTCTAATCCTTGTTTGGTGAGGAGCTGTTCCCTTGAGGACCCTTGGACCCTGTCTCTAGGATGGGCACCAAGAAGGCTCTGGAAAGTAAGAAGGGTACCCATCAATTGGGGAATGGCTGAACAAGCAGTGGTATGTGAATGTAATGGAATACTATTATGCTATAAGAAATTATGGGCAGGTAGGCTTCAGAAAAACCTGGAAAGACTTATAAGAACTGATGCAGAGAGAAGTGAGCAGAACCAGGAGAACACTGGACCTAGTAACAGCAACACTGTGCAATGATCAACTTTGATAGACTTAGCTCTTCTCAACAATGCAAAGATTCAAGACAATTCCAAAAGACTCATGATGGAAAATGCAATCTACATCCAGAGAAAGAACTATGAAGTCTGAATGCAGAGCAAAGCAGACTACTTGCTCTTGTTTGTTTTGTTTTTTTTCTTTCTCATCATTCTCATTTGTTCTAATTCTTCTATACAACATGGCTAATGTGAAAATATTGCATGCCATCTTGGGGAGGGAGGTGGAGAAAACTGAAAACTTATGGAAATGAATGTTGAAAACTAAAAATAAATTAATTTATAAAAAAAAAGTAGGGTGGAGAATAAGGATACTCAGAAAAGAGGTTGGGTAGGGATCTGTGAAAACAGCCCATGGCAGGGTGGGATGGGGAAAAATAGGAGGGTATGTTTTGCTCTTCCCCCTCCCTACCATGTGGCAATAACTCCAGTTTTCTAGCACTAATGTCTATGCTTTTCTCAAATCAGCACTGTGAGATGCCCATTTTACAGATGAGGAAACAGAGGGTCCAAGAGATATCTGGGATCACACAACTCTAGTACTAGTATGGGAACACTCCAGCATTGCCACTGCCTGCCATGAGAGCTTCCTTTCCTTATCCAGTACCCAGTGTCTCAGGGTCAAGCCCCTCACCTGAAAGAGCTTCTTGCAGTCAGTGATCATGTGGGACAGGCCCTGGGTGGCAGCCATGTTCTCACTCAGGTCTCTTGGGGCTGGTTTGCCTGACTGGCCACGTCTGGGAATGACTCTGGAGAAGGGAACAGAAGGAAAAATGGCTGAGGCTCCTGGCCTAACATTGCCCTGCCCCCCAAGCTCTTAACAGCTTTGGGCTCAAGTCTGACTTCCCCCTGTTCCCAAAACAATTCTAAAACCCAAAGTTGTGGAAAAGGTGCCAATCAACATTGGGAAAGGGAGTTTCCCCAGTCAGAGGGCTGGTTGAGATAAACAAAGGAATGAATAAATAAATGAGTAGCGAGATAAGCAAATGAGCAAACAAGCAAATAATAGTTCCCAGCTCTCCCCAGCTATGTAGTGCTCATTTTATAGAGGAAGAGGCCTTGACCAAGATCCCTCAGTAAGGACATGTCAGATAGTCTACTCTGACATGCTTGCAGAGCCCAGATCTCCTGAGATAGTCACACTGTGCACAGGTGCCATAATTAGCCAGGCTGACCCCTTGTGGTGAGCCTGAAAACTACAGTTGATTCCTTTCTAGGTCAGGCTCAAGGTCCCTTAAGTACCTGCCTTACCCCCTCCCCCACTTTTCCTCCCCCGAAATACCTGATCTCTCTCCCTTCTCTCCCTGCTTCAAACATCCCATCTAGCCATCCACTCTGGCAATCTTGCTGTCTGCCCCACCCTAGCTCTCCCCTGCTTCTTCAAGCCCAGAGAGTCTAACTCAGCTCCATGCTTGGAGCTAGGCTGAGCTGAGCTCAGCTGGGCAAAGCTGAACCACACTGCCCTGACTGGTGACTGAGGAAGTGCATGGAAGCCAACCAGCCAGCCTCGGACCTTGCTTCACCTCATCACTATCATCTTCCTTGCCAATGCCCTCATTCTCACATCAGGAAGAGCATCCCCTTCAGCCCTGGGGGAGACTCTGCATGCGACCCCACCCTGGTGGCTTTAACTTGGATTTAGAAGCCCCAGACTCACCACCCAACCTGTGTGTGCTGGCATCCCCTCCCCATGATCCCCTCCTACACCACTGGCTGTACTCAGTCATTATTTGATCACTGTCCTATGCCACAGCCCAGTCCTAATTCCCAACCTGGGCGAAGTGCTATCCTTTGAGACGTTGAGGTGGAAGATGGAGGGTGCAAGGCAGACAGCCAGGTTGCCAGCAGTCATCTGGTTTTCTTGGGCAGCAGCAATGTCACTCAGGAAGTAGAGCAAGGTCTGGAGCACCTCCCGATTCTCATCAGGCAGCAGGACCACGGCCGCCTGAGCAGCCAACAGCTGCTGGTCCTTTGGGACAACTGCTGGGATGGGCAAGAGGGGCCAAGTGACCCTCCCCAGAGCCACAGACCTGGCCCCCAGGCCCCTCCCTCCCTTCACTGCTCCCCCAGGCCCCAGCCACAGCCTTTGCTTGCAAACCCCTTCCCATCCCTGCTTTGTACTCAATGGCCGGATCTGGATGGAGGGGCCTGAGAATTCACTGGCTCTGAGATCTCAAGACAGAAAGCAGCATCGTATCCAACTTGGTCATTTTACAGAGGAGGAAACTGAGGCCCAGGAAGGAAAAGTAGCTGACTCCAAATCCAGCTCTCTTTCTACTATCCCACACTCCATACTCTTCATTTTTCCAACGAGGAAATGGAGACCCAAAATTACAAGGGCAGATCTGAGCTGTCTTTCTGCAATGCCTGTCTGGAAGCCCATCAAATGGGATCTTCACAGTTGATTCTCCCTCCCCAGAGCCATGCTACTTCTCCTCTCAGCTTAAGTTTGCCTACCTTTAAAATAGGGCTTACCATATTTGTATGACCTATCTGTCAGGGCAGCATTATTCTCCCCATTTTTCAGGTGAGGAAATAGGCAAGTACCTTGGCCAAGAGGGATAGAGAGCCAGAGCCCTCCAGGCCAGTATGCTGAGGCCCTTCCCATAGCAGTAAGTCAAGGCAGGCTCACTCACACTGGTAAAGGCGTAAAAAGGTGGTGGTCAGCTTGCTGGTGAAGATGGGCTCTGGGAGGTCCCGGAAGTACTGCTTCAGCAGATCTGCCACATCATAAGCCGATTGGCCTTCATAGACGACATGCTCTGGGGATGCCTCGTTCATCTGCCTCAGGGTCTGGATCCTTGACTTCACCCCAGACTTGCGGAAAATGCCCACCTGTCCAGCCGGAGGAGAGAAGGCAAGGGGTAAGACGTCCCCAGGCTGCTATAGGCAGGTCCTGGCTTGCCTCAACTACTCTGAAGAGGACTACCAGTCCCCTTTTTAGGCTGATGGGGGCTACCCCCATCCTGTGGGCTCATACTGGGGATCCAGCCACATCGTGGGAAGAAGAAAAAACATCTGGACATGATAAAAACAGGTAAGGAGGAGCATATAAGGTCAGTAGGGGCCCAGCAAAGATGGAGAAGTCAAAGTCCAGAAGGCTCAGACCTGGGGAATGCTGGGTGACAGGGTGGGGAGGGTGAAGGGGAGCAGAGGACTTGGGCAGATGATAGAGGCTAAGGAAGGCATCACAATACAAACAGGAACCCAGGAGAGGAGTGAGGTGGATAGTGATGGTGCACTTGGCTAACTCCCTTCCCACACAGAGGGCATCGGTAATGGAAGCTCAGCCTCAGGCACAGTCCCCTGAGGTGGGATCAGGGCCAATGTCTCACCTGGTCCAGGCACTGGCTACGGAGATAACGCATGGCCTGCTGGATGCTCTGAGGCAGAGGCTGGCCTGTCCTCTGCATGTGGATCATGAGGGGCACTCCAAAGACGCTCTTGCCCTGGTAGCTGGGAGTTTTGCTCCTTTTCATGAACTTGGGGACTGACCTGTCAGGGGAGGGAGGCCACACTCAAAGGTCAGCAAAGCTGAGGCCTAGTATCTACACGAACTACCTGCCTGTAACTGAGGGAGAAGCCCAGTGTCCTGTGGCTAACACCACGTCCATCATGCATTACCCATATTGCCCACACAAAAGACAAGTACTCATGTCTTTTCTCCCCAGGAGTACATCATGGGCTGGGCACCTTCCTGAGACACCTTCCCTGATGCCTCTGCACCCAGTACTCTGGGGTGGCCCCACCAGGGGCTCCTCCCTAAAGCTCACCAGGCCCAGGTCTGCTTGTGAGGTACAGAGTATTTCTCCATTAAGGCAGTGAGCCGTAGAAGTGAACCCTTGTGGAGCAGGTTGAGCTGGGCTACAGACTGGCGGTTGAGCTCGAGGGAAGCCGAGTTGAGGCTAGGTCGGTGGGAGTTCTGGAAGCTGTGCCAGCGGAGTTTCCTGGCAGGGAGAGAGAAAAGCAGGGTTCTGGGCTAGAGGTGGGCACTGCCTGCCTGGATGCCTCTCCAATGGCACCCATCCCATTTGTACCATGCTCATCTTGCTCATCTTAGACAGTGATCAACCTTCAAGGCAGGGGTTCCCTAGTGCCTAGAACATGGTACCTGCTTACATAAATGACACCTGACTGACCCCTGGAGTCATGTGGTGGTCCTTTATGATCCAGGACATTGGCTCTGATGGGGCCACTGAAGAACTAGAGAAGGTGGTTTGTCATTCCCAAGGTCAAAGGTCAATGCCACCTTCCTTAATGACTCATGTACAGCGCTCAAGTTAGATCCCAGATGTTGAGCTGGAACCTCAGGGGCCTTTTAAGTCCAATCCTCTCATTTTACAGAAGAGGAAACTGAGGCCCAAGGAGGGGAAGTAAGCTACCCAAGGTCTTACAGGTGATAAGTGGTAAAGCTGGGATTTGAACTCAGGTCCTTGGACTCCAAATCCAGTGTTCTTTCCCTATTCTGCTCTCTTCCACCTACCGTGTAGAAATTTGACTAAGTCCCCACTTTCCAGGTGCTAGAAACTCACTACCTGCTTTCCACTTTCAATTCCCAAGCCCACATTCCCAGGGTTTAGCAAAGTTAGGCTGAAAAGTCTTCCCCTCCCCACCCCTCCCTCCTATCCCAACTTCCCTCGGCCAGTCATTAAAAGTCAATGAGCTGGCAGAAGCCACTAGAGGGCATCAGAGTCCACTGTGCAGTGGCTATTCTGTTGGTAACAGCTTGGCCCCCTGGGGTAGGTAACAGCTTGGCCCCCTGGGGTATGTGAGAAAGGCTAGACACACTGGGATGTCCCATCTGACTGCCTCTGCTCCAAACCTTCAACAAAGCACTAGAAGAAGAGCCCACAAAGAGAGAGCGTAGAGTCTGCATGGGAATGGTGAAATGAGAGGGGGGAGGGGGATCCCCCTACTTTCTGTGTCTGGGGTGACAGCCTACCCCCTCTAGGGCCCTAAGGTTTGGAGCCTCTGGCTCTATAGCCACTGGCTACATGTATAACCAATCACTTCTCTATCTAAGTCTCAGTTCTCACACACATAAAATGAGGGGAGTGGGCAATATTGCCACTTTCTCTTCTAACGACAGTCCCTGTTCTAAGGGCCCCCCCAGCTGACATTCCTTATTCTAAGATTCCACTCAGTTCTGCCATTCTATATTCTAAGAGCCCTTTCAGTTTTGACATTCCCTGTTCTAAGGTTCTTCCCAGACCTAAACATCCCCTGTTCTGAAATCTTGTGACCCCCAGTTCCCATGGTTCCTCAGGTAACCCACCTGCAGGGCCTTGTGAGTGAGGCTCCCACCCCAGAGTCCCGACGTTCCCGTATTTCAGTTTCCTCAGTTTCATTCAGGGAGTTCCCGGTACTGTCAAAGTCACTGGCAGAGGTGCCCATGTCAGACATGGAGTGCTCCTCTTCCAGGTGCAGGCTAAAGGGGAAGGCCTGCTCTCCAACCGAATCTGTGTCCTCCTCTTCCTCCTCCTCCTCTTCTTCCTCTTCCTCCTCTTCCTGTCTAGGCTGCCCCATGTCTGGGCACACAGCCTGGGACCAGAGTTCCACATGTTTCTGTAGGCCCCACATGTCCTGTAGGATATCATCAAGTTGGGCACAGTTGGCCTCAGGCTCGGAGTCCCTTGACTCCTCCCCATTGCCCATCAGCTCGGGCATGTTGTCATAGACACTGAGGCGGCTGTCCATGGAGCTACATGAGCCCCGCCGTTTCTCTGGGCCCCAGCTCCCCGGCTTCTGCCAATCTACTAGGCGGTGCCCTTCCTTGGGGCACAAGCTCTCAATGGACAGAGACCGGGGGAAAGTGCCGGGCTTGTGGTCACCTGGCACATGCACCAAGCAGGCCTGCCAGCGTCCCTGCTGTTGTTGTTGCCATCTTGACCCTTGTGTGGGCCCTGAGCCCAGAGGCCTAGTCCCCTCAGCCTCCGCGTCTGGATCCTGGCTCTTGGAGGAATAGAAGCCAGCCGAGAGGAAGCTTCGGCGGCTGTGGAAGGAGAATGCCTTCCCAAGCTTCTCAGGGGCAGCGGCCTTGGTGGGAGTACTTGGTTCCCCCAAGGCTGACCTGGCCTCAGGGCTTCCCGGCTTCTCCCTCCTTCGCAGAGAGTCAAGGTGCCGGAGAAAGCTTCGGGTACGGCGTTTCCTGGGCTTATCTAGGGGTAGACCAAGGAAGGAGCTGGGGCTGGTGGTCCAAGTGGGTGACTCAAGCTGGGCCACAGACTGGTCTGGGGGCTCTGGTGGGGGAGACACCACAATAGCCAGGGTGTCCCGAGCCATGTTCCCAGCCTGGCTGGTCTGGGATGTGGCACTGATGTTGGTGAGTATGCTCTCGTGGCTGGAAGCTGCCCACAGGCCTGCTCCGGGGGAGACTGCCAGGTCTGGGGAGCCCAAGCGGGACCACCGCCGACTATCCCGTTGGAAGGTCCAATTGTTGCTGATGGCACACAAATCTTCCTCCTCTGGGTCTTCATTCTGCACAAGACTTCCACAAGTCAGAGGAGGCCTAGGCTTAAAGGCCTCATAGGTCAAACACAACCCCACTAGCCTTCCCCCCTCTCCCAGAGAGCTTGGGACCAAGACCCCAAGCCCTTTCCATGTCCCCACAAACCTCTAGAAGAGACAGACTGAAATGGGGCTAACTCACAGCACCACAGCCAGTCAGGGGCAGAGGAGCTCAGGAGTCAGCTCAATGGTCCAGCTTGGGGACAAGGTCACCTCTGCCATCCCCAAAGTCTAACTTGGGAAATCACTTGTCTGGGAAGCAAGACCCCACTGAGTAAAGGATTCACTCTCTTGGGTTTTACTGGAAAAAGCAGCGTAAGTCAGGAGCCCTGGGTGCTTTAGGTCTGACGCACAGTACCTGGCACCCAGCAGGCACTCAGTGAATGTTGTTGATTGACTGACTGCCACCAACTGGCAGCATAACCTTGGACAAGTCCCTTCCCCTGTAGGGGTCAGTGTCCTCCTCTGGAAAATTATCTGAGTGAGCTGCCCCAGTTGTGGCCCACTAAGGCTCATCAGGCCCTGCCCCATTCAAAGAGGCTGCCCAGCTACCCGGAGAAGGGAACCACTACCCAGAGAAGGGAGCCACTTCCCAGAGAAGGGAGCCGCTACCCAGAGAAGGGAGCCGCTTCCCATCCCTAGAAGGGCCTCCTCCCCCCAACCAAGATTCCCAAGCAGCACACTTGCCAGGAACTCCCCACCTTCCCTGTGGGCTCTGTGTCGGGGACCCAGCCTCACCGGTTTGCGCTGACTGCGAACCTCCAGTTTCATCGAGGCGCAGGCGTTCAGGGTCATTAGTCTCCTACAAAGGAGGAGGGAGAGGGACGAGCGCTCACCCACCCAGCCCCTCTCTGATGCCAACCCCCTTTCTTTGGCACCCTTCAGGGTCTTTTCTCCAGCTGTCCTTACCGGCAGAGGGCACGCAGGGAATCCTGGTCCAGAAAGCCATGGTCCTTCTTCACAGAAGTGATGTCCAGGGGGAAAAGGGAGTCTTGGGAAAGAGGGGTCACAGTAAGAACCACAGAGCTTTTGAGGCCAGCTTGGGGGCAAGGGGGGAACCACAGGAAGCAGACTCTGCAAGATCCTGGGGTAGGGGGAATCCCACAACATAGACAGTGTCAGAACCTGGGGGGATCCCAGAACATACACTGCCTGAATTGAGAGACCCCAATGTGATCAGTGAACCCTTCAGACAAACAGTCCCTGGCATCTGCTTACTTCTCTAGGAATTCCTTAAGGGATTTCAGGGTGGAAATGTGAAATTGGGTCATGCTGTCCATCAGTTCTATCCCTTGCCCCTTGAAGGCTCTGTGGGGAGGGAGCCCTCTTGTGTCCTGGTCTCCCCTTGGCCCCAGAAGCACAGGTAAGAGATCAGACCTTGGTCCTGGGTATCACCACACCTGAAGGATGGGAGCTCGGGGCCTGGGCCCTTAACCTGTCCAAGTTCCAGAGTCAGCCAGCTGGGCCCCAGGCCTCCACTCCTTTACACAGGGGATGGTAGAGAGCCTCATGTCACCTGCCTCCTCCACCTTCCACGGTCACAGTTCAATATGAGATAGGACTTCTCAGGCCACTTTCTAATGTGGTTCAAGTTGACATCCATCCCCTAGGCACTGGTCCCTCAGCTTTCTCCCTGAGTTCTGGGCCCTCTTGTACTCAAGCAGAGGAAAATCAGGGGCAGAGGGGAAATGCTCTCCAGGGGGCCCCCAGAGGTACCCTTACCTTCATATAGCTGGGCATACTGGGGAAATCCCGCTGCACGCAGCCAGTCACAAGCCTTCTTAGCCTCAAATTCTGAGAGAAAAGAAAGGCAACGTTGGGGGTGGGGGTCAAGCCTCTGCCCCTTCAGTAGATGAGCAAATTCAAGCACACAGAAAGAGACAGGAACAAGATCCAAATCCTGACTCTGTCACTAAATGCCCATGTGATCTTGGGCCTAAGCCTCCAATAAGGATCTGCTCCTCTGTAAAATGAACACTTGGTCTCTTCTGGCTCTAGAGCTATGACCCTATGGGCAACCTTGCCTCTCTTGGCCTCAGTTTCCTCTATCTAGTCTAATTCCCTCATTTTGCAGATTGAGGAAACTGAAGGCCAGAGAGAGGAAATGACTTGCTAAAGTTCATGGAGGTAGCAGTAGAATTTGAACCCAGGACCTCAGACTCCAATGTATATGTCCGTTCCTTTATGCCATACACTTCCCAGGCATGGAGAGTAGAATTCACCCATAGGTCTGACCTCTTTAAAAACAAAATTATCCAACAGGCAAATAATTTTTTTAAAAAACAGGAATGGAAAATACACTAGCATTAGATTTCTCCTGGTTTCTCCTATTTCAGGTCAATGTCTATGATACTGACCAATGAAGTGAAGATAAAGAAGATTAGGCGTGGGGGACAGAAAAGTTAGACCCGCTAATGATCATTTGGACCATATGATTCCATATCTGAGCTCTTGTCAAGACCCAAAGCATCCTGGGCCTGACTTCCAAGGTCACTAGAAATCAAGGACAGCTGAGAACAGATGGAAATGAATGTGGCCCTCACGACAGTCTGGAACCTTAGATAAAATTTCATTACCACTCTCTTTGCTCAAGAACTATCAATGGCTACCTATTTTCTAGGGAATCAAGTTTCAGCTCTTTCCCGAGTCTTTCAAAGCCTCCTCTAATTGGGTCCCACCTAATCTCCCATGACTCCTTCCCCACCATCCTATCCCCACCCCACCTCACAACACAGTCATTGTCTGTCTCTGTGTGTCTCTCTCTCTGCCCCCGTCAGGTTGACCTCCTTGCTGTCTACCATAAATACCATGATCATGGCTATAGCTTTGGTCTGGGATATTGTCGTATTCCCATTCCCACTCCACCCTTCAACTTTTCCCCATCTTCCAAGGCCCTGATCAAACCCTGTCCACCCTTGGTCATGGTGATATCTTCTTTAGCAGCATTTAGTTTAGACAGCAGAAATTAGTCTTTGCTTACATATACAATCATCTATTGTCCATTATTGTTATATGTATGTATCTCTGATCTCCTTAGCTAGGCTAAGCCCTGGCTGTGGAATCCTGGGCCAGAAGATTGCTTCTCCCTTACTGGTCACACATTCCTCCTGGGGATGGAGGCCCTATCCATCCCAAAACATTTCCTTTCCTCTCCTCCCCACCCCCAGAGCCTAGCCTTGCTACACTGGCCCCAACACTGCCAAGGTCAAGGCCCTTCTGGTGGGTCAGGCGTGGCCTCCCAAAGAGAAGGGATCACTTTTTCCAAGACCGGAAGAACGTTCCCTTCCATACCTTCCCTCCAAAGGAAATCCAAGATGGGATCTTGGCAGCCAGACCTAACAGACAAGACAAGACATCACAGTATTTCTGAGAAGTTGGGCAGTGGCCATGGAGGGGGGAGTTGTTGAGGGTGGGGGAAATGGAGGCAGGAGGAGGACAAGGTCAGGAAATGGATAGGAAAAGAGTGACAGAGACATCGAGGCAGAGGTCACAGACAGATGTGATCTCTAGGATGGAAGGAGGATGCTTGGACAGGCCCATGGGAGGTTTTGTAGCTTGCCTGGGTTTTTTTAAAATAATAGTTCTATTAATATTATTAAGAGGCTTAGCACCAAACATTGTAAGTATTCAATAAAATGATTTCTTCCTTTTTTCTTTCCTTCTTTCTGTCTATATATTTAGCAAAATTCTTTTCTTTCTATGTATTTAATAAAACACTTCCTTCCTTCCTTCCTTTCTTGTCATTCATTCATTCATTCAGCTTCCAAAATAGGGGCCCTTGCAGATGTCATCAACAGGAAGGAAACTGTTCCTCAAGGCTGGCCCTTGGGTTCAGGGCCTACTCTTAGATGGCGTGGGTATCACAGCATATAAGGAGATGTATGTGTGTGCACATATGTATTTTCTTCCACGAACAGTAAATAGGCGTTGTAAAACCTCTTCACCAAAAAAGATGACCCAGGAATGCCCAGATTCAGAGATAATGCCCAGAGTTTTAGATGAAGATGGCAGAGCTGAGGGCAACTTTAGGATGTAAAAGAGCCAAGCTGGAATGGCCCTTAGAACATAGAATGCCAATGCTTGAAAGGACTTTAGAACACAGAACATCTGAGCTTGCAGCTGAGCTAATAATAACAAAATTTTTTTAAAATGAATGCTAAAAATTGTTACTATATGCAGTTGAAAGAGAAAAAGAAAAGCGTTTTTAAAACAACAACACTCTATGACTTATGTTCTAAATTCCCTTCCAGCTCTTACTAGAACAAGAGATTAGACAGTATTAGGTGGGGAACCTGAGGCCTAAACCAGACACTCTTCCACAATCTCACAGCTAGAAACCAAATCTCCCAATTGCTGTTCATAGATCTAGCCAGCAATGGAAAGGAATTAGGAGACCCCTCATTGGACATTGGGGAAACTGAGGCTTGGAGAGAGGAACCAACTTGCAAAGTCACACAAGTAGCAAGAGATTAAGATCTGAACCCAGGTCATCTGACTTGAAATCCAGAATTCTTTCACTCTTGCTAAAATGAAGTCTAAAATGAAACAAGTAGCACTGTTGATATAGCTTGAAATAAAGGTAAAGTATAAAAAGTCAGCAGCAAAAAAACAATTTTTAGTAAAACTGTTGCTTTGAAATTCTAGGAATCTAAACATCAGCAACTATTGAATCACAGAATGATGTGATGGAGCCAATTGTTAAATTTTCAGTATGGGCAGTTATACCTCGGAAATCGAAATGGTACCAATCAGGACTTCTTTTGTTAAGTATCTAGACTTAAGAAAGTGAGTGAGAAAATATGAATAATGCAGATGAAACTTAATACACACACACACACACACACACACACAGCTGGTTGTTAAACATTTACCAGCACAACTGTGGTTAGGACCTTCTAGAAAAGGCTGTTCCTCCACTACCATTCCTGAAGAGGGTGGTTCTCCTGTTATACAATCCTACTGCTCCCCTCAAAAATAGAAATGCTGTGTCTGCCCTCTAACATGTGCAAGTGACTTACCCCAAAGCTACTCTATCTGGCTAACATCAATCTTTTTCACCCAAATTTCAACCCTTTGCCTACTGTTCTGTCTTCAATGGAGACAGCAAACAGCTAGCAAGCTCCCTCCATATAAAAGCCACTCCAGGAACAGATAACTATCAGATTGTCAAATAAAATCCTACACTTGGGTGAAAAAAGAAAGAACTATACAAGAAGACAACTTTCCAGAGAAAACACGGCCAGGCAACATTGAATCCATGCGAAAACCCTGTAGCGAATCTCACACAATCAGAGGATGGCAGTCCAACCTGTACTTCAATTTATGAAGCGCCCAGTACTAAGCTGGAGGGGTCAGATGGTGGATAAACAAGGGGCTAATGACCTGAACTCCGACTTTCTTTCTCTTGGAAACAGTAGTCAAAGGAGATGAGTTTTCAAAGAAGGAAATCCAAGCTATCAGCAACCATATGTATTGATTTGAGAAATGCAAATTAAAACAGTTCTAAGAAACTACTTCATATCAATTAGATTGGCTAATAGGACAGAAAAGGTAAATGACAAATGTTGGAGGAGATATGGGAAAATGAGAAATTAATGCACTCTTGGTGGAGTTGTGAACTGATTCAACCATTCTATAGAGCTTTTGGAACTACGCTCAAAGGGCTATAAAATCATGCATACCCCTTTGACCTAGCAATACCATTACTAGGTATGTATCCCAAAAGAGATAAAAAAAAAAAAAGGAAAATGACCTATATGTACAAAAATATTTATAGCAACTCTTTTCTGGGGGCAAAGAATTAGAAATTGAGGGGATGCCCATCAATTGAGGAATGGTTGAACAAATTGTGGCATGTGATTATGATGAAATATTATTATACTATAAGAAATGATGAGCAAGATGCTCTCAGAAAAACCTGGAAAGACTTGCATGGGCTGATGCAAAGTGAAATGTACTGTATATAAAATAACAGCAATATTGTAGGATGATCAGCTGTGAATGACTTAACTATTCTTATCAATACAATGATCCAAGACAACTGTGAAGGACTTATGATGAAAAATTCTCTCCATCCCCAGACAAAGAAGTGATGAATGCAGATTGCAGAATGTGGAATGCATATTGAAGCACACTCATTTATTTATTTATTTTCCTTGATGGTTTCTTTTTCCTTTGGTCTATGTTTTCTTTCACAACATGACTATTATGGAAGTGTTTTGCATGACTACATATGTTCAACCTATACCGAATTATCTGACTTCTCAATGGGTGGGAGGAGGGGAGGAAGGGAGAGAATTTAGAACTTTGAGTTTTAAAAATGAATGTTAAAAATTGTTTTCATATATAACTGGGGGAAAATAAAATACTGAACAAATAAAAAAGAAAGACACTAAAAAAAAACTAAATAAAATGAGGAAACAAAAAAACTCTACCATATGAAAAATTTCCCCCAAATCACTAATAGTTAGAGAAACTTGAACAAAAACAACCTGGAGGTTTCACTGCATACTATCAGAGTGGGAAAGTCAACAAAAAAGGGAGAATGACAGATGCTGGAGGGGCTCTTAGAAAACAGGCACATTAATGCACTACTGGTGGAGCTGTGAACTGGTCCATCCATTTGGAAAACAATTTGGAACTATGTCGCAAAAGCCACTAAATTGTGAATACCCTCTGACCCGACAATGCCACTACTGGTCATATCCCTAAAGAGGTCAAAGAAATAGGAAAAGGACCCTTTTCTGCAAAACTATTTTTAGCAGTTCTTTTTGAGGTAACCAAGAACGGTAAACCAAAAGGCTTCCCATCAACTGGGAATGGCTGAACAAATTATGGTATATGAATATAAGGGAATACTACTGCTCCATAAGAAATTATGAAAGGGATGGTTTTCATGAAACCTGAGAAAGCTTGCATGAACTGATACATACTGAAGTGAGTAGTACCAGAACCAATTATAGTGCAAAATCAACTTTAAAAGACTTAAGAATGTTGACCAATGCAATGACCAATCAGGATTTTGAAAAATCAGTGATGAAGCCTGCTCTCCACCTCCTGGCAGAGGATTGTGAAGAATGCGACATAGATTTTGTGGATACAGTCAATGCAGGAATTTGTTGTGCTCAACTATGCATATTTGTTTACAAGGGTTTTGTTTTCCTTTTTTTTTATAATAGTGAGGGTAGAGAAGGAGGAGGAAGAGAAGACATTTTTGTTCGTTAGAAGAATAAAATTTAATTTTCAAAAAGGGCACCGAGCCTGGCATATGATCACATTACTTCCTCTCTGAGCCTCCATTCAACCAACTTCTTCATACTGTACATCCGGAATGAACCTTACAGATTCCCCTTCATTTTATTTTTAGAATTTTTCTTTAACAAGAATACATTCTATTGATGCCTTTTTTGTTTTGTTTTTATGTCACAGTCCTTTCCTTCCCCACCCTGCCCCCCACCTTCCCATCCTCCCTTGTGAAAAACAGCAACAAACTAAAACTACAGTGATCACATCTGACAATGTATACAGCATTCTGTCCAGGGCAGCTTCTATCTCTCTACTGAGAGAGGTGGTATGTTATTCATTGTTTCTTCTTGCAGCTTTTTTCATGACTCAGCTTCCTTTAAGCGATCTTTCTACTTATATTGTTGTACTCATTTGGTGTTTTCCTCTTGGTTCTACTTATTTCCCTCCCTCATATAAATCTTCCCATGTTTCTCCAAATTCCAAATCATTTCTGACTGTGGAATAATATACCATCACATTCATGGACCACGCCTTTTTCAGCATTCCCCAACTGATGGGCAGTCACTTTGCTTCCAGTTCTCTGGTACTACAGAGGGCTGCTAGGAATGGTGTGGTACATACTGGACATTGGTTTCTATCTTAAATTTACTTGAGATCCCACTTGCCGTAGCAGAAATAACATCCATAAGGATCATTGACACTAAGATTGGGTCAATTTTCCCCTAAGAGGCAGGAAGGCTGTTCTGAGACTTGATTGGTCTTGAGTATTAAGATTCAAGCTGATGACATACCCACTCCATCACCTAGCCCACTGGCCAGCACATGAGGAGTGGGTGCCTCTCAGATGCCATGAGAATCACCACATTCCTCTGATCTTACCTCTCTGTATGGAGAAGCGGGGCTGCAATGTCTTCAAACAATCTTTTATTATTCATGTCATGCTAGTGTTGGGTAAATGTTTTTTTAAGTTAAGTGTTGGATGGTCTATGAGTATCTCACTGTGTTCCAATCCCAAGCCTGAATCATTGGACCAGCCTGCAGAGAGTCTGATTTGCAACAAAAGCCCAGTCATAGTAGATCTGCTGGGTCAAAGAGTATGGGTGATTTAGTCACTTTTCTTGGATCACTTCCCAGCTCTATACAGGACTCCTCTAACATTGACAATGGTTGGTTATTGTTTGCGACTCTTCTTTTGAAAACTATTTATCTCTTTTAATCATTTATCTACTGAAGACTGCCCCGCACCTGAAAAAGTCCAAGGCATGCAACTGAAGAGCATTAAAGAGATATGACAAGCTCCAAATGGCTTATAATGAGAGAAGTGCAGAGGAAAGGAATTGAGGTTTCACTGCACAACATGCAAATTGGCAAAGATACTGACAAATGGCTACAGGTGGTGTGGGAGGAGCTGGTGGAGCCAGGGGAGTCAGCCAGTCATTAGGGTTTCCATATGGAATTAAGCAAGAAAATCAACTAATTAATCCACATCCTTAAGCCAGCATATTCCAAGGAAATCAAAGACAGAAACGGAGGCATGAACACAAAAAGGCACTCAGTGACTGAAAAATAACCAAGAAAACCGATGATCTACGAATGCAAAGAAGCATCTCTGAGCAGTAAGAAATGATGCCTATGAGGGATTTAGAGAAACACGGAAAGGTTTATATGAACTGATGCTGAGCAGAGTAAGTAGAACCCAGAGAGCAAAATAGCCAGTGACTCCGATGATTTAAACAAAAATCTCAAAAAGAGGAAGGTAATCTCTGGGTAATGGAAAAACCAATGATGGTCCAGTGTAACAGACAATGAAACGAGCCTAGCCCCTTAGGACAGAGAGTGGGAGGCCTGCTAGGACAGAACATTATATCCTTAGTCAGATATAGTCACTGTGTCTGATGTTTTAATTTAATTGTTTTTCTTTGCCAGAAGGGAAGGTCCATTCCGGGGGAGGGGGAAATGACTGATATAGAGACAAAAGCATCCTTAAAGCATAATTATTTATTTTTAAAGGGATGGGCCTTTTCAGAGAGATACTGAGAGAGTTGAACACAGCCCAAAGAATAGCGGTGGGATGAAAAGTCTATCTGGGTGCTGGGAGGGGCAAACACTCGATGCATCTGCACCATCTCCACCCACCAGGAACTGCTAAAGGCTGCCTAGGGCAGAGAACCATTTTTTCTAAAAACATCCTGTCACCCCGAGAAAGTTCCTGGACCCCAACCATGGGGAGGTAGTTGTGTAACCTGAGAGATGGAGAGGCAAATCACGTGGTGGACGTTCCTA
Organism: Bettongia penicillata ogilbyi; assembly: GCA_023548195.1. Lineage (NCBI taxonomy): Eukaryota > Metazoa > Chordata > Mammalia > Diprotodontia > Potoroidae > Bettongia > Bettongia penicillata. The sequence continues at coordinate 619,205 of JAJHZJ010000375.1, read as the reverse complement.
AAAGTCCTTCAGTGCTTGCATGGGAGCCCGGGCCCTTTTACCTACATCTTTGGAAGCCTATATTCGGAGATTCACAGAGGAAACTCATGGTGGGGGCAAAATGGGCCAGAGAATTGAAAGGCCCCCTAAAGGGGGCTTTCCCCAAGACTGGCCTTGATTCACATGAGTGTGGAGTTTGGGGCACTGGGCAACAGGTAATACATGTAAAAGTGCTTCAGGGCCACAAATATGGGAGTACAGGAGGTGGACTTTTGAGACGGTCTAGGCCCACCTCCTAGATTTACAGAGGTAAGTTGAGGCTCAGTAAAGGAAAGGGACTTGTCCAAGGTCACACAATTAATAAGCAGAAGCATGAGGATTCAAACTGAAATCTTCTGACTCAGTTTCCACGATCCTAACCTGGGCCTTGTTTGTCAATCAATCTTTCAAAAAGGGGCACGGATTTGCCCACAATGGAAAGGGTAGCCAGGAGGGAGATGCCAAGGGATGCGCAAATGAAGCTTGAGACAAGGCCTTCTGTCCCATAAAGGCTGAGGCTTCCCAGCCATAGTCTGTTGGGTAGGGCTGGCGGGTGGGCATGTGCTTCCAGGGAATGGGGAACAGAAGGTGAGAGCCAGCCCAGCAGAAACTGGGACAGCCTTGGCAGCTCAGCCCCATCGTGGCCCAGGTCAAAAACTTGGCTACTTTCCCTTCAAGTCGGCTTCAAAGTCAACCCCATTTCACTTCGAAAACTCCTAAGACTCAGTTTCTCCACCTCCCCCACCATAGAGGTCTTTTCATCTCCCAAGGCACAGCCCTCAACCCCGAACACCGCAGTCAGGCCCAGCCTCCCTCCCTTTCTCGTCATGTTTATTCAACCTCTCAAGGTCTCTTCTTCCTCTGGAAAATGAGGGGCTTGGATTAAAGGATACTTAAGTCCCCTTGAAATCTCATAAATCTCAAAGGTAAAAGGAAAAACGGAAAGACAGAGAGAGATGGAAACAGAGACAGAAAACAATGAGGGGGGCAGAGACCAGAAACAAAGGGCAGAGACAGAGGCTGACTGGGTGGCTTTCCATCCTAATACCCTCCCGAAGCCACCGGAGGCTGAGGTCTGAGCAGTTCCCCAGGGCCAGGACTCTGGCCTTCAAGTCCCACTTCCCAAGGTCCCCTTCCCAGGTGCAAGCATATCCTCCATCCTGCAGAGGTGCTCTGAGCTCCAGAAGGAGGATAGCAGGACATGGGGGTGCTCAGGGAGATTTGGCGTCTCAACTGAGGTGGCCAGCCCTTTCTTAAGTTCCCCTCGTTTGCCAGCCAAAGCCCTGGCTCCATTTTGCTTGTTGCTAGAGAGGCTTGGGTTTGTCTCTACCTTTCCCCTTCCCCAGTCTGGACGCAGTCAGTCTGCCCCGCCAGCCCCTGGAGCCCAGCCCAGCACGGTGGTGGAAACTGAGTGCAATGGACAGATCTGGGAGAGCAATTTACCCAGCACCAGGATGGACCAAGTATGTGGGGCCCTGTGCTTACTGCTACACTGGGGAGGAGGTGGAGAGAGATGGAGGTATACCCCATCAGTGTGGGAGGGGTGGGGTAATGGATTCATACCCTATCAGTCACACACAAAATGAGATCTTTTTGAAAGAAAAAGGTCCACCTCCACACTGAATAATTCCATCGATTACAGGCTGATCTCAAATTTTCCATCAGCCCTCTCTGGGGCAAGGTATAACCTCTTTGGGCCAATATGGTACAAGTCAGAGCCTCTTCTTAGGGGGTTTGCCATGAGGAAATCAGCCAAACACACTGTTCTTAAAGGTCCTGTGATTTTATCAGCGACATGGGGTTCCCCCCGCCTCCACTGATGCCCGGCACTTTAGTCTCCATGAGTTTCTATAGCAGGAAAAAAATTGCAAAGACTTCAAGGACCCAGAATCACTTCTACAACACAACTAGGCAACAGCCCCCCTAAATAATAATGATTTGGACTAGACTTGTAAGTTTTTTGGTATGGAAAAAGTCCCTCTACCAAGGCAGGAGGTCCTCTTCTCTGCACCTTAGAGTCTTAACCCAGGATCTCAGAACTTCAAAAAATGTTTTTGATAACTGTATTCCAACATCATTATAATCCTATGAAGTTTTTTATTTTACATATGTAAATTTTACGTATTTTAAATTTTACATATTATTCCAAGAAGGCACCAGACTGCCCAAGGCCTATGGGGATACTCAAGAGTTAAGGATCCGTCTTAAGAGTTACCATGCCACTTGGTGCTGAATCTAATAATGTGACTCCACATACACCCAGATCAAATCCATAAAAATGGGGAGCACTTACCACCTCTGCCTTTATGTATTTGAGAATGAACTGCCTGTGGCCTGAAGAGGACAGGTGAGCTATCCAGGGACACCCAGTCAGAATACAGGCCAAGGATGCTTCCAGAGCCTGAGCAGCTATGAGCATTAAGATTGAAAGACTTCCCCTCTACACCACTGTCTCTTCCCCTTCCGGGGAAACAGGTTGCACTGCTTTACCATTCACTTTTCACCGCAGCTCTGAGAGGTTAGCTCTCCATTACCCCCTTTTAACAAGTGACAAACTGAAGTTCAGAAAGGGCAGGTGACAGCCCAGGTCACACAGCTGAGACGGTTAGAAAAGTTTTCCAAATTGCTAGTCCAGGGCTCTTTCCATGACACCATTCTAGCAGAGGCAGGAAACCCAGCGCTAAACTGGCCCGTCCAGATGGCGCGGCAAGAGAAAAGAGGCTGGCGGGAAAATCGATTCCAAAGCAGGTCCTGTTCTCTCAATTCTAAAGTGCATTGCAGTTGGACAAAGCAGAAAGCAAGCCAGAAAGCAAATGTCAAATTGGAAAAAAATAATTAAAAATAAAAGAAGTCAGCTACTCTTGATCAAACAAATAATCTTCCGATACACACCCCCTCTCCCCCCAAAACGCTTGTGCACGCACTCACATCCATCAGCAGCATGGGATAGCAATTAGAGCAGGGGTAAGCTAGGCCTCCTAGGCAGGGGAGCTTTCTGCAGCCAACCCACACCCACAAGCCTTTGAGCCAGCTTCTGTCGGAGGGAGAAGTAGGCCACAAGCAGTGGGCGTCCATGGGAGGTGGCGGGCTGGGCAGGGGGGTCCCCAACAACACCTTGCTGCTCACCTGGCTCAGGTCCCTCTTCTGGGAGGGGGCCTCTAACTTCGGTGCTCTCAGGAGAGCTTGAAAGGACTCAGCTAGGGGCTGTCTTTGAAGTCCCTGCTACTGGCAAGGCTTGGGGGTGGGGGCCAAAGAGGTTGTTTGTTATTAACTCTCATCACCAAGGATGCTCACCCCTCATGAAGTATTTGAAAATGACTTCTCTTTTTCCACCTAAAACCAGAATTCTAACTAGAAATAAGCTAAAATGAACACACATACACACACGTATACACACACGCACAGTCACCTTCTGCCCCCAACCAGAGTGGAAGACAGGTCTGCAGAGACAACCTCATGCCCATAAGTATGTGCACATGTACACACACATGCATGCACACACACACACACACACACACACACACCTGGATCAGACATATAAATTCTGAATGTGTACCCACAACTGGTATTATTTCTCTAAAGGTTAATATACCTCATTTTTCTTTTCAAGAAGATCTACTTTGTGGGGTGGGAAAGAGAACACTGTCTATTTCTGGTTGCCATCTTGGTACTGGCAGAAGGCCTGAGGGAGAATATGGAGTGAACTACCTTGGGAAAAGTTACTACCCTTCCCTGGTCTCTCAGTCCCTCCAGATGTCACATTCTCTGATCTCAGGGTCAGATAGGCCCTCGCCTCTCTGACTCGCCCAGCCCAGGCCAGCACACCAGGAGCTGGCTGCTCTCCCTTGGGCCCCTCTCAGCTGCTGGGTCCTGGTTAGATTGGGTCTCATGATCCCCCTTTTAAGTTGGGTATTACTTAGGACAAACCAGTTTAGTGTAGTTTAGGATAGCTTCAGGCCTGAACTGGAGGCACACCTTGAGCCCAGCACATCTGGTCACAGGGCAGGGCCAGGGGCCATGGACATCCCCACCCCTCTCTCTGTCTGTGCAGGTATCATTCTACCTGCTGGACAAGCCAGGCCACCAATCAGCAGGAGGGGACCCAGCCCTGGCCCCAGCCTCAGGTAGATAGACCCCAGGTCAGTGGTGGGAGGGGGAAAGAACAGAGGCAGGGCTTCTGGCCCAACCCTTAATTACCCAGACAGATGTCCCTCGCTCTTCCAAGCATCCAGGCCTCGAAGGCCCACATGAGATGGTATGTTACAGGGAGCCAACAGCTCTGACATCCTGCTTGGGAATATTCCATCCCATTTCCTGTATTCCTGGCAAGGAAGGTTCTGGAGAATTGAAAGTATATGTAACCCTCCCCTAAAAAACACGCACACACACACACACACACCTACATATACACATACACAACCACCCCTACATATACACACATACCCCTACACATATACACATACCCCTACATATACATACCTACATATACACATACACACACCCCTACATATACACACATACCCCTACACATACACACATACCCCTACATATACACATACTCCCACACACAAAAAACACCTTGCTCTTTTTGTCTCTCAGGAATTTTAAAGTGTCCTAGAAAAACAATTCCACCAGAAGCCATTTGGGGAGCAATCTCTTGGAGCATCACAGAATGTCAGGGCTGGATGGGATGTCAGGGGACATAGAGGATCACAGAATCAGAGATCTAGGGCTGGAATGGCTCTCAGAGGGCATGCAAGTCCAGTCTCCCCATTTTACAGAGAGGGAAACTGAGGTACACAGAAGTGAAATGGCTTGACCAAGATCCTAAGAACTAGAGCAGGAAAGGATCTCAGAAGCCATCTAGTCCTATCCTCTCATTTTACAAGAGAAAACTGAGGTCCAGGGAGGGGAAGTGATTTACCTTAGGTTGCTGGATACTAGATCAAGGCCATCAGGGTAGGTTCCATCCCTTTATAGTAAAAGGAGAAATCTGAGCTCCATGAGCTCAGACAGGCTCTTCTAAATAGGTCTGCACCCTCTGAACTGTCTTGGGATCAGCTTATTTCTCCTTAGTTTTGGTTTTGGTTTGGTATGTTTCTCAGTAACCTGTACTGATTATTTCTCACTCCCGTGGCCCGAACCCTGACAAAATCCTGAATACTTCTTCAGTGAATGTCAGGAATTCCTGCAGTCAGGAAACCTTGAGTTCCAATTCAGTCTCAGATACTTACTAGCTGTGTGAGCCTGGGCAAATCACTTAAGCTGGTTTGCCTCAGTTTCCTCATCAGCACAGTGAGGATAGTAACAGCTCCTACCTCCCAGGGCTGTTGTGAGACTCAAATGAAATAATCATTGTAAAGCACTTAGCACAGTAATTGGCACACGGTAAATGAAATAGAAATTTCAGTTATTAGTATCAGGTCTGATACTCTTTCCTCTATAGCAAGGCTACCACTCCACCCCCCACCCCACCCCATCTCCCATCTTCATTTGAGCAGAAAGGAACAGCTCGACTTCATTCTCCTCAGTTTCACTTCCAAGTCAGGAACAAAAGCAGAAGTACTGGTCCAAAGTTCCAACACTCCTCATTCTCGGCAAGGCAACGGAAGGGCTCATGCTCGGGTGGGAGTGGAACAGCTTGGTTTTGAGGTTAAACACTTGCCCATTTGCCCAGAAGTACAGTGGGTCAATGGAGGTGCTGCCCATCCTCCAGGCAGACCAGTCCTACATGTATCACCAGGGCCCATGGCTGTGGTCTGGGGTTCCTGGGGGTGGCAGGCAAAAGTCAGGACCTTCCAACACCACATCTGGAGATCATTTAGTCTAAACTAAACAATTCCTCCCCTCCTTTACAGAGGGGGAAACTGAGGCTCATTGGAGGGAAGTATCTTAGTCAAGTGGTAGAATTAGGATTCCAACTGAGGTCAGAACTAATAAATCTCTGGCATTCAGAGAACACTCTTCACATCTGCAAAGTGCTCTACAAACATTACCTCATTTAACCCTCATGAATACTGCCAGGTGGATACAGCCCCCATTTTTCAGATGAGGAAACTAAAGCACTAAGAGGTGAAGTGACTGGCCCAGGAAGTGTCTGAGGCTGGATTTGAACTCGGGTCATTCTGACTCCAGGCCCCAGTGGATTCTGAGAGGCCACCCACCCTAAGGCCCAGAGGTTAGAGGACATTAAGTGCCCGAGGTGGGATTTGAAAGTCAGCCTTTTGGATGCCAAGTCTAGTGCCCTCCCCCATTCACGGCATCATTCTGCCTCTAAACTGTCATCATCCCACACTCTGTTCATCCCAGTAAGGCCTGGCCTGGGAGGCAGAAGATCTGGGTGTGAGCCCTGTGACATTGGTGAAGTGCCACTTTGCTTCCATGGGCCTCAGTTTCCTTCCCGGTAAAGAGAGGTGTGGGGAGGGGAGTCCCTGCACTGGATTTCTCCGATTCTTTGGAATGTCCTGGGATTCTTGCTGCTCAACTTAGCCTTGGCCTGCCTTGCTGCGTTCCCCAGGACTGCTGAAACTTGAGCCTGCCCTTGGCTGCCTGGGCAGTAAAGAAGCGTAGGCAATGACCATCCTGACAGCTGCCACCCCCATGCCAAGGCGGGGACTTCCCTGGAACACTGAAGGTCAGGGTCACCAACAGCAGAATGAAGATAAGGGCTCCCATTTCTCTAGCACTTATTAAGCACCTACTATGTGCTAGGTATGCACTGTGCTGGGGATACAAGTTCAAACCAAGAAAACAGCTTCTATTCACAAGAAGCTACAGGGTGCTTTCCTTAGAACTCTGAGAGAGAATCCACATGCTACTGCAACCATTTTACAGAAGAGGAAATTCAGGCTTGACAGAGTAAAATGACTTGTTTAAGGTCATACCATAGGTAGAAGAGCTGAGAAGCCACACCCTGGTCTTAGAGCTCAGAAGACTGATCTAGCTTAACCTCCTCACTTGCTCAATGTAACCTGTAAGATCCTAGATCTAAGGGTAGAAGGGACTTCAGAGTCAACGTTGCTGTCCTCTGATCTCCCTCTGACAGTCCTTCAGGCTCCTGGACACCTCAATCTCACCCCCCCCAGATTCAATATGGCGCCAAGTCTCAAGGGGGCTTTCACATACACACACCCCATATGGCCCCCACCCCAGTGCAAGCCTTCATCATCTCATGCAGGGTCTACTACAACGGCCTCCTGAGTGGCCGGCCTGCCTCAAGTCTCTCCCCACTCCAGTTTGCCACTCAACTAGCAAAGACCAGACCATGTCTCCCCTCTTTCCAGCAATCTTCCTATCATCTCCAGGATCAGTCCCATGTCACTTGATGCCCCCACTTTTACGTTTCCAATCGGGTTACATCTCATTCCCCTCTGAGTAGTCTGTGCTCCAGTGAGCCCACCTCCTCATGTTCCTCACCCCCTCCCCCAGGTTCCTTCAAATCTAGCTAAAATCCCACCTTCTCCAAGACCCCTTTCTCATCCTCCATGATGCCTTGCCTCTGTTGATCATCTCCAGTCAATCCTTCTTAGAGCTTTGCCGGGGCAAAACTGTTTGCACAATGTCTCCCTCCTTAGACTGGAAGTTCTTTGGGAGTGAGGCCCAATCTGGGTCCTTCTCTGTACTCCCAGCACTTAATAAATGCTTGGTGACTTGGCTCATTTTACAGAGGAGAAAACTGAGGTCAAGGAAAGGGAAGTCACTTGCCCAACATCAGAAGCAACAGTAGAAGGGCCAGGATTGGAACTTGTGTTCTCTTCCATCATTATTCTAGCCCAACCCCCAGAGACCCCATCCCGGCTCAGTCACTGAATCTTCTTGAAACACTGAATACCCACAGAAGGTCACAGAAACAAAGAAGAAAAAACAAAGTGTTCTACTAAGCTCATGTGCCAGCCCCCACAGCTGGGCAAACTGGTTCGCAGTAGACAAGGAGGCTGCTGGTACCTGCTTTCTCTGGCTCTTCTTGCTCACTCATTCTGGAACCTTGGACAAGGGAATTACCATGTAAAATGAGGGAGGGTTAGAGTTAGGATCACAGACCTGGAAGGGATGTCAGGGACCCTCTAGTCCAACCCCTTCATTTTACAGAGGAGGAAACTGAGGTAAAGGAGGAGAAGGGACTTGCCCAAAGCCGCACAGGTAATAAATATCTGTCCTCTGGCTCCAAACCCAGCATGATCTTCACTGTGTCACATTGCCTTCCATTAGATGATATGGTCTCTAAGGCCCCTTTGAGTTAAAACTCTATCAGTCCACTACAACCTTCCACTTTGTACCAGCCTAGACCCCAGACAGACACAGGAGATGTGCAATGGAGTGGCCTGGCCCAATATCCACAGCAGATGGGCAGCTTCCAGAGAAAGGGTATCCAGTGACCTAGAGATCAGGCCAAGGCTTTTGAGCCCCACGCTCTGCTCACCGGCTGTGGAATTCTGTAGCTCTTCAACAAACCAACTCAAGTATACATAGGTACATGGACCCAAAGATTTCATGAGGAGTCCCAGGACCCAGGTTCGAGTCTGGCCTCTGAAACACGCTGGCCATGTGACCTGGGGCAAGGCTCTTCAACCTGCCCATGTCGCAAACAACTCTCTTAGCCAACTAGCTGCAGAACAGGTGCTGCCTGACATTGGGGGAGGGCATGTACTCACCTGAGAGTTCCTTCCACTCACCAAATCAGAAAGCTCTTTGGACTAACTGGCTCCCATAGTCCCTTCTGCCTCCAGATCTGGGGTAGATCTCACCCACAGCCCTCTCTTCTCCCCATCCCTCCCCACCGGTCCTTCTGCCTCAGTTGCCTATAGATGGCATAGCTGTCTGACACTGAGGTCACCTGTCCCCACCCACTGCCCCAGGATCCCCCCCTCTATCCCCCTCCCACTCTACTTCCCTAGTCTGCCTCTTCTCCACTTCCCTTTCCCTTAGTGCTAAACCAAATATAAATTCCCAGACAGGAAATGCCTTTAAGGAGCCGAGCCACACCCCACGATCTGGGGAAAACTGTCTCTTGGTCAAAAAGGAAATGGGCCCGGGTGAGTTACCCTTCCTCTCCACCAGCTCTTGCTGCCCTCCCACCCCCTCCCCCCATGCTGGGGAAGAGGGGAGGGGCCGAGATTCCTGGCATCCCTGGCTGCAACCCAGAATGCCACTGGATTCCTTCACAATTTTCTTACCTATCAATAGAGAATAGTTTTGCTATTAGCCCAGAGATGGCCTTTACTGTAGGTCTACCACCCAGAAGTGATAGTGGCCTCAAGGGATATTTTCTTAGACTAGTGACTAACTCATGGGCCAGGTCCTCATTAAACAAATGAGGCTAGGCGGTTAGTTAGCAGGGGCTACATGAAAGTACAACCCACCACTGATCAGAGGACTCAAAGGTTCTCCTTTCCTTATAGAGCAGCAAGGCTGGCAAGGCAACACATCAGGGCCTCACAGGTCAGAAGAGCCCCTGCTGGCCCAGGATCCTCCACTGACTGTTAGAAACAGGAACCCCAGAAGCTACTCAGTCCAATCGCCTCATTTTACAGAGATAGAAACTGAGGTCTAGGGAAGTTAAAGGATGTAGCCAAAACCACTCAAAGGACCTCAGATCTAGGGCTAGAAGGGATTCCCCTCATTTTAGCCTCCTCATTTTATAGAGAAGGAAACTGAGGTCTAGGAAAGTTAAAGGATTTACTCAGAGTTTAAGTCAGAAGCAGGATTTAAACCAAGGTTCTGTTTCTTACTACCTATATGACATGGGCCAAGTCATTTCACTTTGGTTGCCTCATATGTAAAATAAAGAGCCTGGACTAGGGGACCTCTGAGGTCTCTTTCAGATGTAAACAGAACTTTTACCTAAGCTCCTTTGACTCCAGAGACATCCTGCCCCTGCTGACCTGTTAAGCTCACCTGCTCTCTGAAGATCCCAAAGGTAGCTTAAGGCAATTCACACTACTGAATCAGGATATAGCCTGCAAAGGAAAAGTCCCAAGAGCTATACTCTCTTGGCCAGTCTAGTAATCTGTGTGGTCAGAGACCTGATCCAAGGAGATCCCATTGTCATAGAAAAGCACATTTAATGGACAGAAAGATCTAGAAGTCACCAGGTACAGCAGCACTGAGGATGGTGAATGGTAAGGTATGCCAAGAGAAGGCCTTTAAATGCCAGGACTGACCATTTACCCTATCTTTTTAGCCAACTGGATAAAATGCAATTCTTTTTCTTTCCAAGGTGAGGCCTGCCATGTTCAGACCTGCCTTCACTTTAGGAAGAGCACTTTGGCTGTGGAGCTACCCGCTGGGTGGGCATGGGGTTAGACGTGAGGCAGGAAGACCGATTAGGAGACTATAACAGGTTTTATAAAAAAAGATTATTAATAATTATTATATTATTATATGTATGTGTATGTGTGTCCAGGTGAAAGGTGATAAGGGTGGTAGAAGGGTGACCGCTGAGTGGGTAGAGTGAAGGCTGTGGATGATGGGATTGATGAGAGTTAGCAGCTGGTTGGATATTCATGGCTGAGGGACAGTGAGGAGCCAGCGGATGACATGGACACTGAACCTGGAGGCCTGCTAGGATGGTGTGTCCTCAGCAGAAATGGGCAGGTTCCACAGAGGGGTGCCTATCCCACCCTGAAGGGAGACACAGGAAGTTCCAAGAAACTTTACTGGAGAAGGCAGTAGCATTGGGACTTATCTAGGCTCTCAAGGAAGGACCGAAATACTACAGAGAGGTGTGTGGAGTTTGCCTCTCTGACCACACATTCCCTCAGCCCTCCAAGGTCCCTCCCATCTTTTACATGCCATGGAGCTGCCACATGAGAATGAAGCCTCACTTCCCAACCCTTGGCCACTTCTCTAAAGGCTTTTATTAAGAAGCCAGATGAGGAAAAAAAGCTGGGGAGGGGAGGATGACATTCCCTGACTGACTTTAAGCCTCCAAATGGCCGGCTGGCCTGTGGCATCTTCCTATCTCAGGCTCCTCAGAGATGAGCCATTGGTCAGCCAGAGATAAGGGGCAGGAAATCCTCCTCCTCCCCACAGTTCAGGCTCACCCTAGAGCAGGGCCAGGTCTAAGGGCTGGGGTGAAGGCAAGGGCTGGAGGCTTCTTGGAGATAGGGAAGCTACAGGCCTCCTTATCAGATGACCTAGAGCAGGGAAGCATTAATGGTATTAGGAATGCCTTCCTTTTCTGAATCAGTTGGGTGTCCTAGGCAGGAGAGCTCAAAGCCTGGCCACTAAGGCACTCACGCCTTCTTCTTCCCAGGGTTCCTTGAGCAAAGTAGCACAGTGCAGAGCACTGGCTGGCCCTAGACTTGGAAGAGCTAGATGACCTTGAGCAAGTCATTTAACCTCCCCGATTCACCTTCCTCTTCTTGAAAGTGGCCATCCTACTCAAACCCTAGACTTGGTCATTTACTCATCAGCATTTACTACAGGCTAGGCTCTGTGAAAAGCAGTGCAGATACAAAGAAAGGTAAAAACACAGTGTCTGACCTGTAGCTGGGTGGTACAGTGGACAGAGCCCTGGACCTAGAGTCAGGAAGACTTGAGTTCAAATTTAGCTTCAGACACTAGCTGTATGACCCTGAGTAAGTCATTTAACTTCTGCCTGCCTCATTTCCCTCATTTGTAAAATGATACAATCATTGTAAAATGATACAATCATTAGGGATAGAGATCCCTAATATCACCTAATTTGTGAGGATCAAATGAGTAGACACTTATAAAATGCTCAGCAGAGTGTCTGGCACCTTTCCTCCTCCACCCCACCCTCAAGCAGCTCCTATTTTAGTGGGAGAGAACATGGCAGTAATTGTATGTACATGATATTTGCAAGGTAAATGTGATGTAACCTCAGAGTAAGACACTAGCAGGGAGAGGCTTCTTGCAAGAGGTGGGATGTAAGCTGGAACCTGGAAGCAATTAAGGAAGTTGGTTAGGTGGAGGTGAGGAGAAAGAGCATTCAAGGAATCCAGGTAGACTGTCCAGCATTGGGAAATGGAGGGTCTTGGAAGAAGAACATGAAGGAAGCTGGTGCCATGGGATCAGAGAAGAGTAAAAAGAAGGAAGACTGGGCTGCTTAGGAATGATTTTGAACACCAAGCAGAGAGAGGATTTTGTATTTGATGCTGGAGGTAAGAGAGAGCCAGTGAGGCTCAGTGAACAGCAAGATAACATGGTGGGCCCTGGGCTTTAGAAAAATCACTTCAGCAGCTGAGTGGAAGACGGACCAGAGTGGGGAGAGAATGAGGCCAGGAATCTCTCCAGTAGGCCATTGCCACAGAGGGGTAAGGTGATAAAGGCCATGTCAGAGGAGAGAAGAAGATGGATATAAGAGATGATACCAAGGCAGAGACAAGGTATCCACTGACAGTCTAGAATACAGGAGTGTGGGAAAGGGGAGAGTCGAGGGAAGATGATGAGTTTTTATTGGGACATTCAATGAGAGGTGTCTAATAGGCAGGCCAGTGATGTGGCATTGGAGCTCAGGAGAGAGATTCAGACTGGATATATAGATCTGGAATCACTAATTGAATCTGTGGGAGATCATCAAGCATAGAAAGAGCCTTGGGGGGACATCTGTGGTTAGCGGATGTGACCTGGATGAATATCAAGCAAGGAAACTGAAAGGGAGTGGTCAGACAGGTAGAAAAATCAGAAACAGTAGTGTCACAAACACTGGAGAGGAAAGAGTAAGTAGAAGGTAATCAAGAGGGTCAAAGGTTGCAGAAAGGTCAAGAAAGACATTTGAGGAAAAGGAAAAAGAAAAAAGCTCTGGCAATGAAAAGATTGTTGGTAACTTTGAAGAGGGCAGTAACTTATTAAAAAAAATTCAACTAGGGGGTGGAGCCAAGATGGCGGAGTAGAAAGACTCACGTATGCTAGCTCCAAACCCACAGCCCATATATTTCCTGCAAGAAGAACTCCTCACAAATTCTGGAGCACTGCAAGGTGCGCAGAAACACAGTGGAAAAGATTTCCGTTCCAGAGAGCCCTGAAAAACCGACCCCAGGGGTCCATTGCGCCCCGGAAATCGGAGTACACCGCTGTGCTGCCCTGGCCGCGCAGCCACAGAGGAGCAGATCCCAGCAGGCTTCAGGGACGGAATCTCCGGCGGCCAGGAAGGTCACTCCACCCACAGATGCGACAGGTCAGTGAGAGAGAAGTCTGGGCTGGCCGAGAGGGGAGCGGGGTGTCCCCGTGACTCGGGCTGTCTTGGGAGGCAGCGGCGGAGGGAGCAGCAGAGGCAACAGTGGAGGCCCGGCACTCTCAGAGCAGCAGTCAGAAGTTGAGGGCCATTACCAAAGGTCTCTGCATAAACCCCCTGAGGGAACTGAGCCTGGGAGGCAGCCCTACCCCCACCCAGCACCAGAACTTAAGCTCACATTGAATAGCAGCCGCACCTGCCTAGGAAAGCCCATTTGAATCTCAGACCCCAAGCATTAGCTGGGAGGATATAGGCGGGGGTGCAGAGGAATCTCAGAAGTCAAGTAACTGGCTGGAAAAATGCCAAGAAAAGGGAAGAAAAATAAGACTATATAAAGCTACTTTGAGGGAGTACAGATGTTCCCACCTTTCAATTCTGATGACAAGGAACTATTCTTACCATCAGGAAAAGATGTGGAGGTTGGGGCCTCTGTATTCCAGACATCCCAGGTGGATGTCCGGTGGGCTCAGGCCATGGAAGAGCTCAAAAGGGATTTTGAAAGTCAAGTTAGACAGGTGGAGGAAAAACTGGGAAGAGAAATGAGAGAGATGCAAGAAAAGCATGAAAAACGGGTTCAATACCTTGCTTAAAGGAGACCCAAAAAAATGCTGAAGAAAATAACACCTTGAAAAATAGGCTAACTCAATTGGAAAAAGAGGTTCAAAAAGCCAATGAGGAGAAGAATGCTTTCAAAAGCAGAATTACCCAAATGGAAAAAGAGGTTCAAAAGCTCACTGAAGATAATAGTTCTCTCAAAATTAGAATGGAACAGATGGAGGCTAATGACTTTCTGAGAAACCAAGAAATCACAAAACAAAATCAAAAGATGAAAAAATGGAGGAGAATGTGAAATATCTCATTGGAAAAACAACTGACCTGGAAAATAGATCCAGGAGAGACAATTTAAAAATTATGGGACTACCTGAAAGTCATGATCAAAAAAAGAGCCTAGACATCATCTTTCATGAAATTATCAAGGAAAACTGCCCTGAGATTCTACAACCAGAGGGCAAAATAAGTATTCAAGGAATCCATCAATCACCACCTGAAAGAGATCCAAAAAGAGAAACTCCTAGGAACATTGTGGCCAAATTCCAGAATTCCCAGGTCAAGGAGAAAATCTTGCAAGCAGCTAGAAAGAAAACAATTCCAGCATTGTGGAAATACAATCAGGATAACACAAGATCTAGCAGCTTCTACATTAAGGGATTGAAGGGTGTGGAATAGGATATTCCAGAAGTCAAAGGAACTAGGACTCAAACCAAGAATCACCTACCCAGCAAAACTCAGTATAATACTTCAGGGGAAAGATATGGTCTTTCAATGAAACAGAGGACTTTCAATCATTCTTGATGAAAAGACCAGAGCTGAAAAGAAAATCTGACTTTCAAACACAAGAATGAGAAGAAGCATGAAAAAGGAAACAGCAAAGAGAAGTCATAAGGGACTTACCAAAAGTGAACTGTTTACATTCCTACACGGAAAGACAATATTTGTAACTCTTAAAACTTTTCAGTATCTGGGTAGTTGGTGGGACCACACACACATATACACACACACACATACACGCGTGCATGCACACACACATACACACATGCACGCACATACAGAGACAGAGAGCACAGAGTGAATTGAATAGGATGGGACCATATCTTAAAAGAAATTAAGGTATATGATGAGAGAGAAATGTAGTGAGAGGAAAGAGGGTGAAATGGAATGGGTTAATTATATCTCATTCAAGAGGCAAGCAGGAGAATTTTTAGTGGAGGGAAAAAGAGGAGAGCTGAGAAAAAAACAAGAAGTTTACTCTCATCACATTCAACTAAAGGAAGGAATAAAATGCACACTCATTTTGGTATGAAAAACCTATCTTACAATACAGGAAAAGTGGGGGAGAAGGAGATAAGCAAGGGTGGGGATGATGGAAGGGAGGGCAATGGGAGGAGGGAGCAATTTGAAGTCAACACTTGGGGAGGGACAGGATCAAAAGACAGAATAGAAACAATGAGGGGCAGGATAGGATGGAGGGGAAATACAGTTAGTCTTACACAACACAACTATTATCAAAGTCATTTGCAAAACTACACAGATAGGGCCTATATTGAATTGCCTGCCTTCCCAAAGGGAATGGGTGGGGAGGGAGGGATGGGGAGAATTTGGAACTCAAAGTTTTAGGAACAACTGTTTAGTATTGTTGTTGCTACTAGAAAATAAGAAATACAGTCAATGGGGAATAGAAAGTCATGTGGCCCTACAGGACAAAAGAGAAGATGGGGGACAATAGAAGGGAGGGGTGATAGAAGAGAGGGCAGATAGGTGATAGGGAAAATTAGATTGCTCGATGTACTGGGGTGGGGGGAGGGCCATAAAAGGGGAGAAAATTTGGAACCCAAAATTTTGTGAAAATGAATGTAAAAAGTTAAATAAATAAATTTTTTATATGTAAAAAAAATTCAACTAACACACTCTGAGTTTTTTCTCCATCTCACCTCAATTTGAAAGAAAAATAAAACCTATGTGACAAATATGTGTAGTCAAGCAAAACAAATTCCAATATTGGTCATACCCCAAAATCTTGATCTTATTCTGCATCTTAAATCCATCAGATACATCATCTCTCTGTCAGGAAAGGGGGAGCATGCTTCAGTATCTGAAAACGTGATTGGTCATTATATGAATCAAAACTTCTTAAGTCTTTGAATGTTGTTTTCCTTCACATTATTGTGGTCTTCATGTAAATTGTCCTCCTGGTTCTACTCACTTCCTTCTGTATCAGTTCATACAAGTCTTCCATGTCTTCTCTAAAACCGTCCCTTTCATCATTTCTTACAACGTAGTAGTATTCCATTACATTTCTATATCATAATTTGTTCAGCCATTCATGGGTACCTCCTTAGTTTTCAGTCCTCTGATACTACAAAAACTGCTGTTCCAAATACCTAGGTATAAAAGGGTCCTTTTCCTCCTTCTTTGATCTCTTTTAGGCTCAGGTTTAGTCAAATGGTATGTGACTTTGGGGAGAGTTACAAATTTTTCTACAATGGCTGGACACATTCACAGTTCGACCAACCATTAATGCATTTATGTGCCTGTTTCCTTGCAGTTCCTCCAATAGTTAGTTTCCATTTTTTGTCAACTTTGCTAATCAGATGAGAGTGAGGTAGAACCTCAGAGTTGCTTTAATTTTTATTTATCTAATTATTAGTGATAATAATCTTCTTCCTCCTGTTCCTGTCCTTTTAGCATTTATCAATTGGGGAATGGCTTTAATTCTTATATATTTGAATTAATTCCTTATATATAGACAATTAGGTAGGACAGTGAATAGAGTCTTGGACTTGCTCTGAGTTCAAATCCAGCCTCAGTGGTTATTTGACCCTGGGCAAGTTACTTAATGTTTGCCTCAGTTCAAATCCAGCCTCAGTGGTTATTTGACCCTGGGCAAGTTACTTAATGTTTGCCTCAGTTTCCTCAACTGTAAAATGGGAACAATAATATCACCTACTTCTCAGAGTTGTTGTGAGGGCCAAAAGAGATATTTGTAAAGCACTTAGCACAGTGTCTGGTACATACTGGCATTTAGTAAATGCTTATTTCTTTTCTGTAAATGCTTATTCCCTACTATGAACTTTGCTACTAACTCACTAGATGACCTTGGACCTCAGTTTCTTTATCATTAAAATGAAAAGACTGGATTGAAATATCTCTAGTAGCCCTGCCAGTTCTAACTTTCCATGTCTTATGATGCCTTCCAACCCTTACTACCTGTAGGTCCTCAAGCAAACACCTTCACCTTTCTAGACTTTTTTTATGTATCTGTAAAACAACATGGAGATGTAAGCTGGATGGAATTACAGTTAGGTGCATTCAAGACTTGTTGGATAACTAGAACCAAAGAGAAATCCTTCACCACTGATCCAATGCCAACTTAGCAGGAGGTGTCCATAGAAGGTCACAAGGAGCAATGCTACTAAATAGTTTTATTAATGACTTAAAGGCATAGATAGTCTGATAATCACATTTTCAGATGACACAAAGCCAGAAGAGATAGCTAACAATTTATAACAAAATCAGGTCAAGATCTTAACAAGCTAATTAGGCCTAAGAGAACCCAACGAAATTTTTAAATTATTTATTTATTTTTAGTTTTCAACAGACATTTCCACAAGATTTTGAGTTCCAAATTTTCTACCCATCTCTCCCCATCCAATGAAATTTAATAGAAACAAATATGGTCTCATACTGAAGCAAAACAATTCATTCCACAAGGTGGGGAGGTAGAGTTAAGAGAGTAGTTTGCCTGGATAATATCTGGGGTTGTAGCTACCTGTGAGCTTCACGTGAGTCAACAGTGAAACACGGCATCCCAAAAAAAGCTCAGTTGGTCCTACGCTAGGGAACTGGGAGCAAGGGGGAGAGAATTTGCAAAGAGGCAGATTCAGGTTTCATATCTGGAGAGATTCCTTAACGTTAGAGCTATCCAAAGGAGAACAGGATACTCTGGAGTTGGTGTGTTCCCTCTCGCCAAATACTCAGAAACACAGCATCCCAAAAAAAGCTCATTTGGTCCTACGCTAGGGAACTGGGAGCAAGGGGGAGAGAATCTGCAAAGAGGCAGATTCAGGCTTCATATCTGGAGAGATTCCTTAACATTAAAGCTATCCAGAGGAGAACAGGATACTCTGGAGTTGGTGTGTTCCCTCTCGCCAAATACTCAGACAATCATAAACTTAGAGCTGCAAGGGACCTGCTACCTAGTCTAAGTCTCTCATTTTATTACAGAGGAGAAACCTGAGAACGTTCGAAGGTTGCATGACCACCTGTGCGGGATATCATAGCAGGGATTTTTGGTCAATTCAGGTGGGACTAGATGACTTCTGAGATCCCTTACTACCATCACTGGCATTATTTATCTAACCAGGTTTCATAGGGTAAATTGCTTAGTACAACTTCCTGACAGCTAGAAATGCGAAGCATATAATTCTTCCCCTATCATTTCCCTCATCCTTCACCAATCCTCATTGCACCATGGAGCTGACTCCGGATTCTCAAGGGTTGTGCTAGCATAGCCCAAATTCTGGCAGGTTCTCCCCTGCTGGAAAGGCATCAGGTACAGTCCCAGCAACCGATAAAGTTCACTTTCCAAGGTCCAGTCTAGCTAAGTCCAGAGGTTCATCACTGGGAGTGGGACTGGCTACCACCTGAGGGACCTCATCATCCAACTGAAGATGCTCTCCCTAGAGTCAAAAAGGATCACTTCGTTGACAAATCTGGTGGTCTTTTCTCAGTCTTCATCCTTATTGGCCTCTCTACTGCATTTGATGCTACTGACCACTCTCTCCTCTCTAGGTTTTTGTGACCCTACTCTCTCGGTTCTCCTCCTCCTTGTCTGACTGATCCTTCTCAATCTCCTTTGCTGACACCTAATCTAAGCTATATCGGGCCCCCTACTTGGGGGCATTCCCCAGAGTTCCATCCTGGGCCCTCTTCACCAAGGGCTCTTAACCCTTAGGTCTGTGTACATATTTCAAGGGGTATGGCAATAAATACATCTTTATTTCAGAATAATGGCTCCCTTTGCAATCCTCTATATTTTATTTAATACATTTAGAGAAATTATTCCAAGGAATCTTTTCCCAGACAGACTGCCAAAGGGATCTTTGACATAGGGATATGTGACTTCTCTTGGTTGAGCTCATCAGCTCCCACGGCTTTAATTATCATCTCTATGCAAATGACTCACAGATCTACCAATCTAGCCCCAATCTCACAGGAGCTTTGTTCTTGGATCAACAATTGTTTACTGGATATTTCAAACTAGAAACATCTCAAACTTCAAGTTTAAAATTGAACTCATGATTCTTTGAGCCCAAACCCATCCCTCTTGCAAATTGAGCTACTTCTATGGACATCCTTCAAATGTCTCAGGTCATAAACTTGGTGTCATCCTAGACTCTTCACTGTCCTCACCCCCCAAATAGACTCAGTC
>JAJHZJ010000374.1:0-58967 GCA_023548195.1 Bettongia penicillata ogilbyi | reverse complement strand
ATTTAACTTCCGAAGCATAACTTGATTCATGTAATGAAGTGATAACTTATCAATGCCTATTATGCCTTCTAATCCTCTCCCTAATGTTCTCCATTATATCACTCGATTCTCAGCCTGACCAGACCCGGAAGCCTGGCTTCTAACCCTAAAAGCCTTTCATTATATACTGATCGCTCAATGCAATCCCTAACTGCTCATTCAAACACTTACTGTCAATGCAGTCCATCGTATCCAAATGAAACTTCCCACGTCCTATTCCACGCTAACGTTTTGATGCAGAATTCCGATTTACGTCGTATGAATAGAAATAATACTTTCCGATATACCAGCTGTGAATTTGCGTTTCCCATTCCAACTGTCAACTCAGATTAAAATACAAAAGTAAAACCGACATCCACATCTTAATGTCTTTCTCATATTGTATGTACTACCATACAACCGCTTGAAATTTCCCCAACAAACTCTCATACCAAAACCTAAGTCCCTAGTACACATATTTGACGCAAATATTACAGACTCACATTGTTTTAGGTTTTCCCCGAATTTTAATTCCAAAACGTTTACCGAAACTGCTAATTAAAAATTCCAGCCTTAATGAGATGTTTGAATTTCACACAAAAGCTCACTCCTCAGTACCAAGACATCAATCCCAACTGCTAAGTCCTCTCCCACAGTCTAATGCTAACTTCCAATACTTAATCCCAAATCTCCCTTCTCAGTTCCACATTGCACTTCCGAATTCCACTTCCGAGTTCCACTTCCAGTTCCGAATTCCACTTCTCTACCCCAATTACAAGTTCCACTTGCAAATTGCGATTCTAAATTTCAGTTCCACATGCCAGTTCCAAAATCCTATTCCAAATTCCACTCTCTAAGTTTTCCTTTCAAATTCCACTACCAAATTACACTCCCGAGTTCCAGTTTCACATTCGAGTACTAACCCCTTCTTCCAGATTTCATTCTGATTTCATAATCCACATTCTATTTCCAAATGCCACATTTCACTCTCGAAGCTTACCTTGATTGATATAATTCAATGATAACTTCTCAATGCCTATTCTGCCTTCTAACCCTAACCCTGAATGTGCTCTATTATATCACTCGATTCTCAGCCTGACCATACCTGGAAGCCTGGATACCACATTTCACTCCCGAAACATAACTTGATTCATGCAATGCAATGATAACTTATCAATGCCTATTATGCCCTCTAACTCTAACCGTTCTGTGCTCCATTATATCACTCGATTCTCAGACTGACCAGACACGGAGGCCTGGCTTCTAAACCTAAGTGCCTTTCATTATATACTGAACGCTCGATTCAAAACCCTAACTCCTCATTCCAACTCTAACTCTGTATGCAGTACATCCTATCCAAACGAAACTTACGACATCGTGTCACGCTAAAATTTTGGTACCGAATTCCAATTTACGTCTTAGGAAGGGAAATTATACTTTCCGTTTTACCAGTTGTGAATTCGCGTTTCACATTCCAACTGTCAACTCAGAATACAATACAAAACGAAAAGCGACATCCACATCATAATGCCTTTCTGATATGTTTTCTAATGCCATACAACCGTTGAAACTTACCAAACAAAGTCTCATACCAAAACCTACGTCCCTCGTACACATATTTGACGCAAATATTACAGACATACATTGGTTTTTGTTTTCCCCGAATTTTAATACCAAAAATTTTATGGAAACTTCTAATTAAAAATTCCAGCCTTACTGAGATGTTTGAAATTCACTTCGAAGCTCACGCTTCAGTACCAAGTTAATACACAAATACAAACTGCAAACTCCTGTTCCACAGTCTAATTCTAACTTCCAATTATTAACCCCAAATCTCAGTTCTCAGTTCCACATTGCACTTCCGAGTTCCACTTCCAGTTCCGAATTCAACTTTCGAATTCCACTTCTCAGCCCCAATTCCAAGTTCCAGTTCCAAATTGGGATTCTAAATTTCAGTTCCACAAGCAAGTTCTAAAATCCTATTCCAAATTGCACTAAGTTTTTCTTCCCAATTCCACTTCCGAATTACACTCCCAAGTTCCAGTTTCACATTCGAGTACTAAACTCTTGTTCCAGATTCCATTCTGATTTCATAATCCACATTCTATTTCCAAATACCACATTTCACTCCCGAAGCATAACTTGATTCATGCAATCCAATGATAACTTATCAATTCCTATTATGCCTTCTAACCCTAACACTTCTGTGCTCCATTATTTCACACGATTCTCAGCCTGAGCAGACCCGGAGGCCTGGCTTCTAACCCTAAAAGCCTTTCATTATATACTGAACCCTCAATTCAATCCCTAACTCCGCATTCCAACCCTAACTCTCAATGCAGTCCATCGTATACAAATGCAACTTCCAACGTCCTATTCTACGCTAGAATTTTGATGCCGAATTCCCATGTACGTCTTAGGAAGAAAAATTATACTTTCCGATATACCAGCTGTGAATTCACGTTTCACATTACAACTGACAACTCACTTTACAATACAAAACTAAAACGGACATCCGCATCTTAATGTCTTTCTCATATTGTATCTAATACCATACAACCGCTTGAAATTTCCCTAACAAACTCTCATACCAAAAGCTAAGTTCCTAGAACACATATTTGGCGCAAATATTACAGACTCACATTGTTTGTAGTTTTCCCCTTATTTTAATTTAAAAAGTTTTACCGAAACTTCTAAATAAAAATTCCAGACTTAATGAGATGTTGGAAATTCACCCCAAAGCTCACACTTCAGTATCAAGTTAAGACATAAATCCCAACCGCAAAATCCTCTTCCACAGTCTAATGCTAACTTCCAATACTTAATCCCAAATCTCACTTCTCAGTTCCACATTGCACTTCCGAATTCCACTTCTGAGTTCCACTTCCACTTCCGAATTTCACTTCCTAATTCCACTTCTCAACACCAATTCCAAATTCCAGTTGCAAATTCCGATTCTAAATTTCAGTTCCACATGCCAGTTCCAAAATCCTATTCCAAATTCCAATTTCAAATTCCACTCTCTAAGTTTTCCCTTCAAATTCCACTACCAAATTACACTCCCGAGTTCCAGTTTCACATTCGAGTACTAAACTCTTCTTCCATATTCCATTCTGATTTCATAATCAACATTCTATTTCCAAATACCACATTTCACTCCCGAAGCATAACTTAATTCATGCAATCCAAGGATAACTTATCTATGCCTATTATGCCTTCGAACCCTACCCCTTCTGTGCTCCATTATATCACTCGATTCTCAGCCTGACCAGACCCGGAGACCTGGCTTCTAACCCGAAAAGCCTTTCATTATATACTGAACCCTCAATTCAATCCCTAACTCCTCATTCCAACCCTAGCTCTCAATGCAGTCCATCGTATCCAAATGCAACTTCCAACGTCCTATTCTACGCTAAAATTTTGATGCCGAATTCCCATGTACGTCTTAGGAAGAGAAATTATACTTTCCGATATACCAGCTGTGAATTCACGTTTCACATTACAACTGACAACTCACATTACAATACAAAACTAAATCGGACATCCACATCTTAATGTCTTTTTCATATTTTATCTAATACCATACAACCGCTTGAAATTTCCCTAACAAACTCTCATACCAAAAGCTAAGTTCCTAGAACACATATTTGGCGCAAATATTACAGACTCACATTGTTTTTAGTTTTCCCCGAATTTTAATTCAAACTGATTTACCGAAACTTCTAAATAAAAATTCCAGACGTAATGAGATGTTGGAAATTCACCCCAAAGCTCACACTTCAGTACGAAGTTAAGACATAAATCCCAACCGCAAAATCCTCTTCCACAGTCTAATGCTAACTTCCAATTCTTAATCCCAAATCTCACTTCTCAGTTCCACATTGCACTTCCGAATTCCACTTCCGAGTTCCACTTCCACTTCCGAATTTCACTTCTCAACCCCAATTCTAAGTTCCACTTGCAAATTGCGATAATAAATTTCAGTTCCACATGCCAGTTCCAAAATCCTATTCCTAATCCCAATTTCAAATTCCACTCTCTAAGTTTTCCTTTCAAATTCTACTACCAAATTACACTCCAGAGTTCCAGTTTCACATTCGAGTACTAACCCCTTCTTCCAGATTTCATTCTGATTTCATAATCCACATTCTATTTCCAAATACCACATTACACTCCAGAAGCATAACTTGATTCATGTAATCCAAGGATAACTTATCAATGCCTATTATGCCTTCTAACCCTAACCCTTCTGTGCTCCATTATATCACTCGATTCTCAGCCTGACCAGACCCGTAGGCCTGGCTTCTATCCCTAAAAACCTTTGAATATATACTGATCGCTCAATTCAATCCCTAACTCCTCATTCCAACCCTAACTCTCACTGCAGTCCATCGTATCCCAATGCAACTTCCAACGTCCTATTCTACGATAAAATTTTGATGCCGAATTCCAGTTTACGTCTTAGAAAGAGAAATTATACTTTCCGATATACCAGCTGTGAATTCACGTTTCACATTACAACTGACAACACACATTACAATACAAAACTAAAACGGACATCCACATCTTAATGTCTCTCTCATATTGTATGTAATACCATACAACCGCTTGAAATTTCCCTAACAAACTCTCATACCAAAAGGAAGTTCCTAGAACACATATTTGACGCAAATATTACAGACTCACATTGTTTTTAGTTTTCCCCGAATTTTAATTGCAAAACTTTTACCGAAACTTCTAAATAAAAATTCCAGACTTGATGAGATGTTGGAAATTCACCCCAAAGCTCACAATTCAGTACCAAGTTAAGACATAATTCCCAACCGCAAAGTCCTCTCCCACAGTCTAATGCTAACTTCCAATTCTTAATCCCATATCTCACTTCTCAGTTCCACATTGCACTTCCGAATTCCACTTACGAGTTCCACTTCCTCTTCCGAATTTCACTTTCGAATTCCACTTCTCAACACCAATTCCAAGTTCCAGTTGCAAATTCCGAATCTAAATTTCATTTCCACAGGCCAGATCCAAAATCCTATACCAAATTCCAATTTCAGATTCCACTCTCTAAGTTTTCCTTTCAAATTCCACTACCAAATTACACTCCCGAGATCCAGTTTCACATTCAGGTACTAAACTGTCCTTCCAGATTCCATTCTAATTTCATAATTCACATTCTATTTCCAAATGCCACATTTCACTCTCGAACCTTAACTTGATTGATATAATTCAATGATAACTTCTCAATGTCTATTCTGCCTACTAACGCTAACCCTAAATGTGCTCTATTATATCACTAGATTCTCAGCCTTATCCGACCAGGAAGCCTGGCTTCTAATCCTAAGTGCCTTTCATTATATACTGAACGCTCGATTCAAAACCCTAACTCCTCATTCCAACTCTAACTCTATATGCAGTACGTCCTATCCAAACGCAACTTCCAACATCCTGTCACGCTAAAACTTTGGTACCGAATTCCAATTTACGTCTTAGGAAGGGAAATTATACTTTCCGTTTTACCAGTTGTGAATTCGCGTTTCACTTTCGAACTGTCAACTCAGATTTCAATACAAAACGAAAAGCGACATCCACATCATAATGCCTTTCTGATATGGTATGTAATACCATACAATCGCTTGAAACTTACCAAGAAAAGTCTCATAACAAAACCTACGTCCCTCGTACATATATTTGACGCAAATATTACAGACACACATCGGTTTTTGTTTTCCCCGAATTTTAATACCAAAAATTTTCGGAAACTTCTAATTAAAAACTCCAGCCTTACTGATATGTTTGAAATTCACTTCGAAGCTCACACTTCAGTACGAAGTTAAAACACAAATCCTACCTGCAAAATCCTGTTCCACAGACTGATTCTAACTTCAGATTATTAATCCCAAATCTCAGTTCTCAGTTACACATTGCACTTCCGAGTTCCACTTCAAGTTCCGAATTCCACTTCCGAATTCCAATTCTCACCCCAATTCCACGTTCCAGTTCCAAATTGCGATTCTACATTTCAGTTCCGCATACAAGTTCTAACATCTTATTCCAAATTCCACTAAGTTTTTCTTCCCAATTCCACTTCCGAATTCCACTCCCAAGTTCCAGTTTCACATTCGAGTACTAAACTATTCTTTCACATTCCATTCTGATTTCATAATCCACATTCTATTTCCAAATACCACATTTCACTCCCGAAGCTTCACTTGATTGATATAATTCAATGATAACTTCTCAATGTCTATTCTGCCTTCTAACCCTAACCCTAAATGTGCTCTATTATATCACTCGATTCTCAGCCTTACCCGAACCGGAAGCCTTGCTTCTCACCCTAACAGCCTTTCATTATATACTGAACGCTCGATTCAAAACCCTAACTCCTCATTGCAACTCTAACTCTATATGTAGTACGTCCTATCCAAACGCATCTTCCAACATCCTGTCACGCTAAAACTTTGATACCGAATTCCAATTTACGTCTTAGGAAGGGAAATTATACTTTCCGTTTTACCAGTTGTGAATTCGCGTCTCACTTTCGAACTGTCAACTCAGATTACAATACAAAACGAAAAGCGACATCCACATCATAATGCCTTTCTGATATGGTATGTAATAGTATACAATCGCTTGAAACTTACCGAAAAAAGTCTCATA
Organism: Bettongia penicillata ogilbyi; assembly: GCA_023548195.1. Taxonomy (NCBI): domain Eukaryota; kingdom Metazoa; phylum Chordata; class Mammalia; order Diprotodontia; family Potoroidae; genus Bettongia; species Bettongia penicillata. The sequence continues at coordinate 52,289 of JAJHZJ010000374.1, read as the reverse complement.
ACAAAACCTGGGTCCCTCGTACATTTATTTGACGCAAATATTAGAGACACACATCGGTTTTTGTTTTCCCCGAATTTTAATACCAAAAATTTTCGGAAACTTCTAATTAAAAACTCCAGCCTTACTGATATGTTTGAAATTCACTTCGAAGCTCACACTTCAGTACGAAGTTAAAACACAAATCCTACCTGCAAAATCCTGTTCCACAGACTAATTCTAACTTGCAATTATTAATCCCAAATCTCAGTTCTCAGTTCCACATTGCACTTCCGAGTTCCACTTCAAGTTCCGAATTCCACTTCTCACCCCAATTCCAAGTTCCAGTTGCAAATTGCGATTCTAAATTTTAGTCCCACATTCAAGTTCTAACATCCTATTCCAAATTCCACTAAGTTTTTCTTCCCAAATCCACTTTCGAATTCCACTCCCAAGTTCCAGTTTCACATTCGAGTACTAAACTATTCTTCCACATTCCATTCTGATTTCATAATCCACATTCTATTTCCAAATACCACATTTCACTCCCGAAGCATAACTTGATTCATGTAATCGAATGGTAACTTATCAATGCCTATTATGCCTTCTAACCCTAACCCTTCTGTGCTCCATAATATCACTCGATTCTCAGCCTGACAAGACCCGGAGGCCTGGCTTCTAACCCTAAAAGCCTTTCATTATATACTTAATGCTCAATTCAATCCCTAATTCCTCATTCCAACACTAACTCTCAATGCATTCCATCGTATCCAAATGCAACTTCCCACGTCCTATTCCACGCTAAAGTTTTGATGCAGAATTCCGATTTACGTCGTAGGAAGAGAAATAATACTTTCAGATATACCAGCTGTGAATTTGCGTTTCACATTCCAACTGTCAACTCAGATTATAATACAAAAGTAAAACCGACATCCACATCTTAATGTCTTTCTCATATTGTATGTAATACCATACAACCGCTTGAAATTTAACTAACAACTCTCATACCAAAACCTAAGTTCCTAGTACACATATTTGACGCAAATATTACAGACTTACATTTTTTTTGTTTTCCCCGAATTTTAATTCCAAAACTTTTACCGAAATGGCTAATTAAAAATTCCAGCCTTAATGAGATGTTTGAATTTCACTCAAAAGCTCACACTTCAGTAACAAGACATAAATCCCAACCGCAAAGTCCTCTCCCACAGTCTAATGCTAACTTCCAATACTTAATCCCAAATCTCACTTCTCAGTTCAACATTGCACTTCCGAATTCCACTTCCGAGTTCCACTTCCACTTCCGAATTTCGCTTCCGAATTCCACTTCTCAACACCAATTCCAAGTTCCAGATGCAAATTCCGATTCTAAATTTCAGTTCCACATGCCAGTTCCAAAATCCTATTCCAAATTCCAATTTCAAATTCCACTCTCTAAGTTTTCCTTTCAAATTCCACTACCAAATTACACTCCCGAGTTCCAGTTTCACATTTGAGTACTAAATTATTCTTCCACATTCCATTCTGATTTCATAATCCACATTCTATTTTCAAATACCACATTTCACTTCCGAAGCATAACTTGATTCATGTCATGAAATGAAAACTTATCAATGCCTATTATGCCTTCTAATCCTACCCCTAATATTCTCCATTATATCACTCGATTCTCAGCCTGACCAGACCCGGAAGCCTGGCTTCTAACCTTAAAAGCCTTTCATTATATACTGATCGCTCAATTCAATCCCTAACTGCTCATTCAACCCTAACTCTCAATGCAGTCCATCGTATCCAAATGCAACTTCCCACGTCCTATTCCACGCTAAAGTTTTGATGTAGAATTCCGATTTACGTCGTAGGAAGAGAAATAATACTTTCCGATATACCAGCTGTGAATTCGCGTTTCACATTCCAACTGTCAACTCAGATTACAAAACAAAACTACAGCCGACATCCACATCTTAATGTCTTTCTCATATTGTATGTAGTACCATACAACCGCTTGAAACTTACCTAACAAACTCTCATACCAAAAGCTAAGTTCCTAGTCAAATATTTGACGCAAATATTACAGATCCACATTGTTTTTTGTTTTCCCCGAATTTTAATTCCAAAACTTTTACCGAAACTGCTAATTAAAAATTCCAGCCTTAATGAGATTTTTGAATTTCACCCAAAAGTTCACACTTCAGTACCAAGACATAAATCCCAACCGCAAAGTCCTCTCCCACAGTCTAATGCTAACTTCCAATACTTAATCCGAAATCTCACTTCTCAGTTCCACATTGCACTTCCGAATTCCACTTCTGAGTTCCACTTCCACTTCCGAATTTCACTTCCTAATTCCACTTCTCAACACCAATTCCAAATTCCAGTTGCAAATTCCGATTCTAAATTTCAGTTCCACATGCCAGTTCCAAAATCCTATTCCAAATTCCAATTTCACATTCCACTCTCTAAGTTTTCCCTTCAAATTCCACTACCAAATTACACTCCCGAGTTCCAGTTTCACATTCGAGTACTAAACTCTTCTTCCATATTCCATTCTGATTTCATAATCAACATTCTATTTTCAAATACCACATTTGACTTCCGAAGCATAACATGATTCATGTCAAGAAATGATCACTTATCAATGCCTATTATGCCTTCTAATTCTATCCCTAATATTCTCCATTATATCACTCGATTCTCAGCCTGACCAGACCCGGAAGCCTGGCTTCTAACCTTAAAAGCCTTTCATTATATACTGATCGCTCAATTCAATCCCTAACTGCTCATTCAAACCCTAACTTTCAATGCAGTCCACCGTATCCAAATGCAACTTCCCACGTCCTATTCCACGCTAAAGTTTTGATGCAGAATTCCAATTTACGTCGTAGGAAGAGAAATAATACTTTCAGATATACCAGCTGTGAATTTGCGTTTCACATTCCAACTGTCAACTCAGATTACAATACAAAAATAAAACCGACATCCACATTTTAATGTCTTTCTCATATTGTATGTAATACCATACAACCGCTTGAAATTTAACTAACAACTCTCATACCAAAACCTAAGTTCCTAGTACACATATTTGACGCAAATATTACAGACTCACATTATTTTTTGTTTTCCCCGAATTTTAATTCCAAAACTTTTACCGAAACTGATAATTAAAAATTCCAGCCTTAAAGAGATGTTTGAATTTCACCCAAAAGCTCACACCTCAGTACCAATACATAAATCCCAACCGCAAAGTCCTCTCCCACAGTCTAATGCTAACTTCCAATACTTAATCCCAAATCTCACTTTTCAGTTCCACATTGCACTTCCCGAATTCCACTTCCGAATTTCACTTCCGAATTCCACTTCTCAACACCAATTCCAAGTTCCAGTTGCAAATTCCGATTCTAAATTTCAGTTCCACATGCCAGTTCCAAAATCCTATTCCAAATTCCAATTTCAAATTCCACTCTCTAAGTTTTCCCTTCAAATTCCACTACCAAATTACACTCACGAGTTCCAGTTTCACATTCGAGTACTAAACTCTTCTTCCACATTCCATTCTGATTTCATAATCAACATTCTATTTTCAAATACCACATTTCACTTCCGAAGCATAACTTGATTCATCTCATGAAATGATAACTTATCAATGCCTATTATGCCTTCTAATCCTATCCCTAATATTCTCCATTATATCACTCGATTCTCAGCCTGACCAGACCCGGAAGCCTGGCTTCTAACCTTAAAACCTTTCATTATATACTGATCGCTCGATTCAATCCCTAACTGCTCATTCAAACCCTAACTCTCAATGCAGTCCATCGTATCCAAATGCAACTTCCCACGTCCTATTCCACGCTAACGTTTTGATGCAGAATTCCGATTTACGTCGTAGGAAGGGAAATAATACTTTCAGATATACCAGCTGTGAATTTGCGTTTCACATTCCAACCGTCAACTCAGATTACAATACAAAAGTAAAACCGACATCCACATCTTAATGTCTTTCTCATATTGTATGTAATACCATACAACCGCTTGAAATTTAACTAACAACTCTCATACCAAAAACCTAAGTTCCTAGTACACATATTTGACGCAAATATTACAGACTCACATTGTTTTTTTGTTTTCCCCGAATTTTAATTCCAAAACTTTTACCGAAACTGCTAATTAAAAATTCCAGCCTTAATGAGATGTTTGAATTTCAGCCAAAAGTTCACACTTCAGTACCGAGACATAAATCCCAACAGCAAAGTCCTCTCCCACAGTCTAATGCTAACTTCCAATACTTAATCCCAAATCTCAGTTCTCAGTTCCACATTGCACTTCCGAATTCCACTTCCGAGTTCCACTTCCACTTCCGAATTTCACTTCCGAAATCGACTTCTCAACACCAATTCCAAGTTCCAGTTGCAAATTCCGATTCTAAATTTCAGTTCCACATGCCAGTTCCAAAATCCTATTCCAAATTCCAATTTCAAATTCCACTCTCTAAGTTTTCCTTTCAAATTCCACTACCAAATTACACTCCCGAGTTCCAGTTTCACATTCGAGTACTAAACTCTTCTTCCAGATTCCATTCTGATTTCATAATCCACATTCTATTTCCAAATGCCACATTTCACTCTCGAAGCTTTACTTGATTGATATAATTCAATGATAACTTCTCAATGTCTATTCTGTCTTCTGACCCTAACCCTAAATGTGCTCTATTATATCACTCGATTCTCAGCCTTACCCGACCCGGAAGCCTTGCTTCTCACCCTAACAGCCTTTCATTATATACTGAACGCTCGATTCAAAACCCTAACTCCTCATTCCAACTCTAACTCTATATGTAGTACGTCCTATCCAAACGCATCTTCCAACATCCTGTCACGCTAAAACTTTGATACCGAATTCCAATTTACGTCTTAGGAAGGGAAATTATACTTTCCGTTTTACCAGTTGTGAATTCGCGTTTCACTTTCGAACTGTCAACTCAGATTACAATACAAAACGAAAAGCGACATCCACATCATAATGCCTTTCTGATATGGTATGTAATAGCATACAATCGCTTGAAACTTACCAAAAAAAGTCTCATAACAAAACCTAGGTCCCTCGTACATTTATTTGACGCAAATATTAGAGACACACATCGGTTTTTGTTTTCCCCGAATTTTAATACCAAAAATTTTCGGAAACTTCTAATTAATAACTCCAGCCTTACTGATATGTTTGAAATTCACTTCGAAGCTCACACTTCAGTACAAAATTAAAACACAAATCCTACCTGCAAAATCCTGTTCCACAGACTAATTCTAACTTCCAATTATTAATCCCAAATCTCAGTTCTCAGTTCCACATTGCACTTCAGAGTTCCACTTCAAGTTCCGAATTCCACTTCCGAATTCCACCTCTCACCCCAATTCCAAGTTCCAGTTGCAAATTGCGATTCTAAATTTTAGTCCCACATACAAGTTCTAACATCCTATTAAATATTCCACTAAGTTTTTCTTCCCAAATCCACTTCCGAATTCCACTCCCAAGTTCCAGTTTCACATTCGAGTACTAAACTATTCTTCCACATTCCATTCTGATTTCATAATCCACATTCTATTTCCAAATACCACATTTCACTCCCGAAGCATAACTTGATTCATGTAATCGAATGGTAACTTATCAATGCCTATTATGCCTTCTAACGCTAACCCTTCTGTGCTCCATTATTTCACACGACTCTCAGCCTGACCAGACCCGGAGGCCTGGCTTCTAACCCTAAAAGCCTTTCATTATATACTTAACGCTCAATTCAATCCCTAATTCCTCATTCCAACACTAACTCTCAATGCATTCCATCGTATCCAAATGCAACTTCCAACGTCCTATTCTACGAAAAAATTTTGATGCCGAATTCCAGTTTACGTCTTAGGAAGAGAAATTATACTTTCCGATGTACCAACTGTGAATTCACTTTTCACATTACAACTGACAACACACATTACAATACAAAACTAAAACGGACATCCACATCTTAATGTCTCTCTCATATTGTATGTAATACCATACAACCACTTGAAATTTCCCTAACAAACTCTCATACCAAAAGGAAGTTCCTAGAACACATATTTGACGCAAATATTACAGACTCACATTGTTTGTAGTTTTCCCCGAATTTTAATTCCAAAACTTTTACCGAAACTTCTAAATAAAAATTCCAGACTTAATGAGATGTTGGAAATTCACCCCAAAGCTCACACTTCAGTACCAAGTTAAGACATATTTCCCAACCGCAAAGTCCTCTCCCACAGTCCAATTCTAAATTCCAATTCTTAATCCCAAATCTCACTTCTCAGTTCCACATTGCACTTCCGAATTCCACTTACGAGTTCCACTTCCTCTTCCGAATTTCACTCCCGAATTCCAGTTCTCAACACCAATTCCAAGTTCCAGTTGCAAATTCCGATTCTAAATTTCAGTTCCACATGCCAGTTCCAAAATCCTATTCCAAATTCCAATTTCAAATTCCACTCTCTAAGTTTTCCCTTCAAATTCCACTACTAATTTACACTCACGAGTTGCAGTTTCACATTCGAGTACTAAACTCTTCTTCCAGATTCCATTCTGATTTCATAATCAACATTCTATTTTCAAATACGACATTTCACTTCCGAAGCATAACTTGATTCATGTCATGAAATGATAACTTATCAATGCCTATTATGCCTTCTAATCCTATCCCTAATATTCTCCATTATATCACTCGTTTCTCAGCCTGACCAAAACCGGAAGCCTGGCTTCTAACCTTAAAAGCCTTTCATTATATACTGATCGCTCAATTCAATCCCTAACTGCTCATTCAAACCCTAAATCTCAATGCAGTAGATGGTATCCAAATGCAACTTCCCACGTCCTATTCCACGCTAAAGTTTTGATGCAGAATTCCGATTTACGTCGTAGGAAGAGAAATAATACTTTCCGACATACCCGCTGTGAATTTGCGTTTCACATTCCAACTGTCAACTCAGATTACAATACAAAAGTAAAACCGACATCCACATCTTAATGTCTTTCTCATATTTTATGTAATACCATACAACCTCTTGAAATTTAGCTAACAACTCTCATACCAAAACCTAAGTTCCTAGTACACATATTTGACGCAAATATTACAGACTCACATTGTTTTTTGTTTTTCCCGAATTTTAATTCCAAAACTTTTACCGAAACTGCTAATTAAAAATTCCAGCCTTAATGAGATGGTTGAATTTCACCCAAAACTCACACTTCAATACCAAGACATAAATCCCAACCGCAAAGTCCTCTCCCACAGTCTAATGCTAACTTCCAATACTTAATCCCAAATCTCACTTCTCAGTTCCACATTGCACTTCCGAATTCCACTTACGAGTTCCACTTCCACTTCCGATTTTCACTCCCGAATTCCACTTCTCAACACCAATTCCAAGTTCCAGTTGCAAATTGCGATTCTAAATTTCAGTTCCACATGCCAGTTCCAAAATCCTATTCCAAATTCCAATTTCAAATTCCACTCTCTAAGTTTTCCTTTCAAATTCCACTACCAAATTACACTCCTGAGTTCCAGTTTCACATTCGAGTACTAAACTCTTCTTCCAGATTCCATTCTGATTTCATAATCAACATTCTATTTTCAAATACCACATTTCACTTCCGAAGCATAACTTGATTCATGTCATGAAATGATAACTTATCAATGCCTATTATGCCTTCTAATCCTATCCCTAATATTCTCCATTACATCACTCGATTCTCAGCCTGACGAGACCCGCAAGCCTGGCTTCTAACCTTAAAAGCCTTTCATTATATACTGATCGCTCAATTCAATCCCTAACTGCTCATTCAAACCCTAACTCTCAATGCAGTCCATCGTATCCAAATGCAACTTCCCACGTCCTATTCCACGCTAAAGTTTTGATGTAGAATTCCGAGTTACGTCGTAGGAAGAGAAATAATACTTTCCGATATACCAGCTGTGAATTTGCGTTTGACATTCCAACTGTCATCTCAGATTATAATACAAAAGTAACACCGACATCCACATCTTAATGTCTTTCTCATATTGTATGTAATACCATACAATCGCTTGAAATTTAACTAACAACTCTCATACCAAAACCTAAGTTCCTAGTACACATATTTGACGCAAATATTACAGACTTACATTTTTTTTTGTTTTCCCCGAATTTTAATTCCAAAACTTTTACCGAAACTGCTAATTAAAAATTCCAGCCTTAATGAGATGTTTGAATTTCACCCAAAAGCTCACACTTCAGTACCAAGACATAAATCCCAACCGCAAAGTCCTCTCCGACAGTCTAATGTTAACTTCCAATACTTAATCCCAAATCTCAGTTCTCAGTTCCACATTGCACTTCCGAATTCCACTTCCGAGTTCCACTTCCAGTTCCGAATTCCACTTCTCTAACCCATTCCCAAGTTCCAGTTGCAAATTGCGATTCTAAATTTCAGTTAAACATGCCAGTTCCAAAATTCTATTCCAAATTCCAATTTCAAATTCCACTCTCTAAGTTTTCCTTTCAAATTCCATTACCAAATTACACTCCCGAGATCCAGTTTCACATTCCAGTACTATACTCTTCTTCCAGATTCCATTCTGATTTCCTAATCGACATTCTATTTCCAAATGCAACATTTCACTCTCGAACCTTAACTTGATTGATATAATTCAATGATAACTTCTCAGTGACTATTCTGCCTTCTAACCCTAACCCTAAATGTACTCTAATATATCACTAGATTCTCAGCCTTACCCAACCCAGGAAGCCTGACTTGTAACCCTAAGTGCCTTTCATTATATACTGAACGCTCGATCCAAAACCCTAACTCCTCATTCCAACTCTTACTCTATATGTAGTACGTCCTATCCAAACGCATCTTCCACATCCTGTCACGCTAAAACTTTGATACCGAATTCCAATTTACGTCTTAGGAAGGGAAATTATACTTTCCGTTTTACCAGTTGTGAATTCGCGTTTCACTTTCGAACTGTCAACTCAGATTACAATACAAAACGAAAAGCGACATCCACATCATAATGCCTTTTTGATATGGTATGTAATAGCATACAATCGCTTGAAACTTACCAAAAAAAGTCTCATAACAAAACCTAGGTCCCTCGTACATTCATTTGACGCAAATATTAGAGACACACATCGGTTTTTGTTTTCCCCGAATTTTAATACCAAAAATTTTCGGAAACTTCTAATTAAAAACTCCAGCCTTACTGATATGTTTCAAATTCACTTCGAATCTCACACTTCAGTACGATGTTAAAACACAAATCCTACCTGCAAAATCCTGTTCCACAGACTAATTCTAACTTCCAATTATTAATCCCAAATCTCAGTTCTCAGTTCCACATTGCACTTCCGAGTTCCACTTCAAGTTCCGAATTCCACTTTCGAATTCCACTTCTCACCCCAATTCCAAGTTCCAGTTGCAAATTGCGATTCTAAATTTCAGTCCCGCATACAAGTTCTAAAATGCTAATAAATATTCCACTAAGTTTTTCTTCCCAAATCCACTTCCGAATTCCACTCCCAAGTTCCAGTTTCACATTCGAGTACTAAACTATTCTTCCACATTCCATTCTGATTTCATAATCCACATTCTATTTCCAAATACCACATTTCACTCCCGAAGCATAACTTGATTCATGTAATCGAATGGTAACTTATCAATGCCTATTATGCCTTCTAACCCTAACCCTTCAGTGCTCCATTATTTCACACGATTCTCAGCCTGACCGGACCCGGAGGCCTGGCTTCTAACCCTAAAAGCCTTTCATTATATACTTAACGCTCAATTCAATCCCTAATTCCTCATTCCAACACTAACTCTCAATGCATTTCGTCGTATCCAAATGCAACTTCCAACGTCCTATTCTACGCTAAAATTTTGATGCCGAATTCCAATTTACGTCTTAGGAAGAGAAATTATACTTTCCAATATACCAGCTGTGAATTCACGTTTCACATTCCAACTGACAAGTCACATTACAATAGAAAACTAAAACGGACCTCCACATCTTAATGTCTTTCTCATATTGTATGTAATACCATACAACCGCTTGAAATTTCCCTAACAAACTCTCATACCAAAAGCTAAGTTCCTAGAACACATATTTGGCGCAAATATTACAGACTCACATTGTTTGTAGTTTTCCCCGAATTTTAATTCCAAAACATTCACCAAAACTTCTAAATAAAAATTTCAGCCTTACTGAGATGTTTGAAATTCACCCCAAAGCTCACACTTCACTACCAAGTTAAGACATAAATCCCAACTGCAAAGTCCTCTTCCACAGTCTAATGCTAACTAGCAATTCTTATGCCCAAATCTCAGTTCTCAGTTCCACATTGCACTTCAGAATCCCACTGCCGAGTTCCACTTCCAGATCCGAATTCCACTTCCGAATTCCACTTCTCAACCCCAATTCCAAGTTCCAGTTGCAAATTGCGATTCTAAATTTCATTTCCACATGCCATTTCCAAAATCCTATTCCAAATTCCAATTTCAAATTCCCCTCTCTAAGATTTCCTTTCAAATTCCACTTCCAAATTACACTCCCGAGTTCCAGTTTCACATTCGATTACTAAAATCTTCTTCCAGATTCCACTCTGATTTTATAATCCACGTTCTATTTCCAAATACCACATTTCACGCTCGAAGCTTAACTTGTTGATATAATTCAATGATAACTTCTCAATGCCTATTCTGCCTTCTAAACCTAACCCTAAATGTGCTGCATTATATCACTCGATTCTCAGCCTGACCCGATCCGGAAGCCTGACTTCTAACCCTAAGTGCCTTTCATTATATACTGAACGCTCGATTCAAAACGCTAACTCCTCATTCCAACTCTAACTCTATATGCAGTACATCCTATCCAATCGCAACTTCCAACATCCTGTCACGCTAAAATTTTGGTACCGAATTCCAATTTACGTCTTAGGAAGGGAAATTACACTTTCGGTAATACCAGTTGTGAATTCGCGTTTCACATACCAACTGTCAACTCAGAATGCAACACAAAACGAAAAGCGATATCCACATCATAATGCCTTTCTGATATTGTATGTAATACCATACAACCGCTTGAAACTTACCAAAGTGTCATACAAAAACCTACGTCCCTCGTAGACATATTTGACGCAAATACTACAGACACACATTGGTTTTTGTTTTCCAGGCAATTTAATTCCAAAATTTTACGGAAACTTTTAATTAAGAACTCCAACCTTACTGAGATATTTGAAATTCACTTCGAAGCTCACGCTTCAGTACGAAGTTAAAACACAAATCCTACCTGAAAAATCCTGTTCCACTGTCTAATTCTAACTTCCAATTATTAATCCCAAATCTCAGTTCTCAGTTCCACATTGCACTTCCGAGTTCCACTTACAGTTCCGAATTCCAATTCCGAATTGCACTTCTCAACCCCAATTCCAAGTTCCAGGTCCAAATTGCGATTCCAAATTTCAGTTCCACATGCCAGTTCTAAAATCCTATTCCAAATTCCACTAAGTGTTTCTTCCCAATTGCACTTCCGATTTCCACTCCCAAGTTCCAGTTTCACATTCGAGTACTAAACTCTTCTTCCAGATTCCATTCTGATTTCATAATCCACATTCTATTTCCAAATACCACATTTCACTTCTGAAACATAACTTGATTCATGTAATCCAATGATAACTTATCAATTCCTATTATGCCTTCTAACCCTTACCCTAATGTGCTCCATTATATCACTCGATTCTCAACCTGACCAGACCCGGAAGCCTGGCTTCTAACCCGAAAAGCCTTTCATTATATTCTGAATGCTCAATTCAATCCCTAACTCCTCCTTCCAACCCTAACTCTATATGCAGTCCATCGTATCTAAATGCAACTTCCAACGTCCTATTCCACGCTAAAATTTTGATGCCGAATTCCCATGTACGTCTTAGGAAGAGAAATAATACTTTCGTATATACCAGTTCTGAATTCGCGTTTCACATTCAAACTGTCAACTCAGATTACAATACAAAACTAAAACCGACAGCCACATCCTAATGTCTTTCTCATATTGTATGTAATACCATAAAACCCATTGAGATTTCCCTAACGAACTCTTATACCAAAACCTAAGTTCCTAGTACACATATTTGACGCAAATATTACAGACTCTCAGTTTTTTTTTTCTTTTCCCCGAATTTTATCCTATTATGCCTTCTAACCCTATCCCTAACGTGCTCCATTATATCACTGAATTCTCAGGCTGACCAGACCCGGAAGCCAGGCTTCTAACCCTAAGTGCCTTTCATTATATACTGAAAGCTCGATTCAAAACCCTAACTCCTCATTCCAACTCTAACGCTATATGCAGTCCATCCTATCCAAACGCAAATTTCAACATACTATCACGCCAAAATTTTGGTACCGAATTCCAATTTACTTCTTAGGAAGGGAAATTATACTTTCTGTTATACCTTTTGTGAATTCGCGTTTCACATTCCAACTGTCAACTCAGATTACAATATAAAACGAAAAGCGACATCCACATCTTCATGCATTTCTGATATAGTATGTAATACCATACAACCACTTGAAACTTATCTAACAAACTCTCATAACAAAACCTACGTTCCTAGTACACATATTTGAGGCAAATATTACTGATACAGATTGTTTTTTTCTTTTCCCCGTATTTTGCTTCCAAAACATTGACCGAAACTTATAATTAAAAATTCCAGCCTTAATGAGATGTTGGAAATTCACCTCAAAGCTCACAGTTCAGTACCAAGTTAAGACATAAATCCCAAACGCAAAGTTCTCTTCCACAGTCTAATGCTAACTTCCAATTCTTAATCCCAAATCTCAGTTCTCTGTTCCACACTGCACTTCCGAAATTCACTTCTGAGTTCCACTTCCAGTTCCGAATTCCCTTCTGAATTTCACTTCTCAATCCAAATTCCAAGTTTCAGTTGGAAATTGCGATTCTAAATTTCAGTTCCACACGCCAGTTTCAAAATCTTATATCAAATTCCAATTTCAAATTCCCCTCTCTATGTTTTTATTTCAAATTCCACTTCCAAATTACACTCCCGAGATCCAGTTTCACATTCGAGTACTAAATTCTTTTTCCAGATTTCATTCTGATTTAATAATACACATTCTATTTCCAAATGCCACATTTCACTTCCGAAGCATAACTTGATTCATGTAATCCAATGATAACTTATCATTGCCTATTATTCCTTCTAACCCTAACACTAATGTGCTCCATTTTATCACTCGATTCTCAGCCTTACCAGACCCGGAAACCAGGATTCTAACCCTAAGTGCCTTTCATTGTATACTGAACTCTCGATTCAAAACCCTAACTCCTCATTCCAACTCTAACTCTATATGCAGTCCATCCTATCCAAACGCAACTTCCAACATACTCTCACGCGAAAATTTTGGTAGCGAATTCCAATTTACGTCTTAGGAAGGGAAATTATACTTTCCGTTATACCAGTTGTGAATTCGCATTTCACATTCCAACTTGCAACTCAGAATAAAATACAAAACTACAGCCGACATCCACATCATAATGCCTTTCTGATATTGTATATAATACCATACAACGACTTGAAACTTACCTAACAAACTCTCATACCAAAACCTACGTCCGTCGTACACATATTTAATGCAAATATTACAGAAACATATTGTTTTTTGTTTTCCCAGAATTTTAATACCAAAAATTTTACGGAGAATTCTATTTAAAAATTCCAGCCTTACTGAGATGTTTGAAATTCCCTTCGAAGCTCACGCTTCAGTACCAAGTTAATAGACAAATCCTCACTGCAAACTCCTGTTCCACAGTCTAATTCTAACTTCCAATTTTTAATCCGAAATCTCAGTTCTCAGTTCCGCATTGCACTTCCAAGTTCCAATACCAGTTCCGAATTCCACTTCCGAATTCCACTTTTCAACCCCAATTCCAAGTTCCAGTTCCAAATTGCGATTCTAAATTTCAGTTCCACATGCCAGTTCTAAAATCCAAATCCAAAATCCACTACGTTTTTCTTCCCAATTCCACTTCCGAATTCCACTCCCAATTTCAAGTTTCACATTCGAGTACTAAAGTCTTCTGCCAGATTCCATTCTGATTTCATAATCCTCATTCTATTTCCAAATACCACATTTCACTTCCGAAGCATAACTTGGTTCATGAAATCCAATGATAACTTATCAATGCCTATTATGCCTTCTAACCCTAACCCTAATGTGCTCCATTATATCACTGGATTCTCAGCCTGACCAGACCCGGAAGCCAGGCTTCTAACCCTAAGTGCCTTTCATTATATACTGAACGCTCGATTCAAAACCCTAACTCCTCATTCCAACTCTAAATCTATATGCAGTACATCCTATCCAAACGCAACTTCCAACATCCTATCACGCGAAAATTTTGGTACCGAATTCCAATTTACGTCTTAGGAAGGGAAATTATACTTTCCGTTATACCAGTTGTGAATTCACGTTTCACATTCCAACTGTCAACTCAGATTGCAATACAAAACGAAAAGCAACATCAACATCTTAATGCATTTCTGATATAGTATGTAATACCATACAACCACTTGAAACTTACCTAACAAACTCTCATAACAAAACCTACGTTCCTAGTACACATATTTGACGCAAATATTACAGATACAGATTGTTTTTTTGTTTTCCCCGAATTTTGCTTCCAAAAATTTACCGAAACTTCTAATTAAAAATTTCACCCTTAATGAGATGTTGGAAATTCACCCCAAAGCTCACTGTTCAGTACCAAGTTAAGACATAAATCTCAACCGCAAAGTCCTCTTCCACAGTCTAATGCTAACTTCCAATTCTGAATCCCAAATCTCAGTTCTCAGTTCCACATTGCACATCCGAATTCCACTTCCGAGTTCCAATTCACGTTCTGAATTCCACTTCCGAATTCCACATCTCAACCCCAATTCCAAGTTCCAGTGCCAAATTGCGATTCTAAATTTCAGTTCCACATGCCAGTTTTAAATCCTATTCCAAATTCTACTAAGTTTTTCTTCCCAATTCCACTTGCAAATTCCACTCCCAAGTTCCAGTTTCATATTCGAGTACTAAACTCTTCTTCCAGATTCCATTCTGATTTCATAATACACATTCTATTTCCAAATGCCACATTTCATTTCCAAAGCATAACTTGATTCAAATAATCCAATGATAACTTATGATTGCCTATTATTCCTTCTAACCCTAACCCTAATGTGCTCCATTATATCACTCGATTCTCAGCCTGACCAGACGCGGAAGCCTGGCTTCTAAACCTAAAAGACTTTCATTATTTACTGAACGCTCAATTCAATCCCTAACTCCTCATTCCAACCCTAACACTCAATGCAGTCCATCGTATCCAAATTCAACTTCCAGCGTCCTATTGCACGCTAAGATTTTGATGCTGAATTCTAATTTACGTCTTAGGAAGAGAAATTATACTTTCCGATATGCCAGCTGTGAATTCGCATTTCAACTTCCAACTGTCAACTCAGATTACATTACAAAACTAAAACCGACATCCACATCCTAATGTCTTTCTCATATTGTATGTAATACCATACAACCGCTTGAGCTTTCCCTAACAAACTCTCATACCAAAACCTCAGTTCCTAGTACACATATTTGAAGCAAATATTACAGACTCACATTATTTTTGTTTTCCCCGAATTTTAAATCCAAAATTTTTACCGAAACTTCTAATTAAATATTCCAGCCTTACTGAGATGTGTGAAATTCCCTTCGAAGCTCACACTTCAGTACCAAGTTAAAACAGTAATCTTAACTGCAAACTCCTGTTCCACAGTCTAATTCTAATTGCACTTCTTAATCCCAAATCTCAGCTCTCCGTTCCACATTGCACTTCCGAGTTCCACTTCCATTTCCGAATTCCACTTCCGCCTTCCCCTTCTCAACACCAATTACAAATTCCAGTTCCGATTTGCGATTATAAATTTCAGTTCCACCTGCCAGTTCTAAAATCCTATTCCAAATTCCACTAAGTTTTTCTTCCCATTTCCACTTCCGAATTTCACTCCCAAGTTCCAGTTTCACTTTCGAGTACTAAATTCTTCCAAATTCCATTCTGATTTCATAATCCACATTCTATTTCCAATTACCACATTTCATTTCCGAAGCATAACTTGATTCACGTAATCCAATGATAACTTACCAATGCCTATTATGCCTTCTAACCCTAATCCTAATGTGATCCATTATATCACTCGATTCTCAGCCTGACCGGATCCGGAACCCTGGCTTCTAACCCTAAGTGCCTATCATTGTATACTGAACGCTCGATTCAAAACCCTAACTCCTCATTCCAACTCTAAATCTATATGCAGTCCATCCTATCCAAATGCAACTTCCAACGTCCTATCACGCGAAAATTTTGGTACTGAATTCCAATTTACATCTTAGATAGGGAAATTATAATTTCCGTTATACCAGTTGTGAATTCGCGTTTCACGTTCCAACTGTCAACTCAGAATACAATACAAAACGAAAAGCGACATCCACATCATAATGCCTTTCTGATATTGTATGTAATACCATAAAACCGCTTGAAACTTACCTGACAAACTCTCATCCCAAAACCTACGTCCCTCGTACACATATTTGACGCAAATATTACAGACACACATTGGTTTTTGTTTTCCCCGAATTTTAATACCAAAAATTTTACGGAAACTTCTAATTAAAAATTCCAGCATTACTGAGATGTGTGAATTTCCCTTCGAAGCTCACGCTTCAGTACCAAGTTAACACACAAATCCTAACTGCAAACTCCTGTTCCACAGTCTAATTCTAACTTCCAACTTTTAATCCCAAATCTCAGTTCTCAGTTCCACATTGCACTTCCGAGTTCCAATTCCAGTTCCGAATTCCAGTTCCGAATTCCACTTCTCAACCCCAATTCCAAGTTCCAGTTCCAAATTGCGATTCTAAATTTCAATTCCACATGCCAGTACCAAAATCCTATTCTAAATTCCACCAAGTTTTTCTTCCCAATTCCACTTCCGAATTCCACTGCCAAGTTCCAGTTTCACATTCGAGTACTAAACACTTCTTCTAGATTCCATTCTGATTTCATAATCCACATTCTATTTCCAAATACCACATTTCACTCCCGAAGCATAACTTCATTCATGTAATCCAATGATAACTTATCAATGCCTATTATTCCTTCTAACCCTTACCCTAATGTGCTCCATTATATCACTGGATTCTCAGCCTGACCAGATCCGGAAGCCAGGCTTCTCACCCTAATTGCCTTTCATTATATACTGAATGCTCAATTCAACCCCTAACTCCTCATTCCAACCCTAACTCTCAATGCAGTCCATCGTATCCAAATGCAACTTCCAACGTCCTATTCTACGCTAAAATTTTGATGCCGAATTCCAATTTACGTCTTAGGAAGAGAAATTATACTTTCCGATATACCAGCTGTGAATTCACGTTTCACATTACAACTGACAACTCACATTACAATACAAAACTAAAACGCACATCCACATCTTAATGTCTTTCTCATATTGTATGTAATACCATACAACCGCTTGAAATTCCCCTAACAAACTCTCATACTAAAACCCAAGTTCCTAGTACACATATTTGACGCAAATATTACAGATTCACATTGTTTTTCGTTTTCCCCGAATATTAATTCCAAAACTTTTACCGAAACTTCTAATGAAAAATTCCAGCCTTAATGAGATGTTGGAAATTCAACCCAAAGGTCACACTTCAGTACCAAGTTAAGACATAAATCCCAACCGCAAAGTCCTCTTCCACAGTCTAATGCTAACTTCCAATTTTTAATCCCAAATCTCAGTTCTCAGTTCCACATTGCACTTCCGAATTCCACTTCCGAGTTCCACTTCCAGTCCCGAATTCCACTTCCGAATTCCAGTTATCAACCCCAATTCCAAGTTCCAGTTGCAAATAGCGATTCTAAATTTCATTTCCACATGCCAGTTCCAAAATTCTGTTCCAAATTCCAATTTCAAATGCCACTCTCTAAGTTTTCCTTTGAAATTCCACTACCAAGTTACACTCCCGATTTCCAGTTTCACATTCGAGTACTAAACTCTTCTTCCAGATTCCATTCTGATTTTATAATCCACATTCTATTTCCAAATGCCACATTTCACTCTCGAAGCTTCACTTGATTGATATAATTCAATGATAACTTCTCAATGCCTATTCTGCCTTCTATACCTAACCCTAAATGTGCTCCATTATATCACTCGATTCTCAGCCTGACCGGATCCGGAACCCTGGCTTCTAACCCTAAGTGCCTTTCATGATATGCTGAACCCTCGATTCAAAACCCTAACTCCTCATTCCAACTCTAAATCTATATGCAGGCCATCCTATCCAAACGCAACTTCCAACGTCCTATCACGCGAAAATTTTGGTACTGAATTCCAATTTACATCTTAGATAGGGAAATTATACTTTCCGTTATACCAGTTGTGAATTCGCGTTTCACATTCCAACTGTCAACTCAGAATACAATACAAAACGAAAAGCGACATCCACATCATAATGCCTTTCTGATATTTTATGTAATACCGTAAAACTGCTTGAAACTTACCTGACAAAATCTCATCCCAAAACGTACGTCCCTCGTACACATATTTGATGCAAATATTACAGACACACATTGGTTTTTGTTTTCCCCGAAATTTAATTCCAAATATTTTACGGAAACTTCTAATTAAAAATTCCAGCCTTACTGAGATGTTTGAATTTCACTTCGAAGCTCATGCTCCAGTACGAAGTTAAAACATATATCTCACCTGAAAAATCCTGTTCCACAGTCTAATTCCAACTTCCAATTATTAATCCCAAAACTCCGTTTTCAATTCCACACTGCACTTCCGAATTCCACTTCCAGTTCCGAATTCCACTTCCGAATTCCACTTCTCAACCACAATTCCAATTTCCAGTTCCAAATTGCGATTCTAAATTTCAGTTCCACATGCCAGTTCTAAAATCCTAATCCAAAATCCACTAAGTTTTTCTTCCCAATTCCACTTGTGAATTCCACTCCCAATTTCAAGTTTCACATTCGAGTCCTAAAGTTTTCTGCCAGATTCCATTCTGATTTCAAAATCCTCATTCTATTTCCAAATACCACATTTAACTTCCGAAGCGTAACTTGATTCATGTAATCCAAAGATAACTTATCAATGCCTATTATGCCTTCTAACCCTAACCCTAATGTGCTCCATTATATCACTGTATTCTCAGCCTGACCAGACCCGGAAGCCAGGCTTCTAACCCTAAGTGCCTTTCATTATATACTGAACGCTCGATTCAAAACCCTAACTCCTCATTCCAACTCTAAATCTATATGCAGTCCATCCTATCCAAACGCAACTTCCAACGTCCTATCACGCGAAAATTTTGGTACTGAATTCCAATTTACATCTTAGATAGGGAAATTATACTTTCCGTTATACCAGTTGTGAATTCGCGTTTCACATTCCAACTGTCAACTCAGATTACAGTACAAAATGAAAAGCGACATCCACATCATAATGCCTTTCTGATATAGTATGTAATACCATACAACCGCTTGAAACTTACCTAACAAACTCTCATAACAAAACCTACGTTCCTAGTACACATATTTGACGCAAATATTACAGACACAGATTGTTTATTGTTTTCCCCGAATTTTAATACCAAAAATTTTACGGAAACATCTAATTAAAAATTCCAGCTTTACTGAGATGTTTGAAATTCCCTTCGAAGCTCACGCTTCGGTACCAAGTTAATACACAAATCCTAACTGCAAACTCCTGTTCCACAGTCTAATTCTAACTTCCAATTTTTAATCCCAAATCTCAGTTCTCAGTTCCAAATTGCACTTCCGAGTTCCAATTCCAGTTAGGAATTCCACTTCCGAATTCCACTTCTCAACCCCAATTCCAAGTTCCAGTTCCAAATTGCGATTCTAAATTTCAGTTCCACGTGCCAGTACCAAAATCCTATTCTAAATTCCACCAAGTTTTTCTTCCCAATTCCACTTCCGAATTCCACTGCCAAGTTCCAGTTTCACATTCGAGTACTAAACACTTCTTCTAGATTCCATTCTGATTTCATAATCCACATTCTATTTCCAAATACCACATTTCCCTCCCGAAGCATAACTTCATTCATGTAATCCAATGATAACTTATCAATGCCTATTATGCCTTCTAACCCTAACCCTAATGTGCTCCATTATATCACTGTATTCTCAGCCTGACAAGACCCGGAAGCCAGGCTTCTAACCCTAAGTGCCTTTCATTATATACTGAACGCTCGATTCAAAACCCTAACTCCTCATTCCAAGTCTATCTCTTTCTGCAGTCCATCCTATCCAAACGCAACTTCCAACATCCTATCACGTGAAAATTTTGGTAGCGAATTCCAATTTACGTCTTAGGAAGGGAAATTATACTTTCCGTTATACCAGTTGTGAATTCGCGTTTCACATTCCAACTGTCAACTCAGATTACAGTACAAAACGAAAAGCGACATCCACATCACAATGCCTTTCTGATATAGTATGTAATAGCATACAAACGCTTGAAACCTACAAAACAAAGTCTCATACAAAAACCCACATTCCTCGTACAAATACTTGACGCACATATTACAGACACACATTGTTTTTTGTTTTCCCTGAATTTCATTTCCAAAAATTTTATGGAAACTTCTAATTAAAAATTCCAGCCTTACTGAGATGTTTAAAATTCCCTTCGAAGCTCATGCTTCAGTACCAAGTTAAAATACAAATCCTAACTGCAAACTCCTGTTCCACAGTCTAATTCTAACTTCCAATTCTAAATCCCAAATCTCAGTTCTCAGTTCCACATTGGACTTCCGAGTTCCATTTCCAGTTCAGAAGTCCACTTTCGAATTCCACTTCCCAACCCCAATTCCAAGATCCAGTTGCAAATTTCGATTCTAAATTTCAGTTCCACATGCGAGTTCCAAAATCCTATTCCAAATTCCAATTTCAAATTCCACTCTCTTAGTTTTCCTTTCAAATTCCACTACAGAATTACACTCCCGAGCTCCAGTTTCACATTCGAGTACTAAACGTTTCGTCCAGATTCCATTCTGATTTCATAATCCACATTCTATTTCCAAATACCACATTTCACTTCCGAAGTATAACTTGATTCATGTAATGCAATGATAACTTATCAATGCCTATTATGGCTTCTAATCCTATCCCTAATGTTCTCCATTATATCACTCGATTTTCAGCCTGACCAGAACCGGAAGCCTCGCTTCTAACCCTAAAAGCCTTTCATTATATACTGATCGCTCAATTCAATCCCCAATTGCTCATTCAAACCCTAACACTCAATGCAGTCCATTGTATCCAAATGCAACTTCCAACGTCCTATTCCACGCTAAAATTTTCATGCCGAATTCTAATTTACGTCTTAGGAAGAGAAATTATACTTTCCGTTATACCAGCTGTGAATTCGCGTTTCACATGCCAACTGTCAACTCAGATTACAATACAAAACTACAACTGACATCCACATCTTAATGTCTTTCTCATATTGTATTTAATACCATACAACCGCTTGAAATTTCCCTAACAAACTCTCATACCAAAATCTAAGTTCCTAGTAAACACATTTGACGCAAATATTGCAGCCTCATATTGTTCTTCGTTTTCCCCGAATTTTAATTCCAAAACTTTTACCGAAACTTCTAATTAAAAATTCCAGCCTTAATGAGATGTTTGAAATTCACCCCAAAGCTCACACTTCAGTACCAAGTTAAGACATAAATCCCAACTGCAAAATCCTCTTCCACAGTCTAATGCTAACTTCCAATTCTGAATCCCAAATCTCAGTTCTCAGTTCCACATTGCACTTCCGAATTCCACTTCCTAGTTCCACTTCCAGTTCCGAATTCCACTTCCGAATTCCACTTCTCAACCGCAATTCCAAGTTCCAGTTCCAAATTGCGATTCTAAATTTCAGTTCCACATGCCAGTTCCAAAATCCTATTCCAAATTCCAATTTCAAATTCCACTTTCTTAGTTTTCCTTTCAAATTCCACTACCAAATTACACTCTTGAGTTCCAGTTTCACATTTGAGTACTAAACTTTTCGTCCAGATTCCATTCTGATTTCATAATCCACATTCAATTTCCAAATACCACATTTCACTTCCGAAGCATAACTTGATTAATGTAATACAATGATAACTTCTCAATGCCTATTATGCCTTCTAATCCTATCCCTAATGTTCTCCATTATATCACTCGATCCTCAGCCTGACCAGAACCGGAAGCCTCGCTTCTAACCCTAAAAGTCGTTCATTATATACTGATCGCTCAATTCAATCCCCAATTCCTCATTCAAACCCTAACTCTCAATGCAGTCCATCATATCCAAATGCAACTTCCAACGTCCTATTCCACGCTAAAAGTTTCATGCCGAATTCCAATTTACGTCTTAGGAAGAGAAATTATTCTTTCCGATATGCCCGCTGTGAATTCGCGTTACATATTCCAACTGTCAACTCAGATTAAAATACAAAACTAAACCGACATCCACATCTTAATGTCCTTCTCATATTGTACGTAATACCATACAACCGCTTGAAATTTCCCGCACAAACTCTCATACCTAAACCTAAGTTCCTAGTACACATATTTGACGCAAATATTACAGACTCACATTGTTTTTTGTTTTCCCCGAATTTTAATTCCAAAATTTTACCGAAAATTCTAATTAAAAATTCCAGCCTTAATGAGATGTTTGAAATTCACCCCAAAGCTCACACTTCAGTACCAAGTTAAGACACAAATCCCAATCGCAAAGTCCTCTTCCACAGTCTAATGCTAACTTCCAATTCTTAATCCCAAGTCTCAGTTCTCAGTTCCACATTGCACTTCCGAATTCCACTTCCGAGTTCCACCTCCAATTCCGAATTCCACTTCCGAATTCCACTTCTCAACCCCAATTCCAAGTTCCAGTTGCAAATTCGGATTTTAAATTTCAGTTCCACATGCAAGTTACAAAATCCTATTCCAAATTCCAATTTCAAATTCCACTCTCTATGTTGTCCTCTCAAATTCCACTACCAAATTACACTCCCGGGTTCCAGTTTCACATTCGAGTACTAAACTCTTCTGACAGATTCCATTCTGATTTCTTAATCGACGTTCTATTTCCAAATGCCAAATTTCACTCTCGAAGCTTACCTTGATTGATATAATTCAATGATAACTTCTCAATGCCTATTCTGCTTTCTAATCCTAACCCCTAATGTGCTCTATTATATCACTCGATTCTCAGCCTGACCCGACCTGGAAGCCTGGCTTCTAACCCTACGTGCATTTCCTTATATACTGAACGCTCGATTCAAAACCCTAACTCCTCATTCCAACTCTAACTCTCTATGCAGTACATCCCATCCAAACCCTACATCCAACATCGTGTCACACTAAAATTTTGGTACTGAATTCCAATTTACATCTTAGATAGGGAAATTATACTTTCCGTTTTACCAGTTGTGAATTCGCGTTTCACATTCCAACTGTCAACTCAGATTACAATACAAAACGAAAAGCGACATCCACATCATAATGCCTTTCTGATATGATATGTAATAACATACAATCGCTTGAAACTTACCAAAAAAAGTCTCATAACAAAACCTACATCCCTTGTACTTATATTTGACGCAAATATTACAGACCCATATTTCTTTTTGTTTTCCCCGAATTTTAGTACCAAAAACTTTACGGAAACTTCTAATTAAAAATTCCAACCTTACTGATATGTTTGAAATTCACTTCGAAGCTCACACTTCAGTACGAAGTTAAAACACAAATCCTACATGCAAAATCCTGTTCCACAGACTAAGTCTAACTTTCAATTATTAATCCCAAATCTCAGTTCTCAGTTCCATATTGCACTTCCGAGTTCCACTTCAAGTTCCGAATTCCGCTTCCGAATTCCACTTCTCACCCCAATTCCAAGTTCCAGGTTCAAATTGCCATTCTAAATTTTAGTTCCGCATACAAGTTCTCACACCCTATTCAAAATTCCATTAAGTTTTTCTTCCCGATTCCACTTCCGAATTCCACTCCCAAGTTTCAGTTTCACATTCGAGTACTAACTCTTCTTCCAGATTCCATTCTTTTTTCATGATCCACATTCTATTTCCAAATACCACATTTCACTTCTGAAGCATAACTTGATTATTGTAATCCAATGATTACTTATCAATGCCTATTATGCCTTCTAACCCTAACCCTTCTGTGCTCCATTATATCACTCGATTCTCAGCCTGACCAGACCCGGAGGCCTGGCTTCTAAACCTAAAAGCCTTTCATTATATACTGAACGCTCAATTCAATCCCTAACTCCTCATTCCAACCCTAACTCTCAATGCAGTCCATCGTATCCAAATGCAACTTGGAACGTCCTATTCTACGATAAAATTTTGATGCCGATTTCCAATTTACGTCTTAGGAACCCTAAGTGCCTTTCATTATATACTGAACGCTCAGTTCAAAACCCTAACTCCTCATTCCAACTCTAACTTTACATGCACTACATCCTATCCTAACGCAACATCCAACATCCTGTCACCCTAAAATTTTGATGCCGAATTCCAATTTACGTCTTAGGAATAGAAATTATACTTTCCGATATACCAGCTGTGAATTCACGTTTCATATTACAACTGACAACTCACATTACAATACAAAACTAAAACGGACATCCACATCTTAATGTCTTTCTCATAGTGTATGTAATACCATACAACCGATTGAAACTTCCCTAACAAACTCTCATACCAAAAGCTAATTCCTATAACACATATTTGACGCAAATATTACAGACTCACGTTGTTTTTAGTTTTCCCCGAATTTTAATTCCAAAACTTTTACCGAAACTGCTAAATAAAAATTCCAGACTTAATGAGATGTCGGAAATTCACCCCAAAGCTCACACTTCACTACCAAGTTAAGACAAAAATCCCAACCGCAAAGTCCTCTTCCGCAGTCTAATGCTAACTTCCAATTCTTAATCCCAAATCTCACTTCTCAGTTCCACATTGCACTTCCGAATTCTACTTCCGAGTTGCACTTCCAGTTCCGAATTCCAGTTCCGAATTCCAGTTCTCAACCCCAATTCCAAGTTCCAGTTGCAAATTCCGATTGTAAATTTCAGTTCCACATGCCAGTTCCAAAATACTATTCTAAATTTCAATTTCAAATTCCACTCTCTAAGTTTTCCTATCAATTTCCACTAGCAAATTACACCCCCGAATTCCAGTTTCACATTCGAGTACTAAACTCTTCTTCAAGATTCCATTCTGATTTCATAAAACACATTCTATTTACGAATACCACATTTCACTTCCGAAGCATAACTTGATTCATGTAAAGAAATGATAATTTATCAATGCCTATTATGCCTTCTAATCCTATCCCTGATGTTCTCCATTATATCACTCGATTCTCAGCCTGACAAGACCCGGAAGCCTGGCTTCTAACCCTAAAAGCTTTTCATTATATACTGATCGCTCAATTCAATCCCTAACTGCTCATTCAAACCCTAACTCTCAATGTAGTCCATCGTATCCAAATGCAACTTCCCACGTCCTATTCCACGCTAAAGTTTTGAGGTAGAATTCCGAGTTACGTCGTAGGAAGAGAAATAAAACTTTCCGATATACCAGCTGTGAATTTGCGTATCACATTCCAACTGTCAACTCAGATTACAATACAAATGTAAAACCGACATCCATATCTTAATATCTTTCTCATATTGTATGTAATACCATACATCCGCTTGAAATTTAACTAACAACTCTCATACCAAAAACTAAGTTCCTAGTACACATATTTGACGCAAATATTACAGACACACATTGTTTTTTGTTTTCCCCCAATTTTAATTCCAAAACTTTTACCGAAACTGCTAATTAAAAATTCCAGCCTTAATGCGATGTTTGAATTTCACCCAAAAGCTCACACTTCAGTACCAAGACATAAATCCCAACTGCAAAGTCCTCTCCCACAGTCTAATGCTAACTTCCAATACTTAATCCCAAATCTCAGTTCTCAGTTCCACATTTCACTTCCGAATTCCACTTCCGAGTTCCACTTCCAGTTCCGAATTCCACTTCTCTACCCCAATTCCAAGTTCCAGTTGCAAATTGCGATTCTAAATTTCAGTTCCACATGCCAGTTCCAAAATCCTATTCCAAATTTCAATTTCAAATTCCACTCTCTAAGTTTTCCTATCAAATTCCACTACCAAATTACACTCCCGAGTTCCAGTTTCACATTCGAGTACTAAAGCTCTTCTTCCAGATTCCATTCTGATTTCATAATCCACATTCTATTTTCAAATACCACATTTCACTACCGAAGCATAACTTGATTCATGTAAATAAATGATAACTTATCAATGCCTATTATGCCTTCTCATCCTATCCCTAATATTCTCCATTATATCACTCGATTCTCAGCCTGACGAGACCCGGAATCCTGGCTTCTAACCCGAAAACCCTTTCATTATATACTGATCGCTCAATTCAATCCCTAACTGCTCATTCAAACCCTAACACTCAATGCAGTCCATCGTATCCAAATGCAACTTCCAGCGTCCTATTCCACGCTAAAGTTTTGATGCAGAATTCCGATTTACGTCGTAGGAAGAGAAATAATACTTTCCGATATACCAGCTGTGAATTTGCGTTTCACATTCCAACTGTCAACTCAGATTACAATACAAAAGTAAAACCGACATCCACATCTTAATGTCTTTCTCATATTGTATGTAATACCATACAACCGCTTGAAATTTACCTAAAAAACTCTCATACCAAAACCTAAGTTGCTAGTACACATATTTGACGCAAATATTACAGACTCACATTGTTTTTTGTTTTCCCCGAATTTTAATTCCAAAACATTTACCGAAACTGCTAATTAAAAATTCCAGCCTTAATGAGATGTTTGAATTTCACCCAAAAGCTCACACTTCAGTACCAAGACATAAATCCCAACTGCAAAGTCCTCTCCCACAGTCTAATGCTAACTTCCAATACTTAATCCCAAATCTCAGTTCTCAGTTCCACATTGCACTTCCGAATTCCACTTCCGAGTTCCACTTCCACTTCCGAATTCCACTTCTCTACCCCAATTACAAGTTCCAGTTGCAAATTGCGATTCTAAATTTCAGTTCCACATGCCAGTTCCAAAATCCTATTCCACATTCAAATTTCAAATAACACTCTCTAAGTTTTCCTTTCAAATTTCACTACCAAATTCCACTCCCGAGTTCCAGTTTCACATTCGAGTACTAAACTCTTCTTCCAGGTTCCATTCTGATTTCATAATCCACATTCTATTTCCAAATGCCACATTTCAATCTCGAAGCTTAAGTTGATTGATATAATTCAATGATAACTTCTCAATGCCTATTCTGCCTTCTAACCCTAACCCTGAATGTTCTCAATTATATCACTCGATTCAAAGCCTGACCCGACCCGGAAGCCTGGCTTCTCACCCTTAGTGCCTTTCATTATATACTGAACGCTCAGTTCAAAACCCTAACTCCTCATTCCAACTCTAACTTTACATGCACTACATCCTATCCTAACGCAACATCCAACATCCTGTCACCCTAAAATTTTGATGCCGAATTCCAATTTACGTCTTAGGAATAGAAATTATACTTTCCGATATACCAGCTGTGAATTCACGTTTCATATTACAACTGACAACTCACATTACAATACAAAACTAAAACGGACATCCACATCTTAATGTCTTTCTCATAGTGTATGTAATACCATACAACCGATTGAAACTTCCCTAACAAACTCTCATACCAAAAGCTAATTCCTATAACACATATTTGACGCAAATATTACAGACTCACGTTGTTTTTAGTTTTCCCCGAATTTTAATTCCAAAACTTTTACCGAAACTGCTAAATAAAAATTCCAGACTTAATGAGATGTCGGAAATTCACCCCAAAGCTCACACTTCACTACCAAGTTAAGACAAAAATCCCAACCGCAAAGTCCTCTTCCGCAGTCTAATGCTAACTTCCAATTCTTAATCCCAAATCTCACTTCTCAGTTCCACATTGCACTTCCGAATTCTACTTCCGAGTTGCACTTCCAGTTCCGAATTCCAGTTCCGAATTCCAGTTCTCAACCCCAATTCCAAGTTCCAGTTGCAAATTCCGATTGTAAATTTCAGTTCCACATGCCAGTTCCAAAATCCTATTCTAAATTTCAATTTCAAATTCCACTCTCTAAGTTTTCCTTTCAATTTTCACTACCAAATTCCACTCCCGAGTTCCAGTTTCACATTCGAGTACTAAACTCTTCTTCAAGATTCCATTCTGATTTCATAAAACACATTCTATTTACAAATACCACATTTCACTTCCGAAGCATAACTTGATTCATGTAAAGAAATGATAATTTATCAATGCCTTTATGCCTTCTAATCTTATCCCTAATGTTCTCCATTATATCACTCGATTCTCAGCCTGACCAGACCCGTAAGCCTGGCTTCTAACCCTAAAAGCTTTTCATTATATACTGATCGCTCAATTCAATCCCTAACTGCTCATTCAAACCCTAACTCTCAATGTAGTCCATCGTATCCAAATGCAACTTCCCACGTCCTATTCCACGCTAAAGTTTTGATGTAGAATTCCGAGTTACGTCGTAGGAAGAGAAATAAAACTTTCCGATATACCAGCTGTGAATTTGCGTATCACATTCCAACTGTCAACTCAGATTACAATACAAAAGTAAAACCGACATCCATATCTTAATATCTTTCTCATATTGTATGAAATACCATACAACCGCTTGAAATTTAACTAACAACTCTCATACCAAAAACTAAGTTCCTAGTACACATATTTGACGCAAATATTACAGACACACATTGTTTTTTGTTTTCCCCGAATTTTAATTCCAAAACTTTTACCGAAACTGCTAATTAAAAATTCCAGCCTTAATGAGATGTTTGAATTTCACCCAAGAGCTCACACTTCAGTACCGAGACATAAATCCCAACTGCAAAGTCCTCTCCCACAGTCTAATGCTAACTTCCAACACTTAATCCCAAATCTCAGTTCTCAGTTCCACATTGCACTTCCGAATTCCACTTCCAAATTCCACTTCCGAGTTCCACTTCCAGTTCCGAATTCCACTTCTCTACCCCAATTCCAAGTTCCAGTTGCAAATTGCGATTCGAAATTTCAGTTCCACATGCCAGTTCCAAAATCCTATTCCAAATTCCAATTTCAAATTCCACTCTCTAAGTTTTCCTTTCAAATTCCACTACCAAATTACACTCCCGAGTTCCAGTTTCACATTCGAGTACTAAAGTCTTCTTCCAGATTCCATTCTGATTTCATAATCCACATTCTATTTTCAAATACCACATTTCACTACCGAAGCATAACTTGATTCATGTAAATAAATGATAACTTATCAATGCCTATTATGCCTTCTAATCCTATCCCTAATATTCTCCATTATATCACTCGATTCTCAGCCTGACCAGACCCGGAAACCTGGCTTCTAACCCGAAAAGCCTTTCATTATATACTGATCGCTCAATTCAATCCCTAACTGCTCATTCAAACCCTAACACTCAATGCAGTCCATCGTATCCAAATGCAACTTCCAGCGTCCTATTCCACGCTAAAGTTTTGATGCAGAATTCCGATTTACGTCGTAGGAAGAGAAATAATACTTTCCGATATACCAGCTGTGAATTTGCGTTTCACATTCCAACTGTCAACTCAGATTACAATACAAAAGTAAAACCGACATCCACATCTTAATGTCTTTCTCATATTGTATGTAATACCATACAACCGCTTGAAATTTAACTAACAAACTCTCATACCAAAACCTAAGTTCCTAGTACACATATTTGACGCAAATATTACAGACTCACATTGTTTTTTGTTTTCCCCGAATTTTAATTCCAAAACTTTTACCGAAACTGCTAATTAAAAATTCCAGCCTTAATGAGATGTTTGAATTTCACCCAAAAGCTCACACTTCAGTACCAAGACATAAATCCCAACTGCAAAGTCCTCTCCCACAGTCTAATGCTAACTTCCAACACTTAATCCCAAATCTCAGTTCTCAGTTCCACATTGCACTTCCGAATTCCACGCCCGAGTTCCACTTCCAGTTCCGAATTCCACTTCTCTACCCCAATTCCAAGTTCCAGTTGCAAATTGCGATGCTAAATTTCAGTTCCACATGCCAGTTCCAAAATCCTATTCCAAATTCCAATTTCAAATTCCACTCTCTAAGTTTTCCTTTCAAATTCCACTACCAAATTCCACTCCCGAGTTCCAGTTTCACATTCGAGTACTAAACTATTCTTCAAGATTCCATTCTGATTTCATAATCCACATTCTATTTTCAAATACCACATTTCACTTCCTAAGCATAACTTGATTCATGTAAAGAAATGATAACTTATCATTGCCTATTATGCCTTCTAATCTTATCCCTAATGTTCTCCATTATATCACTCGATTCTCAGCCTGACCAGACCCGGAAGCCAGGCTTCTAACCCTAAAAGCTTTTCATTATATACTGATCGCTCAATTCAATCCCTTACTGCTCATTCAAACCCTAACTCTCAATGCAGTCCATCGTATCCAAATGCAACTTCCCACGTCCTATTCCACGCTAAAGTTTTGATGTAGAATTCCGATTTACGTCGTAGGAAGAGAAATAATACTTTCCGATATACCAGCTGTGAATTTGCTTTTCACATTCCAACTGTGAACTCACATTACAATACAAAAGTAAAACCGACATCCACATCTTAATGTCTTTCTCATATTGTATGTAATACCATACAACCGCTTGAAATTTAACTAACAAACTCTCATACCAAATCCTAAGTTCCTAGTACACATATTTGACGCAAATATTACAGACTCACATTGACTTTGTTTTCCCCGAATTTTAATTCCAAAACTTTTATCGAAACTGCTAATTAAAAATTGTAGCCATAATGAGATGTTTGAATTTCACCCAAAAGCTCACACTTCAGTACCAAGACATAAATCCCAACTGCAAAGTCCTCTCCCACATTCTAATGTTAACTTCCAACACTTAATCCCAAATCACAGTTCTCAGTTCCACATTGCACTTCCGAATTCCACTTCTCTACACCAATTCCAAATTCCAGTTGCAAATTGCGATTCTAAATTTCAGTTCCACATGACAGTTCCAAAATTCTATTCCAAATTCCAATTTCAAATTCAACTCTCTAAGTTTTCCTTTCAAATTCCACTACCAAATTACACTCCGGAATTCCAGTTTCACATTCGAGTACCAAACTCTTCTTCCAGATTCCATTCTGTTTTCATAATCCACATTCTATTTTTAAATAACACATTTCACTTCCGAAGCATAACTTGATTCATGTAAAGAAATGATAACTTATCAATGCCTATTATGCCTTCTAATCCTATCCCTAATGTTCTCCATTATATCACTCGATTCTCCGCCTGACCAGACCCGGAAGCCTGGCTTCTAACCCGAAAAGGCCTTCCTTATATACTGATCGCTCAATTCAATCCCTAACTCCTCATTCAAACCCTAACTCTCAATGCAGTCCATCGTATCCAAATGCAACTTCCCACTTCCTATTCCACGCTAAAGTTTTGATGTAGAATTCCGAGTTACGTCGTAGGAAGAGAAATAATACTTTCCGATATACCAGCTGTGAATTTGCGTTTCACATTCCAACTGTCAACTCAGATTAAAATACAAAAGTAAAACCGACATCCCTATCTTAATGTCTTTCTCATATTGTATGTAATACCATACAACCAAATGAAATTTAACTATCATACTCTCATACCAAAACCTAAGTTCCTAGTACACATATTTGACGCAAATATTACAGACTCACATTGTTTTTGTTTTCCCGAATTTTAATTCCAAAACTTTTACCGAAACTGCTAAATAAAAATTCCAGACTTAATGAGATGTTGGAAATTCACCCCAAAGCTCACACTTCAGTACCAAGGTAAGACATAAATCCCAACCGCAAAGTCCTCTTCCACAGTCTAATGCTAACTTCCAATTCTTAATCCCAAATCTCACTTCTCAGTTCCACATTGCACTTCCAAATTCCACTTCCGAGTTCCACTTCCAGTTCCGAATTCCAATTCCGAATTCCAGTTCTCAGCCCCAATTCCAAGTTCCAGTTGCAAATTCCGATTCTAAATTTCAGTTCCAAAATCCTATTCCAAATTCCAATTTCAAATTCCACTCTCTAAGATTTCCTTTCAATTTCTAATACCAAGACCTAAGTTCCTAGTACACATATTTGACGCAAATATTACAGACTCACATTGATTTTGTTTTCCCCGAATTTTAATTCCAAAACTTTTACCGATACTGCTAATTAAAAATTGTAGCCATAATGAGATGTTTGAATTTCACCCAAAAGCTCACACTTCTGTACCAAGACATAAATCCCAACTGCAAAGTCCTCTCCCACATTCTAATGCTAATTTCCAATACTTAATCCCAAATCTCAGTTCTCAGTTCCACATTGCACTTCCGAATTCCACTTCCGAGTTCCACTTCCACTTCCGAATTCCACTTCTCTACCCCAATTCCAAGTGCCAGTTGCAAATTGCGATTCTAAATTTCAGTTCCACATGCCAGTTCCAAAATTCTATTCCAAATTCCAATTTCAAATTCAAATCTCTAAGTTTTCCTTTCAAATTCCACTACCAAATTACACTCCCGAGTTCCAGTTTCACATTCGAGTACCAAACTCTTCTTCCAGATTCCATTCTGATTTCATAATCCACATTCTATATTCAAATAACACATTTCACTTCCGAAGCATAACTTGATTCATGTAAAGAAATGATAACTTATCAATGCCTATTATGCCTTCTAATCCTATCCCTAATGTTCTCCATTATATCACTCGATTCTCAGCCTGACCAGACCCGGAAGCCTGGCTTCTAACCCTAAAAGCCTTTCATTATATACTGATCGCTCAATTCAATCCCTAACTGCTCATTCAAACCCTAACTCTCAATGCAGTCCATCGTATCCAAATGCAACTTCCAACGTCCTATTCCACGCTAACGTTTTGATGCAGAATTCCATTTTACGTCGTAGGAAGAGAAATAATACTTTCCGATATACCAGCTGTGAATTTGCGTTTCACATTCCAACTGTCAACTCAGATTAAAATACAAAAGTAAAACCAACATCCACATTTAATGTCTTTCTCATCTTGTATGTAATACCATACAACCAATTGAAATTTAACTAACAAACTCTCCTACCTAAACCTAAGTTACTAGTACACATATTTGACGCAAATATTATAGACTCACATTGTTTTTTTTCCCCGTATTTTAATTCCAAAACTTTTACCGAAACTGCTAATTAAAAATTCCAGCCTTAATGAGATGTTTGAATTTCACCCAAAAGCTCACACTTCAGTACCAAGACATAAATCCCAACTGCAATGTCCTCTCCCACAGTCTAATGCTAACTTCCAATACTTAATCCCAAATCTCAGTTCTCAGTTCCACATTGCACTTCCGAATTCCAATTCCGAGTTAAACTTCCACTTCCGAATTCCACTTCTCTACCCCAATTCCAAGTTCCAGTTGCAAATTCCGATTCTAAATTTCAGTTCCACATGCCAGTTCCAAAATCCTATTCCAAATTCCAATTTCAAATTCCACTCTCTAAGTTTTCCTTTCAAATTCCAATAACAAATTACACTCCCGAGTTCCAGTTTCACATTCGTGTACTAAACTCTTCTTCCAGATTCCATTCTGATTTCTTAATCCACATTCTATTTCCAAATGCCACATTTCACTCTCGAAGCTTAACTTGATTGATATAATTCAATGATAACTTCTCAATGCCTATTCTGCCTTCTAACACTAACCCTGCATGTGCTCTATTATATCACTCGATTCTCAGCCTGACCCGACCCGGAAGCCTGGCTTCTAACCCTAAGTGCCTTTCATTATATACTGAACGCTCGGTTCAAAACCCTAACTCCTCATTCCAACTCTAACTCTACATGCACTACATCCTATCCAAACGCAACTTCCAACATCCTGTCACGCTAAAATTTTCATGCCGAATTCCAATTTACGTCTTAGGAATAGAAATTGTACTTTCCGGTATACCAGCTGTGAATTCACGTTTCACATTACAACTGACAACTCACATTACAATACAAAACAAAAACGGACATCCACATCTTAATGTCTTTCTCACATTGTATGTAATACCATACAACCGATGGAAAATTCCCTAAAAAACTCTCATACCAAAAGCTAAGTTCCTAGAACTCATATTGGACGCAAATATTACAGACTCACGTTGTTTTTAGTTTTCCCCGAATTTTAATTCCAAAACTTTTACCGAAACTGCTAAATAAAAATTCCAGAGTTAATGAGATGTTGGAAATTCACCCCAAAGCTCACACTACACTACCAAGTTAAGACATAAATCCCAACCGCAAAGTCCTCTTCCACAGTCTAATGCTAACTTCCAATACTTAATCCCAAATCTCACTTCTCAGTTCCACATTGCACTTCCGAATTCCACTTCCGAGTTCCACTTCCAGTTCCGAATTCCAGTTCTCAACCCCAATTCCAAGTTCCAGTTACAAATTCCGATTGTAAATTTCAGGTCCACATGCCAGTTCCAAAATCCTATTACAAATTCCAATTTCAAATTCCACTCTCTAAGTTTTCCTTTCAATTTCCACTACCAAATTACACTCCCGAGTTCCAATTTCACATTCGAGTACTAAACTCTTCTTCCAGATTCCATTCTGATTTCATAAACCACATTCTATTTTCAAATACCACATATCACTTCCGAAGCATAACTTGATTCATGTAACGAAATGATAACTTTTCAATGCCTATTATGCCTTCTAATCTTATCCCTAATGTTCTCCATTACATCACTCGATTCTCAGCCTGACCAGACCCGGAAGCCAGGCTTCTAACCCTAAAAGCTTTTCATTATATACTGATCGCTCTATTCAATCCCTTACTGCTCATTCAAACCGTAACTCTCAATGCAGTCCATCGTATCCAAATGCAACTTCCCACGTCCTATTCCACGCTAAAGTTTTGATGTAGAATTCCGAGTTACGTCGTAGGAAGAGAAATAATACTTTCCGATATACCAGCTGTGAATTTGCGTTTCACATTCCAACTGTCAACTCAGATTACAATACAAATTAAAACCGACATCCACATCTTAATGTCTTTCTCATATTGTATGTAATACCTTACAACCACTTGAAATTTAACTAACAAACTCTCATACCAAGACCTAAGTTTCTAGTACACATATTTGACGCAAATATTACAGATTCACATTGGTTTTTGTTTTCCCCGAATTTTAATTCCAAAACTTTTACCGAAACTGCTAATTAAAAATTCCAGCCTTAATGAGATGTTTGAATTTCACCCAAAAGCTCACACTTCAGTACCAAGACATAAATCCCAACTGCAAAGTCCTCTCCCACAGTCTAATGCTAACTTCCAATACTTAATCCCAAATCTCACTTCTCAGTTCCACATTGCACTTCCGAATTCCACTTCCGAGTTCCACTTCCAGTTCCGAATTCCACTTCTCAACCCCAATTCCAAGTTCCAGATGCAAATTGCGATTCTAAATTTCAGTTCCACATGCCAGTTCCAAAATCCTGTTCCAAATTCCAATTTCAAATTCCACTCTCTAAGTTTTCCTTTCAAATTCCACTACCAAATTACACTCCCGAGTTCCAGTTTCACATTCGAGTACTAAACTCTTCTTCCAGATTCCATTCTGATTTCATAATCCACATTCTATTTTCAAATACCACATTTCACTTCCGAAGCATAACTTGATTCATGTAAAGAAATGATAACTTATCAATGCCTATTATGCCTTCTAATCCTATCCCTAATATTCTCCATTATATCATTCGATTCTCAGCCTGACCAGACCCGGAAGCCTGGCTTCCAACCCGAAAAGGCTTTCCTTATATACTGATTGCTCAATTCAATCCCTAACTCCTCATTCAAACCCTAACTCTCAATGCAGTCCATCGTATCCAAATGCAACTTCCCACGTCCTATTCCACGCTAAAGTTTTGAGGTAGAATTCCGATTTACGTCGTAGGAAGAGAAATAATGCTTTCCGATATACCAGCTGTGAATTTGCGTTTCACATTCCAACTGTCAACACAGATTAAAATACAAAAGTAAAACCGACATCCCTATCTTAATGTCTTTCTCATATTGTATGTAATACCATACAAGCAATTGAAATTTAACTAACAAACTCTCATACCAAAACCTAAGTTCCTAGTACACATATTTGACGCAATTATTACAGACTCACATTGTTTTTTTCCCCGTATTTTAATTCCAAAACTTTTACCGAAACTGCTAATTAAAAATTCCAGCCTTAATGAGATGTTTGAATTTCACCCAAAAGCTCACACTTCAGTACCAAGACATAAATCCCAACTGCAATGTCCTCTCCCACAGTCTATTGCTAACTTCCAATACTTAATCCCAAATCTCAGTTCTCAGTTTCACATTGCACTTCCGAATTCCACTTCCGAGTTCCACTTCCACTTCCGAATTCCACTTCTCTACGCCAATTACAAGTTCCAGTTGCAAATTCCGATTCTAAATTTCAGTTCCACATGCCAGTTCCAAAACCTATTCCAAATTCCAATTTCAAATTCCACTCTCTAAGTTTTCCTTTCAAATTCCACTAACAAATTACACTCCCGAGTTCCAGTTTCACATTCGTGTACTAAATTCTTCTTCCAGATTCCATTCTGATTTCTTAATCCACATTCTCTTTCCAAATGCCACATTTCACTCTCGAGGCTTAACTTGATTGATATAATTCAATGATAACTTCTCAATGCCTATTCTGCCTTCTAAACCTAACCCCAAATGTGCTCTATTATATCACTCGATTCTCAGCCTGACCCGACCCGGAAGCCTGGCTTCTAACCCTAAGTGCCTTTCATTATATACTGAACGCTCGGTTCAAAACCTTAACTCCTCATTCCAACTCTAAATCTACATGCACTACATCCTATCCAAACGCAACTTCCAACATCCTGTCACGCTAAAATTTTGATGCCGAATTCCAATTTACGTCTTAGGAATAGAAATTATACTTTCCGATATACCAGCTGTGAATTCACGTTTCACATTAAAACTGACAACTCACATTACAATACAAAACTAAAACGGACATCCACATCTTAATGTCTTTCTCATGTTGTATGTTATACCATACAACCGATGGAAAATTCCCTAAAAAACTCTCATACCAAAAGCTAAGTTCCTAGAACACGTATTTGACGCAAATATTACAGACTCACGTTGTTTTTAATTTTCCCCGAATTTTAATTCCAAAACTTTTACCGAAACTGCTAAATAAAAATTCCAGACTTAATGAGATGTTTGAAATTCACCCCAAAGCTCACACTTCACTACCAAGTTAAGACATAAATCCCAACCGCAAAGTACTCTTCCACAGTCTAATGCTAACTTCCAATTCTTAATCCCAAATCTCACTTCTCAGTTCCACATTGCACTTCCAAATTCCACTTCCGAGTTCCACTTCCAGTTCCGAATTCCAATTCCGAATTCCAGTTCTCAACCCCAATTGCAAGTTCCAGTTGCAAATTCCGATTCTAAATTTCAGTTCCAAAATCCTATTCCAAATTCCAATTTCAAATTCCACTCTCTAAGATTTCCTTTCAATTTCCACTACCAAATTACACTCCCGAGTTCCAGTTTCACATTCGAGTACTAAACTCTTCTTCCAGATTCCATTCTGATTTCATAAACCACATTCTATTTTCAAATACCACATATCACTTCCGAAGTATAACTTGATTCATGTAAAGAAATGATAACTTATCCATGCCTATTATGCCTTCTAATCTTATCCCTAATGTTCTCCATTATATCGCTCGATTCTCAGCCTGGCCAGACCCGGAAGCCTGGCTTCTAACCCTAAAAGATTTTCATTATATACTGATCGCTCAATTCAATCCCTAACTGCTCATTCAAACCCTAACTCTCAATGCAGTCCATCGTATCCAAATGCAACTTCCCACGTCCTATTCCACGCTAAAGTTTTATGTAGAATTCCGAGCTACGTCGTAGGAAGAGAAATAATACTTTCCGATAAACCAGCTGTGAATTTGCGTTTCACATTCCAACTGTCAACTCAGATTACAATACAAAAGTAAAACCGACATCCACATCTTAATGTCTTTCTCACATTGTCTGTAATACCATACAACCACTTGAAATTTAACTAACAAACTCTAATACCAAGACCTAAGTTCCTAGTACACATATTTGACGCAAATATTACAGACTCACATTGGTTTTTTTTTCCCCGAATTTTAATTCCAAAACTTTTACCGAAACTGCTAATTAAAAATTCCAGCCTTAATGAGATGTTTGAATTTCACCCAAAAGCTCACACTTCAGTACCAAGACATAAATCCCAACTGCAAAGTCCTCTCCCACATTCTAATGGTAACTTCCAACACTTAATCCCAAATCTCAGTTCTCAGTTCCACATTGCACTTCCGAATTCCACTTCCGAGTTCCACTTCCACTTCCGAATTCCACTTCTCTACCCCAATTCCAAGTTCCAGTTGAAAATTGCGATTCTAAATTTCAGTTCCACATGCCAGTTCCAAAATCCTATTCCAAATTCCAATTTCAATTTCCACTCTCTAAGTTTTCCTTTCAAATTCCACTACCAAATTACACTCCCGAGTTCCAGTTTCACATTCGAGTACTAAACCCTTCTTCCAGATTCCATTCTGATTTCATAATCCACATTCTATTTTCAAATACCACATTTCACTTCCGAAGCATGAGAAATGATAACTTATCAATGCCTATTATGCCTTCTAATCCTATCCCTAATGTTCTCCATTATATCACTCGATTCTCAGCCTGACCAGACCCGGAAGCCTGGCTTCTAACCCGAAAAGGCTTTCCTTATATACTGATCGCTCAATTCAATCCCTAACTCCTCATTCAAACCCTAACTCTCAATGGAGTCCATCGTATCCAAATGCAACTTCCCACGTCCTATTCCACGCTAAAATTTTGATGTAGAATTCCGATTTACGTCGTAGGAAGAGAAATAACACTTTCCGATATACCAGCTGTGAATTTGCGTTTCACATTCCAACTGTCAACTCAGATTACAATACAAAAATAAAACCGACATCCACATCTTAATGTCTTTCTCATATTGTATGTAATACCATACAACCGCTTGAAATTTAACTAACAAACCCTCATACCAAATCCTAAGTTCCTAGTACACATATTTGACGCAAATATTACAGACTCACATTGATTTTGTTTTCCCCGAATTTTAATTCCAAAACTTTAACCGAAACTGCTAATTAAAAATTGTAGCCATAATGAGATGTTTGAATTTCACCCAAAAGCTCACACTTCAGTACCAAGACATAAATCCCAACTGCAAAGTCCTCTCCCACATTCTAATGCTAACTTCCAATACTTAATCCCAAATCTCAGTTCTCAGTTCCACATTGCACTTCCGAATTCCACTTCCGAGTTCCACTTCCAGTTCCGAATTCCACTTCTCTACCCCTTTCCCAAGTTCCAGTTGCAAATTGCGATTCTAAATTTCAGTTAAACATGCCAGTTCCAAAATCCTATTCCAAATTTCAATTTCAAATTCCACTCTCTAAGTTTTCCTTTCAAATTCCACTACCAAATTACACTCTCGAGTTCCAGTTTCACATTCGACTACTAAACTCTTCTTCAAGATTCCATTCTGATTTCATAATCCACATT
Source organism: Bettongia penicillata ogilbyi (assembly GCA_023548195.1). Classification (NCBI taxonomy): domain Eukaryota; kingdom Metazoa; phylum Chordata; class Mammalia; order Diprotodontia; family Potoroidae; genus Bettongia; species Bettongia penicillata. The sequence goes on along the minus strand of JAJHZJ010000374.1, from coordinate 12,264 downwards.
CTATTTCCAAATACCACATTTCACTTCCGAAGCATAACTTTATTCATGTAAAGAAATGATAACTTATCAATGCCTATTATGCCTTCTAACCCTAACCCTTCTGTGCTCCATTATATCACTCGATTCTCAGCCTGGCCAGACCCAGAGGCCTGGCTTCTAACCCTAAAAGCCTTTCATTATATACTGAACGCTTAATTCAATCCCTAACTCCTCATTCCAACCCTAACTCTCAATGCAGTCCATCGTATAAAAATGCAACTTCCAACGTCCTATTCTATGTTAAAATTTTGATGCCGAATTCCAATTTACGACTTAGGAAGAGAAATTATACTTTCTGATATACCAGCTGTGAATTCACTTTTCACATTACAGCTGACAACTCACATTACAAGACAAAATTAAAACGGTCATCCACATCTTAATGTCGTTCCCATATTGTATGTAATACCATACAACCGCTTGAAATTTTCCTAACAAACACTCATACCAAAAGCTAAGTTCCTAGAACACATATTTGACGCAAATATTACAGACTCACATTGTTTTTAGTTTTCTCCGAATATTAATTTCAAAACTTTTACCGAAACTTCTAATTAAAAATTCCAGATTTAATGAGATGTTGGAAATTCACCCCAAAGGTCACACTTCAGTACCAAGTTAAGACATAAATCCCAACCGCAAAGTCCTCTTCCACAGTCTAATGCTAACTTCCAATCCTTAATCCCAAATCTCACTTCTCAGTTCCACATTGCACTTCCGAATTCCACTTCCGAGTTCCACTTCCACTTCCGAATTTCACTTCCGAAATCCACTTCTCAACCCCAATTCCAAGTTCCACTTGCAAATTGCGATTCGAAATTTCAGTTCCACATGCCAGTTCCAAAATCCTATTCCAAATTCCAATTTCAAATTCCACTCTCTTAGTTTTCCTTTCAAATTCCACTACCAAATTACACTCCCGAGTTCCAGTTTCACATTCGAGTACTAAACCCTTCTTCCAGATTCCATTCTGATTTCATAATCCACATTCTATTTCCAAATAGCACATTTCACTCCCGAAGCATAACTTGATTCATGTAATCCAATGATAACTTATCAATGCCAATTATGCCTTCTAACCCTAACCCTTCTGTGCTCCATTATATCCCTCGATTCTCAGCTTGGCCAGACCCAGAGGCCTGGCTTCTAACCCTAAATGCCTTTCATTATATACTGAACGCTCAATTCAATCCCTAACTCCTCATTCCAACCCTAAATCTCAATGCAGTCGATCGTATCCAAATGCAACTTCCAACGTCCTATTCTACGCTAAAATTTTGATGCCGAATTCGCATGTACGTCTTAGGAAGAGAAATTATACTTTCTGATATACCAGCTGTGAATTCATGTTTCACATTACAGCTGACAACTCACATTACAAGACAAAATTAAAACGGTCATCCACATCTTAATGTCGTTCTCATATTGTATGTAATACCATACAACCGCTTGAAATTTCCCTAACAAACTCTCATACCAAAAGCTAAGTTCCTAGAACACATATTTGACGCAAATATTACAGACTCACATTGTTTTTAGTTTTCCCCGAATTTTAATTCTAATACTTTTACCGAAACTTCTAAATAAAAATTCCAGACTTAATGAGATGTTGGAAATTCACCCCAAAGCTCACACTTCACTACCAAGTTAAGACATAAATCCCAACCGCAAAATCCTCTTCCACAGTCTAATGCTAACTTCCAATCCTTAATCCCAAATCTCACTTCTCAGTTCCACATTGCACTTCCGAATTCCACTTCCGAATTCCACTTCTCAACCCCAATTCCAAGTTCCACTTGCAAATTGCGATTCGAAATTTCAGTTCCACATGCCAGTTCCAAAATCCTATTCCAAATTCCAATGTCAAATTCCACTCTCTAAGTTTTCCTTTCAAATTCCACTACCAAATTACAGTCCTGAGTTCCAGTTTCACATTCGAGTACTAAACCCTTCTTCCAGATTCCATTCTGATTTCACAATCCACATTCTATTTCTAAATACCACATTTCACTCCCGAAGCATAACTTGATTCATGTAATAAAAGGATAACTTATCAGTGCCTATTATGCCTTCTTTCCCTAACCCTTCTGTGCTCCATTATATCACTCGATTCTCCGCCTGACCAGACCCGGAGCCCTGGCTTCTAACCCTAAAAGCCTTTCATTATATACTGAACGCTCAATTCAATCCCTAACTCCTCATTCCAACCCTAACTCTCAATGCAGTCCATCCTATCCAAATGCAACTTCCAACGTCCTATTCTATGCTAAAATTTTGATGCCGAATTCCAATTTACGACTTAGGAAGAGAAATTATACTTTCTGATATACCAGCTGTGAATTCACTTTTCACATTACAGCTGACAACTCACATTACAAGACAAAATTAAAACGGTCATCCACATCTTAATGTCGTTCTCATATTGTATGTAATACCATACAACCGCTTGTAATTTCCCTAACAAACTCTCATACCAAAAGCTAAGTTCCTAGAACACATATTTGACGCAAATATTACAGACTCACATTGTTTTTAGTTTTCTCCGAATTTTAATTTCAAAACTTTTACGGAAACTTCTAAATAAAAATTCCAGACTTAATGAGATGTTGGAAATTCACCCCAAAGGTCACACTTCAGTACCAAGTTAAGACATAAATCCCAACCGCAAAGTCCTCTTCCACAGTCTAATGCTAACTTCCAATCCTTAATCCCAAATCTCACTTCTCACTTCCACATTTCACTTCCGAATTCCACTTCCGAGTTCCACTTCTACTTCCGAATTTCACTTCCGAAATCCACTTCTCAACCCCAATTCCAAGTTCCACTTGCATATTGCGATTCGAAATTTCAGTTCCACATGCCAGTTCCAAAATCCTATTCCAAATTCCAATTACAAATTCCACTCTCTAAGTTTTCCTTTCAAATTCCACTACCAAATTACACTCCCGAGTTCCAGTTTCACATTCGAGTACTAAACCCTTCTTCCAGATTCCATTCTGATTTCACAATCCACATTCTATTTCCAAATACCACATTTCACTCCCGAAGCATAACTTGATTCATGTAATCCAAGGATAACTTATCAATGCCTATTCTGCCTTCTAACCGTAACCCTTCTGTGCTCCATTATATCACTCGATTCTCAGCCTGGCCAGACCCGGAGGCCTGGCTTCAAACCCTAAAAGAATTTCATTATATACTGAACGCTCAATTCAATCCCTAACTCCTCATTCCAACCCTAACTCTCAATGCAGTCCATCGTATCCGAATGCAACTTCCAACGTCCTATTCTACGGTGAAATTTTTATGCTGAATTCCAGTTTACGACTTAGGAAGAGAAATTATACTTTCTGATATACCAGCTGTTTATTCATGTTTCACATTAGAGCTGACAACTCACATTACAAGACAAAACTAAAACGGTCCTCCACATCTTAATGTCGTTCTCATATTGTATGTAATACCATACAACCGCTTGTAATTTCCCTAAAAAACTCTCATACCAAAAGCTAAGTTCCTAGAACACATATTTGACGCAAATATTACAGACTCACATTGTTTTTAGTTTTCCCCGAATTTTAATTCCAAAACTTTTACCGAAACTTCTAAATAAAAATTCCAGACTTAATGAGATGTTGGAAATTCACCCCAAAGCTCACACTTCAGTACCAAGTTAAGACATAAATCCCAACCGCAAAGTCCTCTTCCACAGTCTAATGCTAACTTCCAATCCTTAATCCCAAATCTCACTTCTCAGTTCCACATTGCACTTCCGAATTCCACTTCTGAGTTCCACTTCTACTTCTGAATTTCACTTCCGAATTCCACTTCTCAACCCCAATTCCAAGTTCCACTTGCAAATTGCGATTCGAAATTTCAGTTCCACATGCCAGTTCCAAAATCCTATTCCAAATTCCAATTTCAAATTCCACTCTCTAAGTTTTCCTTTCAAATTCCACTACAAAATTACACTCCCGAGTTCCAGTTTCACATTCGAGTACTAAACTCTTCTTCCAGATTCCATTCTGATTTCACAATCCACATTCTATTTCCAAATACCACATTTCACTCCCGAAGCATAACTTGATTCATGTAATCCAATGATAACTTATCAATGCCTATTATGCCTTCTAACCATAACCCCTGTGTGCTCCATTATATCACTCGATTCTCAGCCTGGCCAGACCCGGAGGCCTGGCTTCAAACCCTAAAAGCCTTTCATTATATACTGAACGCTCAATTCAATCCCTATCTCCTCATTCCAACCCTAACTCTCAATGCAGTCCATCGTATCCGAATGCAACTTCCAACGTCCTATTCTACGGTGAAATTTTTATGCCGAATTCCAGTTTACGACTTAGGAAGAGAAATTATACTTTCTGATATACCAGCTCTTTGTTCATGTTTCACATTAGAGCTGACAACTCACATTACAAGACAAAATTAAAACGGTCATCCACATCTTAATGTCGTTCTCATATTGTATGTAATACCATACAACCGCTTGAAATTTCCCTAACAAACTCTCATACCAAAAGCTAAGTTCCTAGAACACATATTTGACGCAAATATTACAGACTCACATTGTTTTTAGTTTTCCCCGAATTTTAATTCCAAAACTTTTACGGAAACTTCTAAATAAAAATTCTCAGACTTAATGAGATGTTGGAAATTCACCCCAAAGCTCACACTTCAGTACCAAGTTAAGACATAAATCCCAACCGCAAAGTCCTCTTCCACAGTCTAATGCTAACTTCCAATCCTTAATCCCAAATCTCACTTCTCAGTTCCACATTGCACTTCCGAATTCCACTTCCGAGTTCCACTTCTACTTCCGAATTTCACTTCCGAATTCCACTTCTCAACCCCAATTCCAAGTTCCACTTGCAAATTGCGATTCGAAATTTCAGTTCCACATGCCAGTTCCAAAATCCTATTCCAAATTCCAATTTCAAATTCCACTTTCTAAGTTTTCCTTTCAAATTCCACTACCAAATTACACTCCCGAGTTCCAGTTTCACATTCGAGTACTAAAACCTTCTTCCAGATTCCATTCTGATTTCATAATCCACATTCTATTTCCAAATACCACATTTCACTCCCGAAGCATAACTTGATTCATGTAATAAAAGGATAACTTATCAATGCCTATTATGCCTTCTAACCCTAACCCTTCTGTGCTCCATTATATCACTCGATTCTCAGCCTGACCAGACCCGGAGGCCTGGCTTCCAACCCTAAAAGCCTTTCATTATATACTGAACGCTCAATTCAATCCCTAACTCCTCATTCCAACCCTAACTCTCAATGCAGTCCATCCTATCCAAATGCAACTTCCAACGTCCTATTCTATGTTAAAATTTTGATGCCGAATGCCAATTTACGACTTAGGAAGAGAAATTATACTTTCTGATATACCTGCTGTGAATTCACTTTTCACATTACAGCTGACAACTCACATTACAAGACAAAACTAAAACGGTCATCCACATCTTAATGTCGTTCTCATATTGTATGTAATACCATACAACCGCTTGAAATTTCCCTAACAAACTCTTATACCAAAAGCTAAGTTCCTAGAACACATATTTTACACAAATATTACAGACTCACATTGTTTTTAGTTTTCCCCGAATTTTAATTCCAAAACTTTTACCGAAACTTCTAAATAAAAATTCCAGACTTAATGAGATTTTGGAAATTCACCCCAAAGCTCACACTTCAGTACCAAGTTAAGACATAAATCCCAACCGCAAAGTCCTCTTCCACAGTCTAATGCTAACTTCCAATTCTTAATCCCAAATCTCACTTCTCAGTTCCACATTGCACTTCCGAATTCCACTTCTGAGTTCCACTTCTACTTCCGAATTTCACTTCCGAATTCCACTTCTCAACCCCAATTCCAAGTTCCACTTGCAAACTGCGATTCGAAATTTCAGTTCCACATGCCAGTTCCAAAATCCTATTCCAAATTCCAATTTCAAATTCCACTCTCTAAGTTTTCCTTTCAAATTCCACTACCAAATTAAACTCCCGAGTTCCAATTTCACATTCGAGTACTAAACCCTTCTTCCAGATTCCATTCTGATTTCACAATCCACATTCTCTTTCCAAATACCACATTTCACTCCCGAAGCATAATTTGATTCATGTAATAAAAGGATAACTTATTAATGCCTATTATGCCTTCTAACCCTAACCCTTCTCTGCTCCATTATATCACTCGATTCTCAGCCTGACCAGACCCGGAGGCCTGGCTTCTACCCCTAAAAGCCTTTCATTATATACTGAACGCTCAATTCAATCCCTAACTCCTCATTCCAACCCTAACTCTCAATGCAGTCGATCGTATTCAAATGCAACTTCCAACGTCCTATTCTACGCTAAAATTTTGATGCCGAATTCCCAAGTACGTCTTAGGAAGAGAAATTATACTTTCCGATATACCAGCTGTGAATTCACGTTTCACATTACAACTGACAACTCACATTACAATGCAAAACTAAAACGGACATCCACATCTTAATGTCTTTCTCATGTTGTATCTAATACCATACAACCGCTTGAAATTTCCCAAACAAACTCTCATACCAAAATCGAAGTTGCTAGAACACATATTTGACGCAGATATTACAGACTCACATTGTTTTTTGTTTTCCCCGAATTTTAATTCCAAAACTTTTACCGAAACTTCTAAATAAAAATTCCAGACTTAATGAGATGTTGGAAATTCACCCCAAAGCTCACACTTCAGTATCAAGTTAACACATAAATCCCAACCGCAAAATCCTCTTCCACAGTCTAATGCTAACTTCCAATCCTTAATCCCAAATTTCACTTCTCAGTTCCACATTGCACTTCCGAATTCCACTTCCGAGTTCCACTTCTCAACCCCAATTCCAATTCCACTTGCAAATTGCGATTCGAAATTTCAGTTCCACATGCCAGTTCCAAAATCCTATTCCAAATTCCAATTTCAAATTCCACTCTCTAAGTTTTCCTTTCAAATTCCACTACCAAATTACACTCCCGAGTTCCAGTTTCACATTCGAGTACTAAACCCTTCTTCCAGATTCCATTCTGATTTCATAATCCACATTCTATTTCCAAATACCACATTTCACTCCCGAAGCATAACTTGATTCATGTAATCCAAGGATAACTTATCAATGCCTATTATGCCTTCTAACCCTAACCCTTCTGTGCTCCATTATATCAATCGATTCTCAGGCTGGCCAGACCTGGAGGCCTGGCTTCTAACCCTAAAAGCCTTTCATTATATACTGAACGCTCAATTCAATCCGTAACTCCTCATTCCAACCCTAACTCTCAATGTAGTCCATCGTATCCAAATGCAACTTCCAACGTCCTATTCTACGCTAAAATTTTGATGCCGAATTCCAATTTACGACTTAGGAAGAGAAATTATACTTTCTGATATACCAGCTGTGAATTCGTGTTTCACATTAGAGCTGACAACTCACATTACAAGACAAAATTAAAACGGTCATCCACATCTTAATGTCGTTCTCATGTTGTATCTAATACCATACAACCGCTTGAAATTTCCCTAACAAACTCTCATACCAAAATCTAAGTTTCTAGAACACATATTTGACGCAGATATTACAGACTCACATTGTTTTTTGTTTTCCCCGAATTTTAATTCCAAAACATTTACCGAAACATCTTATTAAAAATTCCAGCCTTAGGGAGATGTTGAAAATTCACCCCAAACCTCACACTTCAGTACCAAGTTAAGACATAAATCCCAACCGCAAGGTCCTCTTCCACAGTCTAATGCTAACTTCCAATCCTTAATCCCAAATCTCACTTCCACATTGCACTTCCGAATTCCACTTACGAGTTCCACTTCCACTTCCGAATTTCACGTCCGAATTCCACTTCTCAACCCCAATTCCAAGTTCCACTTGCAAATTGCGATTCGAAATTTCAGTTCCACATGCCAGTTCCAAAATCCTATTCCAAATTCCAAATTCAAATTCCACTCTCTAAGTTTTCCTTTCAAATTCAACTACCAAATTACACTCCCGAGTTCCAGTTTCACATTCGAGTACTAAACCCTTCTTCCAGATTCCATTCTGATTTCACAATCCACATTCTATTTCCAAATACCACATTTCACTCCCGAAGCATAACTTGATTCATGTAATCCAAGGATAACTTATCAATGCCTACTATGCCTTCTAACCCTAACCCTTCGGTGCTCCATTATATCACTCGATTCTCAGCCTGGCCAGACCCGGAGGCCTGGCTTCCAACCCTAAAAGCCTTTCATTATATACTGAACGCTCAATTCAATCCCTAACTCCTCATTCCAACCCTAACACACAATGCAGTCGATCGTATTCAAATGCAACTTCCAACGTCCTATTCTACGCTAAAATTTTGATGCCGAATTCCCTTGTACGTCTTAGGAAGAGAAATTATACTTTCCGATATACCAGCTGTGAATTCACTTTTCTCATTACAACTGACAACTCACATTACAATACAAAACTAAAACGGACATCCACATCTTAATGTCTTTCTCCTGTTGTATCTAATACCATACAACCGCTTGAAATTTCCCTAACAAACTCTCATACCAAAATCTAAGTTCCTAGAACACATATTTGACGCAGATATTACAGACTCACATTGTTTTTTGTTTTCCCCGATTTTTAATTCCAAAACTTTTACCGAAACTTCTAAATAAAAATTCCAGACTTAATGAGATGTTCGAAATTCACCGCAAAGTTCACACTTCAGTAACAAGTTAACACATAAATCCCAACCGCAAAATCCTCTTCCACAGTCTAATGCTAACTTCCAATCCTTAATCCCAAATCTCACTTCTCAGTTCCACATTGCACTTCCGAATTCCACTTCCGAGTTCCACTTCCACTTCCGAATTTCACGTCCGAATTCCACTTCTCAACCCCAATTTCAAGTTCCACTTGCAAATTGCGATTCGAAATTTCAGTTCCACATGCCAGTTCCAAAATCCTATTCCAAATTCCAATTTCAAATTCCACTCTCTAAGTTTTCCTTTCAAATTCAACTACCAAATTACACTCCCGAGTTCCAGTTTCACATTCGAGTACTAAACCCTTCTTCCAGATTCCATTCTGATTTCACAATCCACATTCTATTTCCAAATACCACATTTCACTCCCGAAGCATTACTTGATTCATGTAATCCAAGGATAACTTACCAATGCCTACTATGCCTTCTAACCCTAACCCTTCGGTGCTCCATTATATCACTCGATTCTCAGCCTGGCCAGACCCGGAGGCCTGGCTTCTAACCCTAAAAGCCTTTCATTATATACTGAACGCTCAATTCAATCCCTAACTCCTCATTCCAACCCTAACTCTCAATGCAGTCGATCGTATCCAAATGCAACTTCCAACGTCCTATTCTACGCTAAAATTTTGATGCCGAATTCCAATTTACGACTTAGGAAGAGAAATTATACTTTCTGATATACCAGCTGTGAATTCACGTTTCACATTAGAGCTGACAACTCACATTACAAGACAAAACTAAAACGGTCATCCACATCTTAATGTCTTTCTCATATTGTATCTAATACCATACAACTGCTTGAAATTTCCCTAACAAACTCTCATACCAAAAGCTAAGTTCCTGGAACACATATTTGGCGCAAATATTACAGACTCACATTGTTTTTAGTTTTCCCCGAATTTTAATTCCAAAACTTTTACCGAAACTTCTAAATAAAAATTCCAGACTTAATGAGATGTTGGAAATTCACCCCAAAGCTCACACTTCAGTACCAAGTTAAGACATAAATCCCAACCGCAAAGTCCTCTTCCACAGTCTAATGCTAACTTCCAATCCTTAATCCCAAATCTCACTTCTCAGTTCCACATTGCACTTCCGAATTCCACTTCCGAGTTCCACTTCCACTTCCGAATTTCACGTCCGAATTCCACTTCTCAACCCCAATTCCAAGTTCCACTTGCAAATTGCCATTCGAAATTTCAGTTCCACATGCCAGTTCCAAAATCCTATTCCAAATTCCAATTTCAAATTCCACTCTCTAAGTTTTCTTTTCAAATTCAACTACCAAATTACACTCCCGAGTTCCAGTGTAACATTCAAGTACTAAACCCTTCTTCCAGATTCCATTCTGATTTCATAATCCACATTCTATTTCCAAATACCACATTTCACTCCCGAAGCATAACATGATTCATGTAATCCAATTATAACTTATCAATGCCTATTATGCCCTCTAACCCTAAACCTTCTGTGCTCCATTATATCACTCGATTCTCAGCCTGACCAGACCCGGAAGCCTGGCTTCTAACCCTAAAAGCCTTTCATTATATACTGAACGCTCAATTCAATCCCTAACCCCTCATTCCAACCCTAACACTCAATGCAGTCGATCGTATCCAAATGCAACTTGCAACGTCCTATTCTACGCTAAAATTTTGTTGCCGAATTCCCATGTACGTCTTAGGAAGAGAAATTATTCTTTCCGATATACGAGCTGTAAATTCACGTTTCACATTACAACTGACAACTCACATTACAATACAAAAATTAAACGGACATCCACATCTTAATGTCTTTCTCATGTTGTATCTAATACCATACAACCGCTTGAAATTTCCCTAACAAACTCTCATACCAAAATCTAAGTTCCTAGAACACATATTTGACGCAGATATTACAGACTCACATTGTTTTTTGTTTTCCCCGAATTTTAATTCCAAAACTTTTACCGAAACTTCTAAATAAAAATTCCAGACTTAATGAGATGTTGGAAATTCACCCCAAAGGTCACACTTCAGTACCAAGTTAAGACATAAATCCCAACCGCAAAGTCCTCTTCCACAGTCTAATGCTAACTTCCAATCCTTAATTCCAAATCTCACTTCTCAGTTCCACATTGCACTTCCGAATTCCACTTCTGAGTTCCACTTCCACTTCCGAATTTCACGTCTGAATTCCACTTCTCAACCCCAATTCCAAGTTCCACTTGCAAATTCCGATTCTAAATTTCAGTTCCACGTGCCAGTTCCAAAATCCTATTCCAAATTCCAATTTCAAATTCCACTCTCTAAGTTTTCCTTTCAAATTCCCCTACCAAATTACACGCCCGAGTTCCAGTTTCACATTCGAGTACTAAACCTTTCTTTCAGATTGCATTCTGATTTCATAATCCACATTCTATTTCCAAATACCGCATTTCACTCCCGAAGCAAAACTTGATTCATGTAATCCAAGGATAACTTGTCAATGCCTATTATGCCTTCTAACCCTAACCCTTCTCAGCTCCATTATATCACTCGATTCTCAGCCTGATCAGACCCGGAGGCCTGGCTTCTAAACCTAAAAGCCTTTCAATATATACTGAACGCTCAATTCAATCCCTAACTCCTCATTCCAACCCTAACTCTCAATGCAGTCCATCGTATACAAATGCAAATTCCAACGTCCTATTCTACACTAAAATTTTAATGCCGAATTCCCATGTACGTCTTAGGAAGAGAAATTATACTTTCCGATATACCAGCTGTGAATTCACGTTTCACATTACAACTGACAACTCACGTTACAATACAAAACTAAAACGGACATCCGCATCTTAATGTCTTTCTCATATTGTATCTAATACCATACAACCGCTTGAAATTTCCCTAACAAACTCTCATAACCAAAACTAAGATCCTAGAACACATATTTGACGCAAATATTACAGACTCACATTGTTTTTAGTTTTCCCCGAATTTTAATTCCAAAACTTTTACCGAAACTTCTAAATAAAAATTCCAGACTTAATGAGATGTTGGAAATTCACCCCAAAGCTCACACTTCAGTACCAAGTTAAGACATAAATCCCAACCACAAAATCCTCTTCTACAGTCTAATGCTAACTTTCAATACTTAATCCCAAATCTCCCTTCTCAGTTCCACATTGCACTTTCGAATTCCACTTCCGAGTTCCACTTCTACTTCTGAATTTCACTTCCGAATTCCACTTGTCAAACTGAATTACAAGTTCAACTTGCAAATTGCGATTCTAAATTTCAGTTCCACATGCCAGTTCCAAAATTCTATTCCAAATTCCAATTTCAAATTCCACTCTCTAAGTTTTCCTTTCAAATTCAACTACCAAATAACACTCCCGCGTGCCAGTTTCACATTCAAGTACTAAACCCTTCCTCGACATTCCATTCTGATTT